>JACJUM010003147.1:6376397-6407339 GCA_020976665.1 Heortia vitessoides
CACCGAAGCACATATGAAAAGCACAAAGAAGTGATCGTCTTTTTGCCTGAATAAAATACTTCGTGTGCGCCAATTGTCAGTTTGTTCAATTTAGTTTTGTTTGGGCGAAATGACGAAGAACTCAATCAAAAGCAAGCTACCATGTATCATCAGTTTTAAATATCGATGTCCATTTATATATTATATGTCTCTCTTAAATGTTTAAATGTGTAGTGATTTAACAATGTATCTGCTTTCACACAAGTATTTCTTGCTATACAGCAAATACTTAATATATTTAACAGCTTCAAACTAAATTCGATGGGAAGTGAGTAAAGAGTGGAAGATTTTGAGGGCTTTTTTGTCACCCTTTTGGGAGGCAGCTGAGAAACGCAGCATTACAATTGAAGCATTGTATCTCTATTAATGCTTATTTGGCAAACGCTAATTTGTAAAAAGTAATTGAATTAATGACAGGCGTTACATTGTAGTAATGTGAAACTTGTGAGTCTTCAAAAGAGGTGCTTAAGAAAGTTTTTAGGAACACGTAAAAAAAATTAAATAAAAACCTTTCTAAATCCTACTACGTAGGTTTATTGGATCGTTAGGTAAATGCTAAGTATTTAGCAACAAACTTACGTCGCCTTGCGTGTAAGTTTTAATGTAACGAAGAGCAGTTTATATAACTGACTCCTTTATATTATGCGATTCACAATCGTATTTAAAACGTTTCACTTTACGGAAACAGGGGTTCGTCGATAAGGATAGTAAAGTATGAATTAAGAAAGTTTTAAGCTCAGATCAAATCTGATCGACTCTGTTCTAAGCAATTAAACCAGAATTCTAGATCTTCCTTTTATTTTGAAAACTGACTTGTGTGAAAGATTATTATGTATTCTAGTCATTGAAGAGTTAAAGAAATATTTGAAAATACTCCAAAAGCTCGGTGGTAACTAGATATTTATAATTGCGCGTCGATAATGTATCTGGAAGTATATCATTTAAAATATCAGTCCACACAATTTCCCCTTCGTATTCCAATGCAGTACCAAACAAGTACCAATAAAAAAATGTATCTTCTTTTGAAGTTCGAGTGACCAACTTGAGCTTGCCCCGGTACAATGCTATCATAGCATTGATATTGTTTTTTATATTGATAGATATTTGTTGATTGAAAGTCTAAATAATGTTAAGTTATAGGAGTGCATTTTTATGTTCTTCTCACCTATAATCATAGTTTTTATCACAGTATTTAATACTGTTGTTTTATAATCGTTTTGTAAATTTACATTAACCAAGACTGGAGTTTAATAATAGGCTGCAAGTTATTTCTATAAATTTCAATACGTTAAATGACTATGTTGTTTAATTAATAAATGCTGTTTATATCTGTATGACGGAAGAAGTGTAACTGAGAGCTGATTTTTCAAATGTTTCTTTAACTGTATTTTAAGAACACATGTAATCACTAATGATAAGTTTTTGGGCTTTCTCGGTGTTTCGTAGTTGTAGTCATAAGAGTTCATTTCTTATTTATCAGCTATTAGTTATTGTTTTTTTGATAATGATTGTTAAGTCGCCATTATTTCATTCCATTGTTTAATAACACATTTAATAATAACAGTGCTTAAGTCATAAATAACCTGTTATAACAAAACTGTGCAGAGATGGTGACTAAAATGCATACATTTTTGCAGTTCATTGACCTCATCATCAACTCCAATGATCGAACGATCAAAAATGACAAACGCCTGTCTTAAAATAATACGTTTAAAAAAATATGACACTGAATTGCTGAACAATCATTTAAATTTTCAAAACATTTAAGCATCGTATATATCTTTTGTTCTTCTTCTTCTTGTGTTTTCTTTTTCTTTTTTAAAACAAAATCAGGCATTGCTATACGTCCTATTAAATCATTAAGCGGCATTACATTGTTCAATTTGCAGAGCACTAGATTAAGATAAAGATTAGCATTAGATAGATTAAGCGGTAGATTGGATTTCCAATATGTCGTTGCCGAGCACAATACAAATGCTTTTTTCGGAAGAACCTATTGCTGGACTACTCAGGCTTCAATTCCAGCGCCATCGAAAAAAGAGGGGACCGGCGGCGATCGCCCGAGGGCGCCTCTAGAGGCTCGACCTAGGCTCGGACTGCCATCGTTTGGGGTGAGTTTAATTATGAAAATTCAGCAAAAGAGGACGGACAGAGTGAGCCCGACAGCTCTAGGGCTGTCGGTTATCGCTCGTGGGGGCAGGAACTACACGCGTTCGCCGGTGAACGCGGTGTACTGCTTTATTATACGAATGCATGTGCAGTATCAATGATTGTGTTGTGCCAGTGAGAGGGCGAGGAAGGGCTGCGATGTTCGCGGTAATCCTGTCGGGCGGATGATACAAATGCAGTATGCTACATCATATGTAATCTGTGAGTTGAATAATGTAAAGCGTGCTTGAAATTACATAAGTCATTCATTATTTATATAAATCTCCATATACTATTATTGTAATAAGATAATTTTTTGAGTTTTATTGAAGTCTAAGTTATATCGGTGCCAATAGGACGTCGCCTATGTCTGAGCTTTACATTTATATTTTGCACAAAACCAAAAGGAAAGAGGTTTTTTGCCTGTCAGGTGTTTTTTGTATTTAAAGTTTATATTAGTTAAGATTTATTTATAGTTTAGGATTAAAGATAGACCGTTGATTATTTTTATTGTTTTGAGTCAGTTTTATTAGTAACTAAGTATAATAGGTAAATGCTTCATGTGTGTCAATTAAATGACAAATAAAGTCTATGTTAACGCGATATGTCTTTTTTTTCGAAAGGTTTTCTTGGGATATTTTTTTCATTTAAACATAAGTTCTTCTTCTTGTATCTTGTATATTTAATTGCTGTTTTGGCAGTTTTAGTATCACCATCAGTGTTCTGTAAGTAATGATCTACACTTATATGCGAAAAATGTGTTAAGTAGTTTTTTGTAAAGAATTTTTCTCTATTTAGGTGTTAAAATTTAAACACTTTTATTATAAAGTGTAAGTATAATCTATATTCATCGGTCTATTTCACTTTCAAATGTATATATATCTATGAAAAAATCCAACGGGCCTCGTTTGATTCATCGAGGATTGATTAATACTAAAGGAAAGAAGTTTATCTTCACATCTTGGAACCTAAATAGTCGAGCACGGCTTGGATTTAGAGGAATATACCTAAACTTTCGAACGCTTCAGCTGGAATGAGCTCCGTGTTGAGGTTATCTCCGAGGATATGGGGCTTTTCAAAAAGCAAGTAAAGAGGTTTTTGAAGTATATACAACGTGCTTTTGGTACCCCTGGTGTTGTTCTATAGGCTACACTAAACGCTTATAGGCGGGCAGCATGTCTGTCATAACCATACTACTTATATACCTATCTATATTATGATTAGTTAGTTATTATAGAAATAATATAAGTAGGTTGAAAGAGAAAAGATTTGTATTTTTGTTTGTAACGAATAAGCTCAAAAACTTCTGAACTGTTTTTGTAAACCTTTTACTACTAGAAAGCTACATTCTACTGGAGTAACATCGGCATTATATTAACTAAAATTAAGATGCCTACCTAAAATGAAAATATGTAAAAATGATTTATATGTTAATAAGGAAGATACAACAAAAATTCTGGACCGATTTCTAAAAATCGGAATGATTTTTAGAAATCGGTCCAGAATTTTTAGAGTTTTAGAGTTATTACAAGATTACCAAAAACATTATCTGTAAATTCTTACATAAAAAGGAACTATGGGTGAAACAGCGGGGCACGGCTTGTCGTATAAAAAACACTTAATTATCAGCGGCCGACTAACGAAACCTAATTAATTTATATTTGTAAGCTGACTGATGCAATATTACTAAAACAATACAAGGATCGTACATTCCGCTATAAAATGCTCAAAAGGTTATCTCGTAAGTTATGTAGGTACGGTCGTTAATACGGCAGGCAATAATGAAAGGACGTCCACCGTCCGCGCCTTAAACTCAATTGATCTATATTTAACGGAAATGGACGAAGCAAGGTCACTTTATTATGTGCAAGTCACTTGTAAAATTGTATGTAATAAAATTCATCGACTCGAATTTGCTGGCCTTGATATGAATATTAAGTTTCGCAAATGTTTATTTGTCATTGTAAACTTAATTATCGTGCGCTGCTATTTGCGTAGTCCCGGATTAGGACATCGTTTTTTTATATGACGGTCAGTGGTTAGTTTTATTCATTTGCATTTGATTGTAGTTTCTGTTATTAGTTACGGCGAACTTTTAAAACTACTTTAAATATAGCTTGATTTGAATGATAACGACATCTGTCACACAAACGTGTTTTAAAATTATTTTAAAGACATTTCGACTTATTTTTAGGTTGATTTAATACAAAAATGTTTGTAATTGGACGTATTTTATGGCACAAAAAGTGCATTAGAGCCTATGATGCCTATGAGCCTAGAATGGGCGCAATTAGGCCTGCGTCGGGGAGGATTCTTGGAGCTATCAAAAACGATAATTGTTGTAAACAACTAAGTACCGAAATTACTTGATTGTATCAAGATAGTTGACAATGACACCAGCAGAATAATTATAACCCAGGATAAACATAAGAGCCTCCCTGTAAAACTTAGATCTAGAAATTCACAAATGTCATTTACATGCAATTTGCAGTTTATGTGATTTCTACGTTGATTTGAACGGTGCTAGAAGCTATGGAGAATGTGAGCATTTATAAAATATAGGTACATATATATACAGAAAGGCCGGAAATTAAAAGATATGAAATATAATGTCGTGACAAACACAATTTTTAGGTTTGTGAGAACCCACGACCCTTAGTGCACAAGATAGGATCACTGATCACCATTGGCGCCATCGGGCCCGTTACCATATATCGCCATATATATAGATAAAAATGTATTGTTGCCGAATCTAGTAAAATCTTTTCGGAAAAGACTAAAATATCATAATTTATGTGGACAATGTCAAGTTATCAAGCCGCGTATAAATACTAAAGTCATAATATATAAAATTAAATTATAACGCACAATAATTGAAAACTAACGCAATTAACTTTTTATCTCATTACAGTCACTAATAATGCCAGTGTGTTCTAGATTATACTAATGAGTGTTTTATTGTACCTATCGTTGTGTAATTCTAGTGGAGGTTTCATACTCCTTGCTCCTTGTTGCAGACCAGTATTTGTTGATATTTGGATGGTGGGCCGGTCAAGTCTAGTTTTGAGGTGTATATCAGGCGTGGTCTTGACTCTTTAGCCGCTTTTATATCAATCTGTGGGTGCAAATATTGCATAATTTTTTCGAGAAATTATATTTCGAGAACGGAATTATTTTGTCTAAGACAACCCACATTTCCTGCCATGTTACGTTTGAAATGTTTTTGTTCAAAGTACATGGAAGTACCTACTCCTTTGTTTTTTTTAAAGTAATCATCATATCAGCCGTTTTTTCCAATTGCAGGGCGCAGTTTTCGCAACGGGGATGGCCATCTCCGCCCTGTGCATTTGAGCTGCACTGTTTCGGATGGATATACTGCCATATGTCGTTTCTGGTACCTTAGTCGACTCTAAAGACACTTAGTGTAGTGGGAGGTACTATTATATTCTGCCGGTACCTACGTCACGGCAAGTAAAGAAATAGCTATTTGAAAATATGCGATATTTTTTCAGTAAGAGTGATTATCCTTTCTAACGTGTTCAATACTCGTAATAAAACTTGATCGTCTAGTCTTGAGAATGGTTGCCGCAAGGTAACTGAGACGTCGAATTAAAAATGTAAAAAGTGCAACAATCCGCGCATTAACGCTGCTAATAAGTAGTTGATTACGTCATTAAATGTTTGGTTAACAGATTAAGCTGTGAAATTCTTTTTAGGGCCCGATGGCACAGATGGTAGTGACCCTCATGTGCGCTAAAGGTCGTGGGTTCAACTCCCACCCAGAGATAAATTTTTTTTTCATGATATTTGTGTTTGTTCTGTGTTTTGAGTTAAATATATGTATTAAGAAGTATATTTGTGATTCCTCTGTTGTCTGGCATCCGTAACATAAGTGCTTTAAGCCACTTATTTCAGAGTCAAGTCAATGTATGATATGTTGTGGGAATTTAAGTATGAATTTATAAAGCGTTACAAACTTTCGTGTTATATATCAGTATTGATATCATATTAAAATAAATGTATTATCATTTATTTAAGTTAAGGGTGAGATATTGTAGTTGGCCCATTAAGTAAATCACAAACACGTTATGAAGTATATTCGAAATATGTGTAGGTATATTCATCTAAAATAATTAAATGATAGATACTCCTACTTATTGCATAACAATCTAACGAATTGATGACCAGTGGTGCAAGAAATATATTTTTTTTTAAATTAAAAGAATTTACGCTTAGTATAGCTTTGGAAACCCATATGCTCTCTTTCTTCTTGCTCTCCATATGTGTCTTACTTTATGTATTGGTCTAGTTTTATGTCAGAAGTACATGAATTTACATAAATATATTCGCTTAAATATTTTGTACTGGTTAGATATCATTGTAAGAAATATTTTATTAATTAAAAAATAGAGTGGACATTTATTAAGGAACCGCAAGTTATATTGACCGAGACGTTCATAAATATCAGTGGTTTGTTTTTAAACATACGATGCTATGGTCATCGACCTTAATATAGAGGCCAGAGGAGTGTACGGTTATTATCGACAATGATTGTTTGATGGCCTCGTCGGTGCCGAGTCCTAAGAGGTTTACGCCCACGATCAATGCTTGGTTTTATTATGAAAAAGAATGGATTAGAATAATGCAGTGACTGTATGATGCAGCCTGAACAACCGGTCAATTATTCTTAACTATAACCAATTAATTACTTCAATTAGTTGTAGAAAAAAAACGAACTAAAAAATCCTGTCATAAATTTAATCGTCGTTTAAACGCCAAACATAAAATGTTATAGTAAAACTTAAAAATTGTAAAAACATTATTATGAGCAGTGATCGCGTAAATGTTAGAAATAAGACAAATCAAAACAATGCATCTGCTGCATTAACTGCGTTGCTAACCATAAAATGCTTGAATTTTAAAATATATATATATATATATTGTTAACTGGAGAATATCAACTAACCATTTGCATCCTTACTTTTAATTGAATATACACATCCTTAGATTTCCCTCTATGATCTGCCACTTCTTTTGTAACTGTCGCGTGCATACTTCTTTCAATTGTGAATCCATTGTAATCTTTAGTAAATTAATGACTTGCCCGATGGCGCAGATGGTAGTAATCCTACATGTGCTCTAAAGGTCGTGGGTTCGATTCTCACCCAGGATAAATATTTTTACGATGATATTTGCGTTGCTCTGTGTCTGGGTGTGGTATTTTAGTATCATATTTGTAATTCCTATGTTGTCTGATGTCCATAACACAATTGCCTTAAACGTATTATCACGGAGTCAGGTCAATGTATGAGATATTGTATAAATGTATTTATTATTTACTTTTAAATCTAATTAATTCTCCATTAGTACAAAGGTCGTCTGTATTGGTACCTTACCTATTTTTACAACTCAACAGCAGCTTGCATTACTGTGTACCAGTTTAAAGGATTCGACAAACAATGGAATCACTGGATAATGTGATATAATATCTCTAAGTCACACCGTTGGCATGCTCTAGTGCTATCCTTATGATAATACGAGCGTCTATAAACTGCTGCCGTGAGGTACCGGCAGATTAGAAAAGTACCTCCCCCTGCAACAGATGTCGTAAAAGGCGACTAAGGTGCCAGAACCGACAGATGGCGGTATATCCATCCGAAACAGTGCAGTTAAAATGCACAGGGCGGGAATGGGCAACAGCATCCCGTCGCGATAGCTGCGCTCTGCGATTGCCAACACGCTTGTCCTGTGTGGCAATTATGGGCCAAAAAAACTATTTTTTTGGAGAGGCTTATGTCCAGCAGTGGACATCCAACGGCTGGTATGATGATAAGCTGCGGTGGTGTTTGCTATTGCACGACCGTAGGCTTGTTTGTCGAGTTATATGTGAAAGACATCAGTTTAACAATGTAGTTAAATGAGATGAGATATGTAGCATTTTATTAAGTACATCAACCTTTACTGATGCGTTGGTAACGGGTTATTCACTGCTATTGGACGGAGAGAACAAAAAGTGAGTTCAATAAAACATCTTGACACTTTAAACAGAAAGTTAACAACATTTATTACGATCTAAAGGACGTGGAAAGGCATTCGCTACCGTAACAAAAGAATAGGGCTTGACCTATAATTGTAGTAATTGTACAGTAATTTGCTTGGCAGTCAAAACTCCGTCTCGAAACTTTTATGCATTAAATTATTTTTATTTTATTAAAATGAATAACAACAGTTACCTAAAAATTAATTTATGAATATACAATAAATAGGACCAATATTCGTTGGGCCAAATTTGTTATTTCTAAATTAACAATATTAATACGACAAAAACATAATTGCAATACATAATAACATAATTATCTGAGGGACATATAGACTTTTACAATTGTCACCTACATGAGCATTCGTTTATGACTCTAAAAAACAGGGCTCGCATTGAAAAGTGTAAACCAGGACGTGGGACCAATTAGGCCTAAAGATTTTCAATGGATCAATTATGAGAAGTTTGCCCATTACTACCAAGCTGCTGGACAGGCGTGGACGCAATCATTGTGCATAGCTTAAGATGCTGCTGCCTATCGCCGTCCTTCGGGTGACTTGAGTTTTTTACACCCACTTACAGTTTAGTCCTGTTTTATGACACTTGCTAAAGAAGGCGGTGCTTTAGAATAATACTCTGCTGGTACCTTTGGGCTTAATCGATCTGAGTTACGTGACGTAATATCCGGTGTCGTTAACCAAAAAAGATAGAACAAATCCACATTAAATGTCCGCTACACGATAAAATAACAACATATTAATTTATCAATCTACTGCAAAAATTACAAAAACTCTTAACCTAATAACACAAATGAAAAACAAAAAAACAGCTGCGTCTCCCATGATACCTTATCGTAATATTGGAAGAGTTACCTACCTTATTTAGAGTACCTTTAATATTTATTAGCAAGTGTTGCGATTTACAACGAAAGTTCTTCGATGTGTCCTAGTCGTACTGAAGCAACTGATAGAGAAAAAGTTATTAAAATGTATCATGACCGCAATATATTATACAATTGAAAAAGCGGCGAAATAGGATAAGAAAGTACGCGCGGACTTCGAAGTACTAAAAAAACAGAAGACGCCCTAGAAAATGGCTGGTCCCAACGGTATACCATTTTGAAGCGATGTTCGTGTATTAGCAGATTTAGTTGTGCTTAATCCATATCCAAAAGATGTAAATACCTATGTCAAAATAGAAATTGATTGTGTCTGCGTACCCCGGTCGAAACATTACATTAGTACCTCACTTTCACCGTCTACCGCCAAATAGCAGTTGTTTATATTGCTGTGTTCCCGTTTGAAGGGTGAAAGAGGTAGTGAAATTATTGGGTAATATAACAAGGTTGGCAATGAGCTAGAGATATTCTTGTGATATTACGAGCGTCTATATGCTGCAGTGACGTTTACTATCAATAATAATAATTGAATTTCAATAATAATAATTTATAAAAAATGGTCCCTCCATCACTTTCTAAGTGTCGCACTTTTTGCATATCATCTTACTTGATACCTATTTCTTATTTTACACGGAAGCCGATTCGGCAAGTAATCGATACAAAAGATCATGTGAACCGGATCGAATTATAAGTTATAGGCTTTAATCTCGAAGGTCGCTATGACCTATGGAGCATACCGGACGTAAGTTCCACTTCTATTTTGTATTGGATATTAGTATCGTATTTTAAACTAATAGAAATGGGACTGTATATTATCTCTTTGTTCGTTTGTTAGGCTTTCACGCCTTAATTTTATTGATACGGTCTAGGTCAAAGTTGGTCAAATTTGTCACTTAGCTCAGCATATCAGATTTTAGACTGTAAGCAGAAATAATTTTGAAAAGAAAATAACTTTTGTACCTTTAATTGTAAATGAGAAACAACCTAATCCATGCGTTACCATTTTTTCCTTTAGATTCAAGTCCAAATGATGTTTATATACAAACCATTGTTTAAATCCTTTATAATAATATTCACACAACATCTCATACATTGACCTGTCTTCGTAGTAAGTCGCTTAAAACACTTATGTTACGGATATCAGACAACAAAGGAATAACAAATATGATACTTAAACACATATTTTTGACACCTAGACACAAGACAAATAAAAATATCATCATTTGTCCTTTGTGGGGATCGAACTCACGACCTTTAGCGAATATAATAGGATCACTACAATCTGCGCCATTAGGCCAATCAAATTATAAAAATATAATTAAATATTCACTCCAAAATCTGTTGTGATTACAGTACCGTCAGTTTTTGGTAAATGGGCAACTGTATGACGAAGTCAAATGTAGTATCTCAAAGAATATTCTAAGAAATTTAAAGACTACTGCAAAGCGTAATTATTATTTGAGTAGTAAAATAAAAAGTCGTTGAAATTAATGAAATACAACTGGAAAATAATAAGTGAGGAAGCTGGTAAATCAAAATATAGCGAAATAGATTATAATCTAAAACTTATTCGAATTCGGAAGTTGCTGCCCATTTCGAAACTTTTTTCACCAACATAACAGTATTCATAACCGGTTATTTAAACTCCTCCCTTCTTAGCCAAAACATTGCTAGACTTTAAATAATATTTACATGAATTTTCAAAAAAGCAGGTGAGGACTAAAAGTTGCAATAAGATTTTATTTGTCTAATGTTGATGATACGTGATGATAGAAAAATCTGAGTCGGCCTTTAGATAGTCATCTGTATTTCACATTTTAACTTCTCAACGTCCAAAGAAATTTCTAACGTATTTTGTTGCAATTTCTGAATGTAGATACTTATTCCGAAATTACAACAAAATACGTTGAGAAAATTCTAAATAAATATCTTCTGTATCGGTCGGACAAATTTATAACGGAAAATAATTAAGTTAGGTACTTGCTTCATCGGGCACTAGTTGGTATACGGGTACAGAAATTGAACATCGCTAAATATGCGGAATGGATACGGAATATTAAATACGTTTTTCATTTTATTCGTTAATGCAAATCTGTTGTCTAGTTGACAGCAACTTAGTTGTGAAGTAATGTCCGTGACAGATTTAAACTCTGAACGTTCGCTTTATATTTATTTTGAAGTACATTGTTTAAAGAATAGGAGCAATAAAAGTAAACGTCCTAGATGTAACATTTCTTTATATTTGCTAAATTGATGACTACATATTTATGCCGTTAATGGAAAACAATATTTGTAAAATTCGAGTTATATATTATTAGCTCACTGTATCTAATCAATTAGCTTACATTCATATAACACTAGCTGGGCCCTGCGGTGTTACCCGCAGTTTATTAGGGAAAATAAATTGTCATCGATTTTCTAATGAGAAAATGTATTACTAAAACGTAACGTAAAGTAATCTAGAGTGTCAGCTGACTCCATACAAAATTTTATTAAAATCGCTTGAGCCGTTTAGCGAAACGCGAAGAAGTAACAAACAAACACACTAACAAACTTTCGCCTTTATAATATTAGTGTGATATCTAGTATTAGTGTCTATCTTTTATATTGTCCAAAGTTTTTTTTGGAGGATTTTATGAGACCTTACATTGAAATAACATATTAATAAGTATTTTCATGAATAAATTAATGCATAAGTATTTGCTTTAAATTAAATCTTTATTTATAAAAATAACGTGTTGGTCTGGGATGAAATCTTGAAGTATTAATATGAAATATTGAATAATATTTACTTACTGCGTAGTTAAAAAATAAATTTTATTAAACATAAAAGTTAGGACTGTTTATATCTCAATTCAAAGTCGCAATATTTTTTATTATATACATCGGTATAAAGTTAAGACAGGACAACGTCTATCGGTCAGGTAGTTTTATATATAGATTATTGCTCGTCTCTGTGACAGTTAGAAACATTTATAATATACATGTGGTAATACCTTTTTACAAGTTCAAAGGTCGTCTGCATTGATACTTCACTCTCACCTATTTCTACCGCCAAACAACAGTGTTACCATTGCTGTATTTCGGTTCGAAGGATGAGAGAGGCAGTAAAATTTTCTGGTTATGTGACATAATATCTTGAAGTCACAGGGTTGGCAACACGTTAGTGATTTCCTTGTGATATTATGAGCGTCTATAGACAACGGTAACGCGCACTAGCACGCGGACTGTATGCTTATTAGTCAACTTGGTCTAATATAAAAAAAATTAAGGAATGGTTTCCGTCATTAACAAGGCACCATAATAGTTTTGTCGACTTTAAATACGCTTATCATAAATAAGCTGAAGTTTGACAATATTTTTGTATATTAAAAGGTGACCTTTTTACTTTATTTATCATTAATTATCAAAATTAAAATGTTGCCAACATTTAGACGTTACGTTAGAAGACTCGAATGCAAAATTCAAATTAATGCAAGTGACCAATGATCCACAGTCAACTGTAATTATTCTCAAGGCTTACTTGCCCTATAGCTCTATATGCGTAATCATAAACGGAACAAACGAAATTGAAAGGCTATCTCTGACTCAGAGACGTAGGCTAAGTTATATGCACACTCGCTCACCTTGGCAATGAAAGTGAAATGGACAGTGTAGACGGCACCTATGCTATATAAAAACGGAGCAGCATTTGACGAAATTATTCAGTTGCCAACCTTAGCAGCATCAACATGTACGCCAAGGTGTGTTCGGACAATCACTTATTGTGACGTAATTCATAACGATAACAATAGATCTTGTACTTTAGCGAATTTATTTGAATGAGCTTAAGGCGTATATAATATTGTAACAATATTAAGAATTTTTGTTTAAATTGAGATTCCTCTCTTTTAGCTGATCGTCGCTCTTTGCGCTGTGGGCATCGCCCGTGCCGGAGGTCTCTACGGAGCCGCCCCGGTGGCATACAGCAGCCACGCCATCGCCGCGCCCGCCGTGGCCACCTACGCCGCCGCCCCCGCCGTGGTGACCAAGACCATCTCTCCCGCCGTCTCCTCTTACTCTTCCTACTCCACCTCCACCTCCCACGGATCTCCAGTCGCGTACGCCGCTGCTCCCGCCGTAGCCACCTACGCCGCTGCCCCCATCGTAGCTAAGACCTACGCCGCCCCCGCCGTAGCCACTTACTCCGCTGCCCCCGTGGCCGCGTACGCCGCTGCCCCCGTGTTGGCTAAGACCTACGCCGCCGCCCCCGCTGTGGTGACCAAGACCATCTCCCCCGCCGTATCGTCTTACTCTTCCTACTCCACCTCCACCTCCCACGGCTCTCCTGTGGCCTACGCTGCTGCCCCCGTCGCCACTTACGCGGCCGCCCCCGTCGTGGCTAAGACCTACGCCGCCCCCGCCGTAGCCACTTACTCCGCTGCCCCCGTGGCCGCTTACGCTGCTGCCCCCGTGTTGGCTAAGACCTACGCCGCCGCCCCCGCTGTGGTGACCAAGACCATCTCCCCCGCTGTCTCCTCTTACTCTTCCTACTCCACCTCAACCTCTCACGGATCTCCCGTCGCATACGCCGCTGCTCCTGCCGTAGCCACCTACGCTGCTGCCCCCGTCGTAGCTAAGACCTACGCCGCCCCCGCTGTGGCTGCCTACTCTGCCCCCATCACGACCTACGCTGCGGCCGCCCCCGTCCTGAAATCAGCTGTGGCTTACTCCGCCGCCCCCGCTGTATCCCACATCGCCTACAGCGGACACGGCGCCAACTATGGTTGGTAAACTGAATCCCAGTACCTGTAAATAGAACTATATAATTAAACGACTTGCCATATATTAATGTCTTTTAATTTTGTTCAAAAGTTTTTCCTTTCTACATTTAAAAGTATATTTATAGAGCTTTATTATCAGCATTTTATCAGCCTTTCTCGCATTTTATTGCAATGTTATTATATATAAAAAGCGATACGTGACTATTACACAGTTTCAACCACAATAATAATAATATAAGCCATATATTCTGACAAAAAAATGTCTTCCATCAGCTTAATATTGCTGTAATCTATTGAGTCATCAACATGAACAACATTGTCCGTGTTGTCCATTATTTATTTTAGAACGTTTCCTTATTAATTTCTTTCTTATTGTCTGATTTAAATTAAAATATAAAATTAAAATTAAATTAAAATATATGTTAATTGCATGTAAATCATTTGAATATAAATTTTTTCATTGCAAATATATAGTAGTTCATACTGTGAGTTGGTTTAATTCTATTTCATTACTTTTTTACACACTAAAAATGTATTAGATATGAAAAGTTATGACCCGTAATTTTTTTAAATAAATTATTCAAGTTAGATTACTTATTTGGAACCGCTACAATGATGTTGTATTAACCATGAGAGGAATAAGCCTATTATTACATTATAAAAATCCATTTTTAGGTATCATAATAATAAAATGGACGTTTATAAGACTGAAACTGCATAATGACTTCTTTATGTCAAGGTTAGCATGAATATTACTAAGACATTTTAAAAACTACTACTCCTGAATATAAAATAATAGATTTATAGAAAGTCCACTATTGGACATAGGCCTCCTCTAGATGGGGGGACGTGTCCCCATAATTGCCGCGCTGGGCAAGCGTTGTGGCAATCGCAGAGCGTTACTTCGCGACGAGGATGCTGCTACCTATTCCCATCCTATAGTATTTAAGTTGCGGTGTTTCGGATGGATATACCGCCATCTGTTTTTTACGACACCTGGTACAGAGCTCCCTCTGTACCATCATTATTCGATACCTTACGGACGATATAACTTAATATTACGATTACTGCACATAATTTATGCACACATGCATAAGTTAACAAAAAAATAATTTATTTTAAATGGATACGCGATAAAACAAAATCAAAAATAGTAATTATATAAGTACTACTACTTAATAGTAATTATATAAGTATTACTAATTTGATAACAAAAAAGAGTAATATGTCAGGAGTTGATGATATATTAATTTTAATCATCATTACAGCCATTGGAAATTGACTGCTAGACATGGGCCCGCCCAGAAAGTGGGGATGTTGCCCATAATTGCCACGCTGGGATGCGTGTTGGCAATCGTAGCTTTCGCGAAAGGGATTCTGCTGCACTACTACACTGCCTCGGATGGATATACCGGCATCTTTAGTTTTTGGTATCTTAGTCGTCTCTTACGACAACTGGTACAGATGAAGGTACCATTCTACTCTTCCTGTACCTCACGGCAAGATATATTGTTGATTATTAATAAGGAATTTAATTAATAATATTGTTATACTGAGAGCAATGCCTGATTTCAAAGATTCCATCAACACTATAAAAGCGCCTTTTTAACTGCAATGTTTTCATCTTATCTTTTAAGATATTCTTAAATAAGCAGCTTTTCAGAAGAAAGCAGTCCAAGGGTGGGTTCAGTAGATTATATTATTCTGATTTCACCGGAATACTTTGCATATCGGAGTCTCACATACTAGGCAGTACCCAAGTGCATTTAAGTAAATGCAAGTAAAAGATACCTTCAATAAAAGAAACAGAAACCGGAGATTATGGTTATTTTAGGTGAGGTTATAATGAATATTAAATTCAGCTACGATCACATATTGAGAATCACGGAAGTATACATTTTATATAAGACTACGCCCTCTTGTTTTTAATTTAGTTCCAATAAATCTTTTAATACGATAGCGGATAACAAGTTCACCTTCGTATGTTTGGTAGCCAATTATATCAAGCTAGCAAGACGAATTAGCACCAAAAAAGGCTCATGAATACATTTACTTTAATTATAGCGAGCATTTGTCATTACAAGATTGCAAGTTCTTCCTGTATTTGAATGAAATGAATAAACGATAGATTGATTTTTGTCACGAAATTAATAAATCAATTACTTTTCAATATATAGACTTCTATTAGTTTTAACCATTTTTGTTCACAAAAGTTTTTCATCTTATTCCTTCATTGTATATATATATTATAAATAATTGAATTTTTATATCCCTTGATCGTGGCATCACGCATGAACGGTTGGACTGATTTTACTAATATTTTTTTTGTATTTCATAATAAGAATGAAAGAATTAAGAAAGTGAAAATTAGAAAGTTACTTCAAAGCTAACTATAGAATTTAGTTCGTAATAAAAATATGTATGATTTATTGTTCTTGAGCCTTGATTTGAAGGTGAGTGACACTGAAGTTATCAAGTAATTTGCCATTATATTTTAAGTTCATAAATTTGAAGAGAGCTTGTGATGCTGCGAGCTACTCGATTTCTGACTAAAACCTGAGAGATCTCGTAAACCGTATACCGTTTTATCAAATGTGCCAAAGACAACAAAATGTGATAAAGACAACCAAAAGAAAATGAGATTGTTGTATTAAATAGAGCTAAAATATTTATATATAATAATATTTGTTTCTTAAACTACTTTGGTTACGTATGCACTACTAATAAAGAAAGAATCTAATGCCTTACATTGATAAAAATAATAAAAAGGATCAAACCGCATAAATGTAATGTCCGTGTTAAAACCATAAGCCAAGGTAAGATATGAATGTGCCCCTAAACTCATGTATACTCTCATGTATTGATAAACAAAGGTCCATCGTAAAACTGGTTTAGCATTGATCATTGGATCAAGTAGTCAATGAAAGTGAAATGGGCAGTAGACGGCTCACATTCAATATAAAAACGCGGTGGCACTTGACGAAATTATTCAGTTGCCAACCTTAGCAGCATTAACATGTACGCCAAGGTGTGTAACATTTAATATTTCTTTAGATATGCGCCTGACTCTCGGGTATGATAGGCAGTGATAAAATATTAATAATATAAATAGTGTGTTAATAAAATATTAAAATAAAATAATACATTGATTTTATAAAAATATATGAAAAAAGATTTTAGGTAATAATCACTTCTGTTTTTCAACAGCTGATCGTCGCTCTTTGCGCTGTGGGCATCGCCCGTGCTGGAGGTCTCTACGGAGCCGCCCCGGTGGCGTACAGCAGCCACGCCATCACCGCGCCCGCCGTAGCCACGTACGCCGCCGCCCCCGCCGTAGTGACAAAGACCATCTCCCCCGCCGTCTCTTCATACTCGTCCTACTCCAGCTCCACCTCCCACGGCTCCCCCATCAACTACGCCGCTGCTCCCGTGGCCACATACGCCGCCGCCCCCGTGACCGCTTACGCCGCTGCCCCCGTCGTGGCTAAGACTTACGCCGCTCCCGCCGTAGCTACTTATGCCGCTGCCCCGGCTGTGGTGACCAAGACCATCGCTCCCGCCGTGTCGTTTTACTCTTCCTACTCCACCTCCACCTCCCACGGCTCTCCTGTGGCTACCTACGCCGCTGCTCCCGTCGCCACTTACGCGGCCGCCCCCGTCGTTGCTAAGACCTACGCCGCTCCCGCGGTAGCTGCTTACGCCGCTGCCCCCGTCATCGCCAAGACCTACGCTGCTCCCGCCATCGCGACCTACGCCGCCGCCCCCGCTGTGGTGACCAAGACCATCTCCCCCGCCGTCTCCTCTTACTCTTCCTACTCCACCTCAACCTCTCACGGATCTCCCGTCGCGTACGCTGCTGCTCCCGCTGTAGCCACCTACGCTGCTGCCCCCATCGTAGCTAAGACCTACGCCGCCCCCGCTGTGGCTGCCTACTCTGCCCCCATCACGACCTACGCTGCGGCCGCCCCCGTCTTGAAATCAGCTGTGGCCTACTCCGCCGCCCCCGCTGTATCCCACATTGCCTACAGCGGACACGGCGCCAACTATGGTTGGTAAACTGAATCTAGTCAAAAAGAGTTTAGTTGAATTGAAGAATAAATAAAATATATTTTACATTAAAAAGTCTTTCTATTTAACCTCATATTCAATTATAATAAATCAAGAATAACACCCATCGTTGATTTGTAGTTTAGAGGATCAGTCTAGTAAAAACTGTCAAAACGTTCAAAATGTATTAATGAATTTTATTAAATTTTTATAACGTAATTGGTTACTGTGTGTAAAATTGTATTACGCATGAATCTTGAAAGCCCTTTTTTTAAAATAAATAAAGGAAACGCAAACCACACAGCGCCTGCGCATAGCAGTATTACAATATCCAATATAATTGAAAATAATATATAAGACAAATTTAAAATAAAAATTTAATTTATACCCAATAACCGGGTGCCGTTGGTGGTTCTGTTTAGCAAAAGCTCAGCTCAAAGTCATTGACGTAAGTATATTTATGGTGATATATATGTAAAATTTATTGTTTTAGCTGCTACTACTACTTTTATGACTTCTTGAAATTAAAATATATATAGCCATAGGTCATTTAGTTTCTACTTATCTCTTCACAAATTGATTACACAATTCACTTTCTATGTAAGGATGACTTCTTACCGTGTTATTTAGGATAAATAAAAGAAAATGTTAATCTGTTCTGAAATTTAAAAAAAAGTAGTGTATAAAGAAGTCTCATGGACGTAAGTACGGTGTTTATAATGAAAAAAACTTTATAAATCTCGTATGTATTGGTAAGCACACAGTGTCTTACTGAAGTAACATCGGTTTCTAATTACATATTATATTGCAGAATGTCTATACAGGGACTACCGACATCTAAACAGCGGAATATACTCTCAGGATAATGAATTCTTCTCAAGAAAATCCTTCGGGATAGCTTCGCAAGTGTAAGTGATAACATCTATAGTAATTTTGGCAATGATGAAAGCGATCCTGATTTATCTTATAGAGCGATTACAATACAGAATCTGAACAATCAGATGTAAAAGAAAATCAGGTTATCAGATATGTTTTTCACGAAGTGCCATAGAGTAAAAAGTTCGTTCACACAAGAAAAAATATTTTATTTAATATATCTTTATGATTTTTGGTTCTGGTAATGTAATACAACTGTATATGTTAGGACTAATCGTGTCAATGTCATATGATTCTGCATCGACGGATTGTGTGCCGCCGACAACCTAACGCTCTTCATATTTTTTATTCAAAATAAATATAATATTTAGCTTACAAACATACGTGCTTTCACTATAGCATGATAAAATTCTTTATTTCAGCATACTCTGCCCTACTTCAACCCCATACTTTTATTCTACATTTATATACTACCCAGTAGTTCCTAACGTACCACTGACCTGGTCGATTTCTTTTTACTCAACAGAGGCTATATTTGTGCGAGTAAAAATACTGACTCAATCCAAAACTTAATCACAAACTTATTATGCATTAAAAATATTGTTTAATAGAAAATATAGCCTTTTTAATATAAAACAAAATTAGTTAATTTTGAATCAATTTGACTTTAGAGAATGTCAGTAATATTGAGAGCCTCTTACTTTTCACGGTTCGCTATTCTGATTTTTGGGGATTCTGGTAGTCCCTAGACCACCGGTCAGATGCCACCAAGCTAACCCGACAGACATTGTCCTATCATTCCTATACTTATATATTTGCTTATAAATTGAGACAAATACGGTCTTGTCCCTCAATTTAGACCAAACTGTACACAGTTAACCAAAAATTATTAAAATCGGTTCATTCGTTTAGAAGTTCATCCTGGACATACATCGTGACACGGATTTTTTGAATATAATGATATGCCGCATTATGACATGTGATGAGACGCCGTGTTTACCTTCTATTGAAATATTATTTCGCAGCGAAGAGGATTCATGTTAAAGCAGCTAACATAAATATGGCGCCAGCGATCGATGGTGATCTAGCTTTAGGTAGTGAATAAGATTGATTTGCTGTCCGTTTAGAGTGAGTCCGAACGGCTTGGGAGATGACCCTGGTGTAGGCGTGGGAGGCCTGCTATACTAAGCCGATTTGGGTCGGGGTGGTTTGCCGTTGGTTAAGCTCCGAAAGGATATCTATCTTGTCCAGTCTATCCAGGAATGAGGGTCACACTGGAAGGTTCATACAATATACCAACTTGACCTCCATTAAGTCTCGATGAAGTTTCGGTAAAGGTCGCGACTATGCCCAGTGTATCCAGAATTGTGATGGTAATGCATTACTAGAGTAACGAAAGGTATTTTAAATAAAGGTAAAAATATTAAATATTAAGAAGTTTCAGAGCTTATGGCTAAATACATGATGAAAATTTCAATTCATCTGATAAGTTTGAGTGTGAATAACACCTTTCAGCAGTCTGAATTATTGACATATAATATTGAATAAAACCATAATGACGGGCCTGATGGCGTAGATGATAATGATCCTATACTGTATGCCAAAGGGCTCGATCCCCACACAGGAGAAATATATATATGTTGATATTTGTATTTTTTACTGTGTCTGGGTGTTAAATACATGTGTGTGTAAGTGTTTTAAGCGACCTATCACGGAGTCAGGTCAATGTATGAGATGTTGTGTAAATTTGTATATTGTTGGATTGTTTCTTAAGCATTTATTTAAAAACCTAAATAATCACAATATGCAATTAAAGAAAAATAAATTAACGTTGAGATGATTTTTTATCACGCAAAACTTCTTTTAAACATAATTACATATAAAAACTTCGTGTCACGTAGTTTGTCCGGAATGAACTACTAAACTACTAAAACGATTCGAATTAAAGTTTGCATAATGTGTGCAGTTTGATCCAACTTAAGAGATAAGTTAGTTAATACCTTAATTTATAAATGCAATCATCATCATCATTTTTCATCACAACAGCAATTGGAAGTCCACTGCTGGTCACAGGCCTCCCCAAAAAATGGGGAATTTTGCCCATAATTGCCGCGCTGGCAATCGCAGAGCGCAGTTTTCGCAACGGGGATGCTGCTGCCCATCCCCACCCTGTGCATTTGAGCTACACTGTCTCGGATGGATATACCGCCATCTGTCGGTCTGGTACTTTAGTCGCCTCTTACGGCACCTGGTAAGTGGTACAGGGGGAGGTTCTGCTTTGCCGGTACCTCACGGCATAATTCCAATATTACACGGCCTAAAAGTTTTTTTTATTATATGATAAAGAGTTATCAGTATCTGTGAGTCCATGAGATTTTAACAGATGGCGGTGTTAGGTAATTGAATAAGTATCCGATACTGCAACGAGATTCTTCGGGCGGCTAGTTTACTTATATTTATTAACCACATTTCAATATTACTGGCCTAATACCTATTTAAAAATAGTTACAGTTAGATTTACTAGTCCGTGTATCCGACTGCTGAAACAATTATAAATTTATATGGACTAATTACCATATTTGTATATATTAACACCTCAATTACATAATTAATTTGTCGGAAACTTTATACTTGGTTCATGATGACCTAGCTTGAAGCGATGAACGGGCGACGCAGTCGCTTCGTAAAATATAAAAACCCGGGCAGTGCTCGCTGAAATTATTCAGTTATCAACTCTAGTAGCATCAACATGTACGCCAAGGTGTGTTTTAAACGCTTTAATTAATATTTTTTATATCGTTTGTGGACATGAGTGACAGTGAATAAGTGTTATTATATAATTTAAATTATGCTATTGTGGTGTTTCAGCTGATCGTCGCTCTTTGCGCTGTGGGTATCGCCCATGCCGGAGGTCTCTACGGAGCCGCCCCGGTGGCGTACAGCAGCCACGCCATCGCCGCGCCCGCTGTAGCCACGTACGCCGCCGCCCCCGCCGTGGTGACCAAGACCATCTCCCCCGCCGTCTCTTCATACTCGTCCTACTCCAGCTCCATCTCCCACGGTTCCCCCGTCAGCTACGCCGCCGCCCCCGTCGCCACTTACGCGGCCGCCCCCGTCGCCACCTACGCCGCGCCCGCCGTGGCTACGTACGCCGCACCCGCCGTAGCTGCGTACTCCGCGCCCCTGGTCGCCAAGAGCTACGCCGCGCCCGCAGTGTCCGCGTACGCCGCTCCCGCCATCGCCTACAGCGGTCATGGTGCCAACTATGGTTGGTAAACTGGATCTAGTCGAAAACAACAATAGAAATGAGGAAAAATAAATAATATCTCCATAAAATTACTGATTTTCTTTTTTATTTCACCCAGTAGAAATGTAAAAAAATGTAAAATTATGCCTTCATACTTGCTGTATGAGTATTTATTTTACATTTTACTAGCTGACCCGATGGGCGAAAATTCGCGTCAGCCAGTAAAAGACCTCTGCTGAACATAAGCCTCCCCAAGTAAGAGGAAATTTTGCCCATAATTGCCACGGGCAAGCGTGTTGGTAATCGCAGAGCGCAGCCTTTACGGTGAGAATACTGCTGGCCATCTCCGCCCTGTGCATTTGAACTACACTGATTTGGATGAATATACCGTCATCTGTTGGTTCTGGTACCTTACCCTCTTACGACACCTGATACTGAGGAAAATACTATTCCACTCTGCCGGTTCCTCACGGGCAAACATTATCTAAACCGCAGGAACCGAATATTGAATAGGCAAATTAATAATTTTGAATAAGTTAAATTAAAAAATTAAAAATAAATTGTCTTACAATATATACGGAGGAATAACCTCTCTTAATTAATTACCCTATCTATAACTGCTTAGCTCTGTAACAAGAATATAAGCCAGGGTTTTTATCTAGTACAGACATGTTTGAAATAAGAGAAAAGTGTAAAAATGATACTATTACTATGATTGGAAGTTTGAAAAAACATACGCCATTAAATTAATTCCCTCCTTTGAAGCATTTTGGTACAGTTTACTTTCAGCCGGCACTTGCGTGTGAAGAGATTTATTTACGTGGATGAATTAAGTACGGGTCCAATATACACTCATTTGCAAAAAAACCGCTCGTTTTTTTGCAAATGAGTGTATAAAAATAATAATATAAATAGAAATGTTGATTTGTTAAATGGGAAAGTTTTATTAATAAGGTCATTTACTTTTCTAAGCATAATACGCGCCTAGCTCTTAGCATTGTTACTTCAGAGAAATAAAAATAGAAACCAAAAGCTGTAGCAGCTTTTATTACAATATTTTTGCGCCAGTCACTCAATAGTAATATCTATAACTTATTTTATTCGATACCATTGGCCAAGCTCTGAGATTAAGATATTTTTTCAAGTTTACGAAGACGCTAGCAAGTATTCTATAACACCATTCAGCAGTACCAAAATAGATCCAGATATATTCTAAGATAATTATTCTCATTTTGTATAAATATA
The DNA here is from genome assembly GCA_020976665.1 of Heortia vitessoides. Taxonomy (NCBI): domain Eukaryota; kingdom Metazoa; phylum Arthropoda; class Insecta; order Lepidoptera; family Crambidae; genus Heortia; species Heortia vitessoides. The sequence goes on from JACJUM010003147.1 coordinate 6,399,698, forward strand.
TGTGTACACTAACGTATAAAATGTTTGTTTCCAGTGGTAGATATTAACGCAGTATCTTTATCAAAACTGTCAATAACTATACCTACGTGTATAAAATAAAATCAATCTTCATTTATATAACCAAGTGCATTATTTATATTTTAATTGCGACTTCTTATGATTTACATCGTTGGTGTAAAGACTTATAGAAACTAGCGCTCATATTTCAATTAGCACTTGTCTTGTATAATTTGTGGTATATGTGTTTCTTTTTCAATAAATACACATATATTCCAAAAGTGCCGTGAAGTACCGACGGAGCAGAATAGTACTTGCCGCAACTTACAGATGGCAGCACATTCACCCGAAACTGCTCTGCTCGAATATACAAGGAGGGGGATGCGCAATAGCATCCCCGTCGCAAAGCTACACTCTGCTGTTTCCACCACCCGTGCCCAGCGCGGCTGTAGTGGTAAAAAAATTGTGATGAAAAATGGCTCATATGATATTAAAAAAACACGTAATGGATACTATAGCGAGGAAATATCGCATATTTGCGGCTACGAGTTTTACAGTGCTCCTGCCTATAAATACAAACTCGTATTAGACACACATTAAAAGTAAACTAGATAACATAGATTACTGTTTTCTAACAACTGACAAACTTTGATCCAAACTGATTTCATATTATTATACACAATAGAGTAATTAACATACACACACTAAATCTTGATGTATTTATAAGGTCGATCTGTTGGAAAAATGTTCTTTCTTTAGTATAAAAGTATTTTAAAAATGTTTATTGTACTAATATTATATGTACCAGAGTTTGAATGGATGAATGTAAGCATTTTTGTAACTCTCTCAAGTCATAAAGACTAAACATATCTATACTAAACATGGTACAGAGATATAGCTACCACCACCACCACAATAATAGATGTTCTGGATTAAGCTATAAACCATTTCTTATTGCGAAAACATGTTCCCTTTTGGGAAGTTCTTTTATCTCTGTCATGTCTTTCTTAATATAAACAAACGCACTTTTTTAAATTAAAATTCCAAATTCTGGATTTTATTTCATAAACATAAAATCCAGAATCCAAATCCAAGTTCTATATAGATCCGTTCTTTCTTCTTTTTTTTTAAAGGAAAGTGTCTCCCTTACAATATTAGAAAAGATTCAAATTATGGGAAGTTGAACTTAAGTTTGTATTACATCAGACTTGTAAGCAATACCAAGGACTTATTATTGAAATTCGATAAAAGATTTACAATATACGATACAGACAAAAAAACTTGAAATTTGTGACAATACTGAAAACAAAGATAAGTTAATTTTAGCTTACTTATCCATCATAGAAGTATTTAATTTAAATAAAACAATTTAACATAACAAGACTCATAGATAGCCTACATCAAACACAGCATGCAAATAGTGTAAACTTCGTAATAAAACAAAATCAATTATATTATATACATAGATACCATTCACTCTATTTAAATATTTTATAAAGGTGATTATAAAAATTAAATAAATGCTTAAACTATTTGTTTAAATCAATATGATGAAAATGAAAATAAAATCGTCACACAATAACTTTGGGCAGGTTATTACATTTAACTATTATTTGGTATAACATAACTAAATATGAAAGTATTAAGTTGAAAACAACTATAATTTTATTAGCAACTATTTATCAGACATTTAATACCTACCTGTTTCATGACCTAGCTTGAAGCGACGATCGGGTGGCGCAGTCGCTTCGTGATTGTATAAAAACCGGAGCAGTGCTCGCTGAAATTATTCAGTTACCAACTTTAGTAGCATCAACATGTACGCCAAGGTGTGTTATAAACGTTCTAATCTGATATTATAATAATATTATATTTTTAATTACATGTGTATCGTTTTATGAGTGACAATGAATGAGGGTTAATATATAGTTAAAATTGTGCTATTTTGGTGTTTCAGCTGATCGTCGCTCTTTGCGCTGTGGGCATCGCCCGTGCCGGAGGTCTCTACGGAGCTGCCCCGGTGGCGTACAGCAGCCACGCCATCGCCGCGCCCGCCGTGGCCACGTACGCCGCCGCCCCCACCGTGGTGACCAAGACCATCTCTCCCGCCGTCTCCTCATACTCGTCCTACTCCAACTCTATCTCCCATGGCTCTCCCGTCAGCTACGCCGCCGCCCCCGTGGCCACCTACGCCGCCGCCCCCGTCGCCACCTACGCCGCCGCTCCCGTCGCCACCTACGCCGCTGCCCCCTTGATCGCTAAGTCATACACCGCACCCGCTGTGGCCGCGTACGCCGCGCCCGCCGTAGCCGCGTACTCCGCACCTCTGATCACCAAGAGCTACGCCGCGCCCGCAGTGTCCGCGTACGCCGCTCCCGCCATCGCTTACAGCGGTCATGGTGCTAACTATGGTTGGTAAACTGGATTAAATAAAAATAACACCAAATAAATATTTATAAATATAAATGCATTTGTATAATTATTACGACCCAATTCATAAAAGATGTGAACCTCCACAAAGACAAAGAATATAGCATAAGATTCTTATTATCTTAAAATTTATGATCAATTGCATTCTAAATGTTAAAATTGAAACATTAATATTACATCTCTTATATGAACAGCAGTAGTAAACTAAATTATTCTTGATTAGTTTCTGAAAATCTGTGTCTGTATGTAACTTAAAAGGTGCACCACCATTATCTTATCACGGTATCTGCTTATCATTTATACTTTCCCGATACAAAACAGTGATTTACGTCTCATTGTCTAGTGATTCTATTACAAAGTATTTGTAATCGTCCATAATCTAAAAAATGTTTAATTAGTGTTTGTAAAAACATTCTTTATTTATTAATTAGAAAAATTAATACAAAGAACCTATAAATTATACGTGTACTCGTATACTTGCTTGCTTGCTTGCTAAACAGCCTGCGTTTGGCGAGGTCCTATGGTTTTACTTGTGGGTACATGGTCACCATTTCAGAATTTTACAGCTCCGTTAGCCATCGGTTCTGTATACTATGTATGTGCCCACTGCCACTTCTACTTGCTTAACCACCGGCTGTGAACTTTCGTTTCTTTGATGGTTCTCCTCATTCCTGATTGCGATTGCGCAGAGAGCTTCTGATTATTGCCCTTTCCACAGCTCTCTAGGAGGTAAATAAGGCAAATAGTAAAACAACGTGGTTTCAACGAGGTTCATATATCAGATATTGACCTTACTCCAAAATAAGTCGCTTATAGTACTTGTGTTATGAATATCAGACAACAGATGAATCACAAATATAATACTAAAATACATATTTAATAGACAGACACAGAAAAAACACAAGTACTCATCATATAAATATTCCACCAGCACCATAAAAACAACACACCGGAGTGGAAATCGAACCCACAACCCTTAGCGCACGAGATAGGAACATTACCATCTACGCCATGGGCCCATCGTACATATACATATGTCGTATATATAGTTACATAATAAATAGTATATAATAAGGATAATTGTCATCATCAAGATCAGTCTTCTTTGTTTTAAATCATATATTATAATCATCAACATTTCAGCCGTAAAGCGTCCACTACAGGACATAGGCCTCACCAAGTGATCTCCAATAGGATCGGTTGTATGCGTCTTGCATCTAGCGCGATCCTGCGGTTTTAGTCATATCGGCGCTTGCCGGTACGTGGTCTCTTTTCCTTATGACTCCATCGGCTTTCGGTTCTACGTACTAAGTGCCCTGCCCACTGCCACTTCAACTTCCTAATCCGCCTGCCTAGGTAACTTTGGTGAAAGACTGGCATTGGCGTGACTTGGGCGTCTGGCTCGATTCTAGGTCCTAGGTTTCCTAGGTGGGTCGTTTTTCAACCACGTGGACAATATTGATAGAAGATTATTATCACAATTTTGGCTTCACTATGCGTACTTGTGAATATTTAGGTCAATAACTAGCCTAAAAATTGTATTTAACGCATACGGTCAAAGCATTTTAGAATACGCATTCCATAGTTACTGTTATACGCGGTCACTGTTATATAGCAAAAAATAATTTCGAATAAATCAAAGAAATATCTCAATGTTTACAAATATTTATTAATACTATTATTTACAATAATGTGCATGAAAAAAAAATATTTTAGGTCACGTATAATTTGTCCTTATTTTCCATTTAGAAAAATGCGAAATTTGTCAAGATATTTGTAACATTTGGTTGATAACAGCGCTGTTTTCCAACCAAACAACGTTAACGTTTTGTTTGAAGCGACCAAAGTAAATTAAAAACACATTATTTTGGCTCTTGTACAATTCCATACAACATTTTTAGTAAATTTCAAACACGATGTAAATTGGTAACGTATTATTTTTCACATTATTTTCAAATATAAATGATACCCGGAGAAAAACTTCTTTCCATTGCCATTTCATTCCATCTATCCTTCCAAACAAGCGTAACTTTAAATATATGTTTTTTGTATCTTATTTAAAAAAAATATATGAAATTAGCTGCAGTTTAATTACTCTTAAATACAATTATAATTTTGTTAACAGAATATAAATAGCTAATTAATACCGGATTCTTGACCTAGCTTGAAGCGATTACCGGGGGTTGCAGTCGCTTCACGATTGTATAAAACCCGGAGCAGTGCTCGCTGAAATTATTCAGTTGCTAACTTTAGAAGCATCAATATGTACGCCAAGGTATGTTACAAACGTTCTAATTTGACATCATAATAATATTTTATTTCCAATCACATGTGTACCGAGAGGTAAGTGTCAATGAACGAGTTGTGTGAGTGTGTGTGTGTGAGAGTTCGAATGATATAGTTAAACATTATGGTATTGCGGTGTTTCAGCTGATAGTCGCTCTGTGTGCTGTGGGCATCGCCTGTGCCGGAGGTCTCTACGGAGCCGCCCCGGTGGCGTACAGCAGCCACGCCATCGCCGCGCCCGCCGTAGCCACATACGCCGCCGCCCCCGTCGCCACCTACGCCGCCGCTCCAGTGATCGCTAAATCGTACGCCGCGCCCGCCGTGGCCGCGTACGCCGCGCCCGCCGTAGCCTCGTACTCCGCGCCCCTGATTACCAAGAGCTACGCCGCGCCCGCAGTGTCCGCGTACGCCGCTCCCGCCATCGCCTACAGCGGTTATGGTGCCAACTATGGTTGGTAAACTGAATCTCGTTCCTATTTCGATGAATTATATATGTGAAAAATAAAACGTTACTGAATTAAATCGTGTTTGAAATTTACTGAAAAATATTGTACACACATGTACGAGAAGTAAAACGTTTAAAAAAATCTCTCTTTGAAGCTTTTCAAACAAATAGTCATTGTTGTTTGGTTGGAAAACAATACTGCTATCAGCCAAATGTTATATAAGTGCAAATATTTTTATAAATTGAATCACCACAGCCACAATACGTTCAATGCTGGACAAAACAGAAAATTATCAAATTATCGAATGTTAAAACTCAGGTTTTCCTAAAGCAGACCTCATAATAGTCAGGGTTAGGTCTATACGGCATCGGTTCTAGCTTAGACCACAGTAATGTTTATGTTTGCGGTCGATGAAATGGTATTCTGTAGAATTTACAGACCTCGTGACTTTTTTTTAATACAAAGAGTTTAAGACCATTGTTTTATTATTATTTTAAGAATAACAAAAATTTTAAAGTTTTTGGAGTATTCCAACCAGGCTTTGAGACGTATACATTTTTTTTTTAATTAACAAAGCCTATGAATACAATTTTGGGTAACGAACTAGAATTTTAAATTCATCCCGTCCAAAGAAAGGGAAAAATTAGGCCATAATTGCTACGCTAGGCAGGCCTGGTGGCAATACGACTGCCAACCATCGCAATAGGAACGCTGACGAATATGCCCCCCATGCATTTGAGCTCCGCTGTTCAGTGGGCATACTGCCATCTGTTGATTTACCTCAGTTGCCAGTAAACAACAATATCGATTACGAAAGCTTCTTATCTCACATGTTAGGTATTTCACCGCGCCACACTAACTACTTCTAAAATTCGGTGTTCATTTTTCAAAATACATAATGCCATAGTCTTTCACCAAAGTTACCGACATAGGCCGGTGGATTAGCAAGTGAAGTGATACTGGGCAGGGCATATAAAATGTAGCAGCAGTATTTAAGTATTATATTTGTGATTCCTCTGCTGTCTCATGTTCCCACAACATCTTATACATTGATCTGACTTCTTGATATGTCGCTTAAAGCACTTGTCTTATGGACATTACAGAGGAATTATAAATATAATACTAAAATATATATATATATATATATATATATATATATATGTAACACCCACACACAGCGTCGGCATAAATATTATAATATAAATATTTGTCCTGGGTAGAGATCGAACCTTTGGCGCACTAGACAGGATCACTACCATCTGCACTATCGGGCCCGTCAAATGATGATTATCATAGCACAACTGCTTTTAGCGACTTATTTTGGATTCAGGTCAATATCTGATTAATGTCTATGTATTTTTTAAGTGATATTCACTTTGTTTTACTATTGGCCTTATTAGTTACCTCTAAATAACCCAACGAGCTATGAAAAGAGTAATCTTAAGTCGAGGAATGAGGTGAACCTTAAAAGAAACAAGTTATAGATGGCTGTGAAATATGGCTGCAAGCAAAAAGTTTATATTTTTCTATAAATACTAAAATTATTTTCCTTTTTTAGTTTCCTTTATCATTAAAGCGAGTTTTTTAGTTTTTTAAACTATTACTTTTATTTTATACTTTTTAGTCTTCTTATATCGTATAACTGGCAGAAAATCCTTTTATTCCATTACCCGTATCATAGGGGTGCATTAAGAAATAGCCAGCCCGCCATTTTAGGCGTCCGCCATGTTGAATTTGAGTCACGTGACTATTGTTTTCGTATTCTTGACAGCAAACCCTTTTATTTGATACCCATATCATGGAAGTGCATTTCAAACAGCCAGTTTGCTATCTTGGGGAGGCCGCCATATTGGATTTGTAATGACGTTTCTTAGCTAATCATATATTGTCATCAAAATTCAGAGCGTGTGCAAAATTTTATCTTAATCAAAGACCAGGAATTGGGTCAAATTAAGACTACAAGATTTTCTTACATAGTTACAAGTGAAGCTAATAAAAGCGTGTACAAAATAAACGAACTAAGAAATGGAGCTTTCTCGCTTACAAGCAAATAAGTACTTTTTATAGTATTTTTCTATTATTTATTTATCGTCAAAAAATATTCATTATTATTAATATTTTCTAATATAAATTGTAAACATTTGGACATTCTGGTTCTTCTAGGGAATGCCCAGTTCTTATTTACGGAAGTTAATTACTTCACACACAAGTGCCGGCTTGAAGTAAATTGCACTAAACCAAAGTACAATGGCATAATTTTAGGGCATATCCAACAAGGTAAAATAAAATTAAAAATTTGATGGAGATATCATTTATTCTTCTTCATTCTGTTGGCATTTTTTAGATCCAGTTTACCAACCATAGTTGGCACCGTGACCGCTGTAGGCGATGGCGGGAGCGGCGTACGCGGACACTGCAGGTGCGGCGTAGCTCTTGGTGATCAGGGGCGTGGAGTACGCGGCTACGGCGGGCGCGGCGTACGC
>JACJUM010003147.1:6407349-6428642 GCA_020976665.1 Heortia vitessoides
CGATGGCGTGGCTGCTATACGCCACTGGGGCGGCTCCGTAGAGACCTCCGGCACTGGCGATGCCCACAGCACACAGAGCGACGATCAGCTAAAACAAAACAATAACACAATTTTAAGTATATAATAGCACTCGTTTATAGTTACGTACGTCACGGTAAACACATATTTGTGAATAAAATAAATCTTGAGATTAGAACGTTTATAACACACCTTGGCGTACATGTTGATGCTACTAAAGTTGGTAACTGAATAATTTCAGCGAGCACTGCTCCGGTTTTTATACAATCGCGAAGCGACTGCGTCACCCGGTCGTCACTTCAAGCTAGGTCATGAATTAGGTATTAACCGGCTAATAATAATCTGTTAAAACATAACGCTTGTTACAGTTTAAGCAATTTTTTCTTCTCGCATCATTAATATTTCTTTAATTTTAATTGGAGTAAAGTCATAACTGTCTCGTGGTTGAATAAATACATGCAAAACAAATAAAACTATGTTTTTTCTTTCTGTGTATAATTTGACCCAACTTGACAGTTAGAATAGTTTATATCTTACCTTAATCCGGGACAAAATCTGACGGGTTGTATAGTAAATTACATTTCAGAAATTTGGTTTCATATCATTTTTTTTCTTTTTCCACTCTAGTTGTGTACCAAGATCTTTGAAATAAATAAATTTTGTTAGAAATTCCAAAATTAATACTTCTTCCGCGAGTGTCTACAACATTTGATTTATAAACATCGTAGCATGGTACTATGGAAAAAATATACGTACATGATAAAGATTATGAAAGTTCACAAAAAATGGAGAAGGACAGTTTTATTTTTGAGGATTAATTGAAGAGCTTAAAGAGTTAACGAAATTGTATAATATAATTTACACATCATTTATCCCTTATAAGATACATTAGACATTGATGTACCTCATGTTCTTGGTAACTTGTTGCTCATTATGTGGACGACTAAATTACTTTGTGGTAAAATCACCTGAGAATCTCCAGATACTTTGATATTCTTATTCTGATTAAAACTTATTTATTGATTAATCTTTAAAATAATAATTTAAGATAACGGAATATAATTCAGTAATATCCTAGCGACTAAGGTGCTAGAACCGACAGATGGCGATATATCTTTCCGGTACAGTGTAGCTCAAATGGACAAGGTAGTCAACACGCTTGCATAGCGGGGCATTTATGGGCAAACTCCCTCGTTCTTGAGGAGGCCTATGTCCAGCAGTGGACTTCCAATGGCTGAGGTAATGACGATGATGATAGAAATAAGGGAATATTAATTTAAATTTTTACGAAAATAGTCTTGGACATACAATCTATACTTGCCATATTTTCGTGGCCTAATTATTATAATACCCAGCAGTGTCTATTGCCTATCGGCACAATGAAGTACTAAGGTGTCTATATCACAACAGGAATATATTACACCCACTCTAGTTACAGAGTTCGAAGAATACTCCTTTGAAAACGGGCGCAAGACAAAAGTCTCATTAACGAAACTGTTCACTATCATTTTGGAAAATACTTTCATACTCCCGGAATAATCGAGCAACTAGTAAAATATTAGAATCTATGTTAATAACGATTACATCACTTACCTTTGATTTGCCAACAATATTGAACTCATGGCAAAATCAATAGAAGATCTGAGCGATCCCTGGATACTTCAGTTTCCTAAGACCTCTTAGGTCTCACAATGAATAATAAAACCTAATGATTTACAAGAAATGCATATCTTTATAAAATAATCAAAATGTAGGTATAATAGACACTCAGTATTGTTATTTTCAAAAAAGCGCAGTTCTATAATCATCATCAACGTCATGTTCAAATGAACGAATTAAAGCGATATTGCTTCAGTCCAACACTTACAAAAGGTTGTATGTATGCGGCCTGCATGTAGCGCGATCCTAAAGTTCTAGTTAGATGGATTGTCCTGTTTTTGGATGGATGTTCTACACTGCGCTGAATCTCTACAAGCTATATTATGTTAAGTGCTAAAACTAATAATCACACAGTTCTGTTGCATGGTAAGGTATCCGCTGTAAGGTATCCGCAGAGTAGATTAGTACTTCATTTCGCATCAGGTGTCGTAAGAGGCGACAAAGGTACCAGAACTGACAGATGGCGGTATATCCTTTCGAGACAGTGTAGCTGAAATACACAGGGTAGGGATGGGCAACTGCATCCCCGACACAAAAGCTGCGCTCTGCAATATTCAACACGCTTGCCCAGTGCTGCACTCACGGTCAAAATTCCCCCTTTCTTGGGGAGGCCTATATCTAGCAGTGGACTTTCAATATGGCTGATACGATAATGATGTTGATGAATTTTGAATTTTTCTATGGTCTGATGTTCGTAACACAAGTGCTTAAAGCGATATACGAGAGTTAATTTAGTGTATAAAAGGTGTGTCAAAGAATTTATAAAAAAAATTGCTTGCCCGTTGAGAAATAGCTTTGAATAAGCAAGCTTACAAAAACTCATAATCTAGGAGCAGTGGACTTTCAATGGCTATAATGATGTTGATGATTGCATACTTTTACGAGTAAGGTGGAATTAAATTGAAAAACGGTAACTTTATGGAGATATTATTTATTCTTCCTCACATCTATTGGTGTTTTTGACTAGATCCAGTTTACCAACCATAGTTGGCACCATGTCCGCTGTAGGCGATGGTGGGAGCGGCGTACGCGGACACTGCGGGCGCGGCGTAGCTCTTGGTGATCAAGGGCGCGGAGTACGCGGCTACGGCGGGAGCGGCGTACGCGACCAGGGCGGGCGCGGCGTACGACTTAGCGATCACGGGGGCGGCGGCGTAGGTGGCGACGGGAGCGGCGGCGTAAGTGGCGACGGGGGCGGCGGCGTAGCTGACGGGAGAGCCGTGGGATATGGAGTTGGAGTAGGACGAGTATGAGGAGACGGCGGGGGTGATGGTCTTGGTCACCAGGGCGGGGGCGGCGGCGTACGTGTCTACGGCGGGCGCGGCGATGGCGTGGCTGCTGTACGCCACCGGGGCGGCTCCGTAGAGACCTCCGGCACGGGCGATACCCACGGCACACAGAGCGACGATCAGCTGAAACATCACATTATTTCCATTTTAACTATCACTCGTACTGCACATACCACTCGTTTATTGTCAATAATAATAAATATTATTATAATTAAAATGTAATATTAGAGCGTTTGTAACAGACCTTGGCGTACATGTTGATGCTACTAAAGTTGGCAACTGAATAACTTCAGCGAGCATTGCTCGGGTTTTATACAATCACGAAGCGACTGCGCCACCCGGTCGTCGCTTCAAGCTAGGTCATGAAACAAGTATTAACTGGCTGATATATTATAAATAGTTGCAAAAAAGGTTATAATTATTTTCAACTAAATACTTTTTATATTAAATTATTTTCCCTAAAGAACCTTTTTATTTATTGTATAAAATCTGCTGTATGTATTTACAATTATGAGTACAGTAAATAGGATTTTAGTATAGCTAATATTACCAATATATTTAATGTTTTGGTAGTTTTGGGAAAATTGAAGTTTATTTTCACACTTTTGACTTTCGAATAATTCTATGTTTAAAAACCTTTAATAAAATTTAATACTTCCGGAAAGATAAGTAAGCTAAAATTTGTTTCACTTTGTTTCCTAACTGCATTTCAACAGAAAAAGTATTTTGTAAAAGTGTTTCTTACAAATATATTTTTTTGTGTAGTATGTGCCAATCATTACAATATATTTATAAATAAATCAATGGAAATGCGTAATCATAATCCTAAGGGTTACAAATTATTTCTCCCGCCATATATCAAAATATTTCTAAGTTTTCATAGAAGGGGTAAAAAAGATCTTCATAAAACGTAATAAATATGTTATATTGAACTTGAAATTAAATTTTCTATTTAATATTTAAAAAGCTAGATTTATATCTCGGGAACATGTTTGTTATTGCAGATTGTTAATAATCTCTGTATCAAATTTTATTAAGCTATGTCCAGCCGTTCCGACATGAAAAAGCGTCTTTGGCGTTTATTATAAGTTGGATTTACAATTCTATATATATTGAATTTAGCGCGATAGCACTAAATCTAAATATTTTAATGTTTTCCTCGCACGGCCACGTGACTCGCGGAGACAATTAGACAGAGGTTTCATTATTAATAATAATAACTGATCACACCAATCAAAACAATAGAGCTGATATTTTACAAGTTAATATGCACAATAAACAAGCTTACATAATTTTTATTATTGACAGCTGTACCCAATTCTAATAAATATTTATAGAATATGATCACCGAAAAAATTGTATAAACACAGATTTGCAGGACGAGATCAAGAGAGTTTTGAAAAATGAACCATGTATGCATAGTTATAATAGTGATTTCCGAAATAGGTCTTATACCGAAACAACTGTTTCATACCCTCAACATACTCAATCTATCACAATGCACATACATCGTGGTATACTGAGAATTCTTTTTCAACTATCAGATACTTATCAGCAAGTTTCTTAATAAATACAAGAATACTCTTGGGGTATACCCGTGTATTTTTAGTACAAAGGCAACCTGAGAAATTTAACTAATAAAACATAATTATAATAATATTCACACAACATCTCATACAATGAACTGATTGCGAGGTAGGTCACAAATATAATACTTGAATACCTATTTTTAACACCTACATAAACAAATTTCATTATATAAATATTTGTCTTGGGTGGGGATGGAACCTACGACCCTTAGCGCATAAGATATATGAGTACCATCTGCTCCATCCCAACATGATAATGAGCCCATCCCTCCGGAGGCGCAGGAATTTAGGGTCTTATAAAATTGAAACCTTTTAGGAGACTGCTTTAAAAAAAGAACAGGTAATTTCTTTACCGACTGATTTTTCGCTCCGTTAATTATTTATATACTAAAGTGTTTTATTTTTAAATCCAAATTATTCATGATTGCCCTGTTTGGGACCATTGGGCCCGATGTGACAGCCTTTCACGAGCCTCTTGGCTAATTTCTCCATTTGTATAAGTTTTGTACTTGTATTCATACATTTTGTTGTATACCTAACTCTGATGCTTTTCCAATTTTTTATGGCCACATTGACCGAATGTGTAACTTTTGTAAGATTTGGCGGTAGTATATAAATTGTTGTAAATAATTAATTAATAATTCATAAGTCAGTAAAGATCGAAGTTTGTTGGTTGATGGAAAACAATAATCTTGGGTATCTAATGTTTACGTTTAATATGAATGTGTGCGTAACAATTTATTTACATAGGTAAAATTCCCCGAAACATAACATCATTGTTTAATTCATCTATTACGTTTTTTTTGGAATACCAACATCAGCATCATATCAGCTACAGAAAGTCCTCTGTCGGGCATAAGCCTCTTCAAGAAAGGAAAATTTTTGAGGAAAAAGGTGGAAATAGAAGACTGACTACTGCCCATCCATTAGAGATGGCTTGTTGTATTTGAGCTGCGCTGTTACGACCGGATATGACACCATCTCTCAGTTCCGGGAAATACGATTCTACTCATACTTCAAGGAACTTTTGAAATATAAGTTAATTTCTTAAAAATTGTAGACCTAGTTATTAGAATAAAATTTTAAGAAACACAATATAAATTACGCAGGCTTTATTTTAAATATTAGCGCTAATTATAAGTAAATATAACATTTGCTCTAATATTGAAATTTTAAATAAGTTGGTTATATCAATTTAGATGCATTTTATACACGTAAGTATAGTTATTGACATTTTAGACAAAGAGATTGCAAATAAATAGAGATTATTTAGTGACACTTAACCACAGGTAACAAAAATGGGTGTGTAAATGTGAGGAATAAGAATTTTTTGTCTTGAAACATAATACCAATAAAAGATTACAATAATCCATTACGATATCGCCGACTGACATTATTGCATACTTGCTATCGTCCTCGTGAACGTGAAAGAAGATTTTAATCTCAGAACATGACCATTATAAACTATAAGTTATAGATGTCCCGTAGATATAATCTTTGAAGCGCAAAAATAATGTAATTAAAATATAATATAGCTTTCAATGGCGTCTATTTAATGTGTCTGAAGTAACAACACTAAAAATCAACATCATGCCAAATGCCTTTTACCTGGAAAATAAAATAGAAACGGATTTAGAAATGAACTTTCTTAACTTGCTAAGTAGCAATTCCATTTCTTAGCAATACAATTCTTCAATTAGCTTTTTATATTATTTACACATCGATACAAAAAGAAAATATTCCCTTCCTAATATTTTCAAAATAAAATTGTATCAACATTATCTACACATATTATGCCTACCTCCTATTAGGACAAGCGAAGACCATTAATTTCCATTTATTTCGACGCATACATGCTTCATTCACCAAACCGTCTCGAAGGAGGCCTTCAATTTGACAGTGTATGATCTTTAAAAGTCTACCTTTCAAACAAATTACCTTAGGATTACAAATACTATCACTTTTCAATGTTAATGGTAGTATAATCTATCAACGCATTATTACTCATATCATGACGCTGTTCCGAACCTATAAATACATACTCGAATAAATATTTCACACAAAATACAGTTTAGTCTTTTGTTAAGTTAATTCTTCGGCTAAATGATAATTACGGGTGGTTATTTCATATACTCATATGTCGTATGACAGTTGATTATGTTTTATGTTTGTTTATGTTTGTTTATTATGTGTTATGTGTTGTTTGTGTTATGTGTTATTATGTTATGTTTGTTTTTTAATGTTCCTTATTCAATATTATTAATTTGCCAACTCAAAATAAAAGGTAAATTAGCATGCTAATAAATAATCATGACATAACCATACTTTTACGGCATTTTGGACAAAGTGAAATAAAAATCGGCCATTTAAAAAAAATATAATTTATTGTTCTTCATTTCTATTGGTGTTTTTAAATAGATCCAGTTTACCAACCATAGTTGGCACCATGACCGCTGTAGGCGATGGCGGGAGCGGCGTAAGCGGACACTGCGGGCGCGGCGTAGCTCTTGGTGATCAGGGGCGCGGTGTACACGGCCGCGGCGGGCGCGGCGTACGACTTAGCGATCACGGGGGCAGCGGCGTAGGTGGCAATAGGTGCAGCGGCGTAAGTGGCGACGGGGGCGGCGGCGTAAGTGGCGACGGGGGCGGCGGCGTAGCTGACGGGAGAACCATGGGAGATGGAGTTGGAGTAGGACGAGTATGAGGAGACGGCGGGGGAGATGGTCTTGGTCACCACGGCGGGGGCGGCGGCGTACGTGGCTACGGCGGGCGCGGCGATGGTGTGGCTGCTGTACGCCACCGGGGCGGCTCCGTAGAGACCTCCAGCACGGGCGATGCCCACAGCACACAGAGCGACGATCAGCTGGAATACCATAATAATATAAATTTCGCTATATAACAACACTCGTTCATTAACACTCATGTCACGGTATACGGAAAACAAAATATTAATAAAATGTAAGATTAGAACGTTTGTAACACACCTTGGCGTACATGTTGATGCTACTAAAGTTGGCAACTGAATAATTTCAGCGAGCACTGCTTCGGGTTTTATACAATAACGAAGCGACTGCGCCACCCGATCGTCGCTTCAAGCTAGGTCATGAATCAAGTATTTGTTTGCATACAGGTTGTAAATAGAATAACAGCCGTTTTAAGGGCCGGATGTACGGAACAATAAATTTAACTGTTAGAAAATGTGGTTATTATTAAAACAAACAGTAGTTAAAATGTAATATCTAAATTACCTTCAGATTTTGAATAAAATTAATCTATTGCTTCATGTTCTTTTTTTATACTAGTTTCAGAATTAAAATGTCAGGCATTCATGGTCAGTCCCAGGAATAGATATATCAAGGCATAGTATAGTAGTTAATACTGAATAGCATATAATGTTATTAAAAGAAAAAAGAATTTAATTCATTATAAATATTGATTTTTAAATTTCAATCGTCTATAACAATTGTTTTCGTTATTATATTTGAACAATACTTGTTACTGAGGATATAGAGCGTCTTATTTTACTAGTAAAAAACAAATAAGAGTAATAATAACACTCACACATTTTATGATAGCTAAGCTGGTTAACCTAAGCGGTTTATTTTAATGAAAAATAACGGAAATATACGAAGAGACAGGGTGTTTCATAATCAAACTAGTCAGACACGATGTGAATCAGGCGTTCTTAATGCATAAATCATATCAGCTGTAGACGTCCACTGGTGGACATAGACCTTACAAACTACTACTACCTATTTTGCTATTGTAAATTTATTTAGTTACGTACTAGCTGTGCCCGTGATTTCGTGTATGTAAAAGTTGATTTTATTGACACTTTAGGGAAGTAAATAGAGGCTTGTATGAGATATCAAGCACTCTTTTTTATTTATCTGCAGTTTGAGTTTTTATTACATTTTTTGTGCGTCACTTTATCTTTTTCTACACACTATATACGTACTTACATTACACCTGTGCCTCACCGGAGTAGTTAGAGACTGTGGATCTTCAATTGCTACGATCTTGGCATACCTTACTCGCATTAGTCCTTTTATACACGTTCGTTTATTCTTAGTAGGCTGGCCCTTCTTTAATACCTCTTCTACCTGGGCATTATATTTTCGCCTAGGTCGTCCTATACCAACTTTTCCATTCGCTTCCGCAATACATATTTGTACAGTCATTTTACTTTTATCCATCCATTCTGCATGTCTGGCATGTTCAAACCATCTCAAAGTTTTTTGCTCTTTTGTGCTCATAACATCATCTTGTACACTACATCGATCTCTTATCCCCCTTTTTTTAATATAGCTCTCTAACTCCCACCATACATATTTCGAAGTACTCTCATTCAAACAACAGGTAGTGTAGTGACACAGAAAAAAACATTTATTGTACACGTGAGTCTCTTTTGCCATATGGTAGTAAATGTTGGATGCATTCACTACCATATGTCAGTGTTGGAACCAACACAACTCTATGAACAATTAGTCATGCCCTTTTTGACGCGTTTGGACTCCCCATGAAAGCATGTAAGGCTCCATTGACAGTATTTCCAGCTTTCATTTTCCATTAAATATCTTCACCATATCTCTAATAAAAATACTTCCCAGATACATAAATTCTTTCTCTTGTTGAATTTTCATATCATCTCTCACTTTACTCGTTTTCAATCACCATCACTGTCGTCTTATGCAATTTTACTTTCATATCTTTCCTTTTAGAGGAAAATCTTCCTTTGCAAAACCATTAACATCTCTTGCAACTCTTCAGCTGACGATGGATTTTCTAAATTTTTCTAAAATAAATTAATGGTAAGAAACTCCTTAAAACACCAGGAATTTATCTGAATGTTAGAACCACTGCATAAAGGTTTAGTGGATTGGTGCATTATCAAGAAAAGACATATAAAAGTAAAAAGTTTTTTTAAAGGTACCGTAAATACTTTCGTAAGTACTTATTGTGTGTTGTTTAAACGTTTGAAAGGCATTAAGAGCAATAGCAGTAATTTTAATTTTATAAACTTAACGATGGAGTTATGTGAATTCCGGTTATTTCACTGAAACATAAGTAATATACTGAATTATTTCCGTGAATCCAATTAATATCAAACTTTGAATAGGATCTTCTCATGAACTAATACAGTTTAAATTAATATTTTATTTGTTGTGCGATACCGGCAGAAAGGAATAGTACCTCCTACTGCACTAAGTATCGATTGAGGCGGCTGAAGTATCAAACAGGTGGTATAACTACCCGCAACAGCGTAGCTCAATTGAAACAAGGCGGGAAACAGTATTCTTGATGCCGAGTTACGTTTTGCGATTGCCACCGCGCTTGCGCAGCGCTGTTACTATGGGCATAATTCCCCCTCGGGAGGATGTCTATCAGTAGACGTTCTACTGTAATACATACCAATTTTGTTTGTAATGCATACCAGTTGTTATTTAATGTAGTGATAACATTAATCAAAATATACATAGTTTATAAACATTCTCAACATTCTGTTCTAAACGGGGTACTTTAACTAAATCACTATAAAGTTTCAAGAAACGGCTTCATTATTAATATATAACACGATTTCGATGTGCCCTATGGCGAGGATGGTAGCAACTATATTTTGTGCACCAAAGGTGCGTCATGGGTTTGATCCGCACCCAGGCCAAATGTTTGTATGATAGACTATGCTCAATTATTTATTATAACAATATAAATAATTGTGTTACCTTTTCTCGACTATTTACAGTATTTACCAAATATAGCCACACAATTACAGCAGCATAGAAACAAAAAATGTTGGAAAAATATTGATAGAATTTCCGTTATAGATATTGCAAACTGTTTGTCACATTCATAATATTAATAATAATAATCATTCCATAGTCCTCATTACAGACATAACTAATTGATATTAATATTAAATTCAATTACGACAGATGTGATCATCGGCATTGGCAATGGTAAAAAGTAAGTGTGAAAAACAGACTTTCTTATTTCTTTACGAGTGCCATTTATCACAGAACGAGCAGAACATCAATGTTTACGATCAACCAGGATTTCACAAATCACAGGACAATTACTTTATCGACTTTTTAGAAGTCTATATTCTTCAACGGCCTCATAGAACCTCATTAAGAATATTGGAAATTGTATTTGAGGCTACCCCTCTCTATACAATAAATTTATACATTATCTCGACTCCTACTTACCTAATATTAATCAATAACAAAGACTAGCTTGTCTACCTATATGAAGTCTACAGCCAGTGGTCGGCCGATGAACACTAATGATGTGTTTGTGACATATATGTATGCGATATATGTCTTATTATTTATGGTAATTTATATAAGGTACTCAAAAAATAAAAATCGTTAATTTAATAATTTATTTTATATCCATTTATATCGATATTTTTTGACTAGATCCAGTTTACCAACCATAGTTGGCACCATGACCGCTGTAGGCGATGGCGGGAGCGGCGTACGCGGACACTGCGGGCGCGGCGTAGCTCTTGGTGATCAGGGGCGCGGAGTATGCGGCTACGGCGGGCGCTGCGTACGCGGCCACGGCGGGCGCGGCGTACGACTTAGCGATCACGGGGGCGGCAGCGTAGGTGGCGACGGGGGCGGCGGCGTACGCGGCCACGGGGGCGGCGGCGTAGGTGGCCACGGGGGCGGCGGCGTAGCTGACGGGAGAGCCATGGGAGATGGAGTTGGAGTAGGACGAGTATGAGGAGACGGCGGGAGAGATGGTCTTGGTCACCACGGCGGGGGCGGCGGCGTAAGTGGCCACGGGAGCGGCGTGGTAGCTGACGGGAGAACCATGGGAGATGGAGTTGGAGTAGGACGAGTATGAGGAGACGGCGGGGGAGATGGTCTTGGTCACCACGGCGGGGGCGGCGGCGTACGTGGCTACGGCGGGCGCGGCGATGGCGTGGCTGCTGTACGCCACCGGGGCGGCTCCGTAGAGACCTCCGGCACTGGCGATGCCCACGGCACACAGAGCGACGATCAGCTGAAACACCACAATCACACAGTTTTAACTACATAAAAACACTCGTTCATTGTCACTTATGTCACGTATACACATATTTGTAAATGAAATATAATGTTAAATAAGAACGTTTGTAACACACCTTGGCGTACATGTTGATGCTACTAAAGTTGGCAACTGAATAATTTCAGCGAGCACTGCTACGGTTTTTATACAATCACGAAGTGACTGCGCCACCCGGTCGTCGCTTCAAGCTAGGTCATGAATCAGGTATTTGTTGACTTTTAAGTTGTAAATAGATGCAAAACGATTAACAGCCGTTAAAGGGCCGGATATACGGACTAATAAATTTAATTGTTAAAAAATGTGGTCTTTATCACATGATGAAATGTAATATCGAAATAACCTTCATATTTATTATTTTGCATTGTTTGCTGTCAGTTAGTGCCAAAGTAGCATAGTACCTCCCTTTGTATCACGTTTCGTAAGTGGCGACTGAGGTACTGAAATCGATGTTCGCGTTATATCCATCTAAAACTGTTAAGAACAAATGCAACAGGAAGGGGATGGGCAGCAACATTCCTGTCGCAGAACTACGCTCTGAAATTGCCACTAACGCACCCTAAGTAGCAATTACATAAGTCCATGGTTCGATCTCACCTAGGACTTACATTTATGTTATGAATATTTTTGTTTATTTTGTATCAGGCTGTTATTTATATTTACTTAGGTATTATATTTCTGATACCTCTTTAATCTGATATCCCTGTTAAGGACCTATTTCAATTTAAATATAGGGAACTAAGATTTAATACAGTGTACATTTATTTATTTATTTTTAATCCCCACTGCAGACACTCTAGTCTTTTTATGCAAATGCAGTTAGGACCACCCACTTAGTGTTTATTTAGATATAAACAAGCTGGACTCTTGTGAATACAGTTATTAAGGCATTAGCAAATACTTCACTGTAAACAGTCAAAGGCAGTCGATTATGTCCGAAGAGGGGTTCGCGGGATCAGAGTGGCGTGTACACTGTAGTGTCAAGATCAAACTATGAATATCTCCAAAATCTTCTGAATAGATACTGTATCGCTACATAGAGCCAAAAGTTGTGCCAGATTCAGAGTTTATATATAGCATTGTGTACTTGTAACTGAGCCTAGGAGTAAGAAACAATAAAACTGTATTATATTATCTATATTTATGTACTAGTTGGTATTTTGTTATTATTATTAGCAACACGCTCCCGCGTTGCATGGGTACAATATAATAGTACATTATTTTGATCTATCTCTTCGGGTTCAGTCAGCGTTTACAATAAAATCACAATGAGTTTATTTACGACATCGTATTGGAAACCTGTAAAATTATCAGTTTTTCTACTATATTAGGTATAAACATACACACCTTCCACCACCTTCCTTTGAATTACTCTATCTATTTCAATGTTCTAAGCATACATAGGGACGCAGAGAGGAAAGTGATTTTGTTTTATACTATGTAGTGATTTTTGTGAATCAACAAACAAACACACAATTTGCGTGATATTCGTATCATCACAAGACTATCGTAAGCGTTTTGCCAACCTTGACACTTTGTGTCACATTACCCAGTAATCTAACTGCCGCTCTCACCCTTCAAACCGGAGAACAGCAATACGAACTAAAGCTAGTAGAAACAGGTTAGAGTGAGGTATGAGGACTATCTCTTGTTAAATGTAGATAGTCAGAGAAGATATAGTATATGGTAATTTCAGTTATGTTATTTTTAAATCTATATTAATATCACATTGTTTGAACGTTGCACTTCATATTACAAGAATAGG
This sequence comes from Heortia vitessoides, assembly GCA_020976665.1. Classification (NCBI taxonomy): domain Eukaryota; kingdom Metazoa; phylum Arthropoda; class Insecta; order Lepidoptera; family Crambidae; genus Heortia; species Heortia vitessoides. The sequence goes on from JACJUM010003147.1 coordinate 6,420,723, forward strand.
TACAAAAATGGAGATTTATGTTTTCAGTTTTATTAAATAATATAAAAGTATACTTTTAACGAGTTGTTTTAATAATATTTACATATTGACCTAGGGTTTCTTCGGCAAAGTTTTCGTCTTTTTCAGCACCAACGATAGCTTTACTTACTTTAAAGTTACAATAAATAGCTTAAATATCTACAAAGGATTTATAAAACATGTTTATACTTAACATCATGATTATACCAGCCAATGGTATAATCATATTTATAGGCCTCCTTAAGAAAGGGGAAATTTTGCCAATAATTGCTGGGCAATCGTGTTGGTGATCACAGAGCTTTCGCGACAGGGAAGCTGCCGCGAAAGCTCTGCTCCGCAGAGGATGAGCTGTGCACTGTTTCGGATGGATATACTGCTATCTGTTGGTTCTGGCTTCTTAGTCGTCTCTTATAACAGCTGGTATAGGGGGAGCTTCTATTCTACTCTGCCCGTTCCCCACGGCTGTATTTGTGATAATTGCAGTATAAGAATTTTTTTTTTATAAAGCTGTACTGGTTAAAATTTCTGCATACATATTGAAAACAAATTATCATCTTTACGATCTTGGCGGCAAGGCATGCAAGGCAGTAAAAATTTGGTTTAACAGAATAACTTTGAATTAATCTACATAAATAATTTAAGTGAAATTAATCGCGTAATGAGCATTACATCGATTATAACGTTCTACTAGAGTTTTACGGGTCATTAAATAAGTACTTCATCGAGTCAAAATCTTTGTACTTAAAAGGATCTAAAACAACCTAAAAAAATTATCAAAAAGTAAATAAGAAAAAAATATATTAACTGATATTTAAAACTTAATTAAACTATCTACTAAAAATTAATCCTAATACCAAAACAAGAATACATAAGTAGAAATTAAATTAGACAAGAGAAAAATTATTCAACTGAGCCAACTATGAGTCAAGTTCGATTTGAGCCTGGCAAACGGATCCGCATGAACGTTGACCAAATCACTAAATTCGTTATATAGTATTTTACTTCACCTATATCACAATAGCAATTTACTTTACCTTGCAATGGGGGTGTTAGCACCTAAAGCTAATCGTAAGGGAAGGCAAAGTGGAGTGATAATTTTATTAACAACGTGAAGAGTACAAAATAGTAAAGTACTATTGGCTAATAGTATGAGCTAAGTCCAATTTCAAAAGGCAGTCGCTGACTCCAACTCGGCTGAGCAGCATTCAAAAAACAGCGAAACATCTTTTCGACCAACATATCTCAGTGTAATCGATAGTGTTGAGACTTTGGACTACTATGGACAAATCTTCGATCAATATGTGTTACAAGATGTGTTACTATTGAGCTTATGAGCTGACCTAAAACAGCACTATGGAGTGGGCAATGCCTGGAATCTCTTTGCGCGATTGAATCAGGAATGAGGAGATCCGTAAAAGAAAATTACCGAAGGAGCCCGGTGAATTAGCAAGTTAAAGTGGCAGTGGGCAGGGCACATAGTTCTTAGTTGTCGATGGTCAATAGACCCGTAAGGTTCTAAAATGAAGATCACGTACCGCTAACGCAGCATAGTGGACATACGATTGGACGTGAACCGCAGCATCACGATGGACGCCGGCCGCATACAACCGGTTCTATTGCAGATCACTTGCGAAAGTCTATGCCTATCGATGAACGATCTATAGCTGATATGATGATCATTATAAGAATTATTAATTATACAACAGTACTCTGTAAGTAACCATAGATTTAGAAATATCTTCGCAAAAATTACCCTTTTCGATACAATAAATTGATACTTGATATTGATCCCTACTTATTATTATTTAAAAAATAGGCTAGCTTGTTTTTAGAGAAGTCCACACCCAAAGTGTGAGTCCACACCCATGATATCGCAGATTATAGTACTATAATTGTTTTTGGTAATTCAGACGAGGCATAAAAAATGAAATTCGGTAAATTATATAAAGACAATAATTTATTTTTTATCCATTTCTATCGATATTTTTTTGACTTGATCCAATTTACCAACCATAGTTAGCACCAAGACCGCTGTAAGAGAGATGGGAGACAGCGGGAGCGGCGGAGTATGCGACGGCTGACTTGAGGATGGGCGCAGGCGCAGCGTAGGCGGCTACAGCGGGCGCGGCGTACGTGGACACTGCGGGCGCGGCGTAGCTCTTGGTGATCAGGGGCGCGGAGTACGTGGCTACGGCGGGCGCAGAATACGCGGCTACGGCGGGCGCGGAGTACGCGGCTACGGCGGGCGCGGCGTACGCGGCCACGGCGGGCGTGGCGTATGACTTAGCGATCACGGGGGCGGCGGCGTAAGTGGCGACGGGGGCGGCGGCGTAAGCCAAGGGGGATCCGTGTGAGGTGGAGGTGGAGTACGACGAGTACGATGATACAGCAGGAGCGATGGTCTTGGTTACCACAGCAGGGGCGGCGTAGGTCTTAGCCACGATGGGGGCAGCGGCGTAGGTGGCGACGGGGGCGGCAGCGTATGTGGTCACGGGGGCGGCGGCGTAGCTGATGGGGGAGCCGTGAGAGGTGGAGGTGGAGTAGGAAGAGTAGGAGGAGACGGCGGGAGAGATGGTCTTGGTCACCACGGCGGGGGCGGCGGCGTACGTGGCTACGGCGGGCGCGGCGATGGCGTGGCTGCTGTACGCCACCGGGGCGGCTCCGTAGAGACCTCCGGCACGGGCGATGCCCACAGCGCAAAGAGCGACGATCAGCTGAAAGCACAGTTCGGCATTAATAATACGCACATAAAACATCTTGTATATCATTAGTTATGTAACATTTGTCAGTCATCACATATTTGTCAGTCATGTTTATTCGCACCTTGGCGTACATGTTGATGCTACTAAGGTTGGCAACTGAATAGTTTCTACCGGTAGCACTCCGGTTTTTATATCGTTACGAGCTCAGTTCATAATCCATTCATTGCCCGAAGCTAGGTCGTAAATGAAATATGCAAAGAAGGGATTTTGAACCTTCGTATTTTTGACAATGTACAACACAGAATCATTTGCTATATATTTTCAAAATTGTTTTTAATTTATTTTAGCTAAATTAAATAAGTATTACATAGAGCAGTTTATAGGCCTAAGGTTAAAAAGATTTAGTTAAGCTCTATTATCGATGGATATGTAATTTTTTTCCGTAAAATTGCAAACTATTGTGAAACTGATGCCATTTTTTATATTTTTTTAAAACGTCGGATAAAATATATAGGATTGTGAATTAAATTTTAAAGTGATTGATGGAGTGTGAGGGATGGAGGCGTGACGTATCCAAGTTTTATTACAGTAATTAAATGAGTAAGCTTATTGTACGACAAAAGATAGAAATATGATATGATAGTAATAAATATATTTCAATAAAAAAACAATTAAGTTTCAATATATGTGAATTGTTAAATTCATCGATATATATTATTTCCTATACTCAAAATCAACATAAAAGCAACGGCCCATAATTTTATACAATACGAAGGCTAGGTTAATTATTTATCAAAATATATTTTTAGTTGAGTAAAACTTCGTAATTAACGAGTTTACTTTGAATCTGGGTCGCGGTTAGCATCTCGTTTATCGAACCTTGCAAATTACATCCGTTAAAAAATACATTTATCATATCCTTATTGATCGATTAAACCGACTAGGCGGTTTATTGACCAGTTAAAGATTATTATGTTGTTATATTTTAAGATTATCGGTCCATTAAGACCGCCCTTCTAGCTTAGACGTAGAGCCTTTGGTACCATTTACTCTATTTTCAAGTTACCCAGAGATGACACCCGAGAGATGTCAGAGCATTTGCAGATTAAAGGGACCAAAGTAAAATATATTCGGGATAAGGACTTGGGATGTTCGATAAACTTGTCTCCAATGGAGTGCACTGTAAGTTTTGTCTATGGTGTTCACACATTACCAACCTTACGGTTATAAGGAAGGAGCCGGCGTCCCTATCACGCCTTGCACCGCTTTCAGGGACCAATACAAATGCAAGCACCTAATACAAAAAGTCCGATTAACCAGGACCCATTACTATTAACGAATACTAACGAGTGGACTGAAGTCCAGTCTCTCTAGCCCAAAAATGCACAAGAGCTGCACTGACCGATGCACTGATGAAATCGGAGAATTTAGACGTCTATCACGAACATTATCTAAAGTATTTTTTAAAATTTACAGATTCGAAGCTTGAGCGACGGAATGAGCCATCCAAACAAGCAGAAGAAATTGACAAAGACAGCGACATCATCACAAGAATCTTAGGGTGTTATTTTTATTATTTGATAATATTTATATATTTGGAAATATATTATATTAAAAATAATATGATTAATTTACATCTGGCTCGTATTAGCGACTGGAGTTATGAGTTTAGACTAAAGGTAAACCCTGGAAAAACTCAAGTCATGGTGTTAGGTAGCTTTAGAATGATAGCAAAGATCGATTTCGGTCTTCGCTTCCTCAAGTTTCTTTTGACGGTAGCCTTATACCTTACAGCAGCGTAGCCAAGAACTTAGGTGTTCTTATTAATACTGACTTATCCTGGGCTGCTCAGCTAAAGGAAGTGAGTCGAAAATTGTTTGCTTCGGCTATGTCATTAAAGAGATTGCATAACTTCCTTCTGTTTGATACCAGAATAGCTCATGCCCAGTCACTTCTCCTTTCTATTTTAGATTATGCGGATGTCAGCTACCTTGACTTTAGCGAAGACCAACTTTAGAAGCTCGAGCGACTAATGTTTGCATAAGATTAATTTTTGGTTTACGTAAATTTAATCACGTGTCCGAATTTCGAATTAAGCTCAAATGGACCCCCCATTCGACTTCGTAGGCATGCTTACATCTTGCCTTTATTATGCAAGATTCTGTTCGACCCTTCCTACCATTCATATCTTAAAAATCGGTTTGTCTTCCTATGTGACAGCCACGAGAAATCACCCCGCATTCCACAACGCTTTTTAGTAAGTCCTTTACAGGCTGTTCGTTTGTGGAATGCATTTCCGCTTAATATTAGATGCACGCAGTCCCTGCCTGCGTTTAAACGGTTGGCGAAGGATTACTTTCTATTATTATAGTTATATCTATCTGATCTTATCTAATATATTTTCTATCTACAATAAAAAATATATATATATTTATTTATTTTTTGACAGGCCCGATTTTTGAGTAGTATATTAGCGTCCGTAACACAAGTGCTTTAAGCGACTTACCACGGAGTCAGGTTAATATATGAGATTTTGTGGGATTGTATATATATATATATATATATATATACATACATATATGTCTGTATATATATGTATATATATATTTTACACATTTATTATTAAATATTAAATACAGATTTTCTATATGTTACCTCTCACTACCACATTGTTTCATTCATTCTTTCTATCCAAAGGTTGCCTAGAAGAAATCACTATTTGCAATAAGATATACACATATTTTTATGTTTGGTGTACAATACTGTACTTAATTCCAACTAAATATTAATATTATAAATTATTTTTCAGGGCATTGATTCGATATAAATAAATAAGACATTCAAAGTTTATATAAGTTAAGGTAAAGAGGTATGGTACCAAAAAAAACTATTCCACGCGGACGAAGTCGCGGACACAGCTAGTACAAAAAATAAAAGAATTACAAAAATGCATCACTTAATGCCAGTGTCTATCATACACACATATCAAGTTTGCGTATACAAATACAAATAAATCAATACATCAAAATATACGAAACCAAACAAATAATGTTATCGTGTTTTTTCAACCGATCCTCACGAACCCGACATCCTTTGCTGGACCGGTTGAGAATAAACCGCACTAGAACTTCTAATGTACCTCCGGTTTCGATTGTAGGCAGCGTAAATCTTTTGAGGCATAACTCTAATAAACATTACCACATACATGAGTATTGTACAATTGTTGTACTTTCTCTATGCGCAAAGCACACAATAACAATCTAACGCCGCTGCTTTATATCATAGAACTAATGGCATCAGAACGTTTGTCAATAGGTCATTGTATATATATTGTAGGGAGAAAACGAGCCAACGAGTTATCTGATGTTAAGTGAATCAGCGTTGCTCATGATCACCTGCAACACCAATGGAACGACAGGCAGGTCAGTCTTTAAAAAGGTAAAATAGATATTGTTCTTAAAGGTCCCTAAGTCGGGAAGGTCTGAGAATACCGACGTAGCGATTGTATTCCATAGGGTATTAGGAGAGTAGTATACTACGCCATGTACCTGCCTAGTTATTGTAAGAGGTGACTGAGTTACTGAAACTAACGGATGTAACCGTAACTACCCAAAACATTATACATAACTTCCAAATGTCACAGGGGGTTATACTGAAGGCAAGAAGCATTCCAGTGGTAGAACTACCCTCTGCGATTATCTCCAAGCCTGCTCAGTGAGGATATTATAGGCCAATTATTCCTTTTCTTGAGGAGACTTACATCCAGCAGTGGAAGTGTGGCGGCTTCTCTGATGATAATGATATGATGATGACGACATGCGTAATTTTTGTGATTGTTGCCTCAGCAGTGCCCTACAAGAGCTTTTCCCTAATACCAGTTGTAGTCAGTATTTCCTGATTTTGTTTTTAAAAATCAAAAATACATTAACTTAATTCTGATAATATCAATCAATGATGCCTTACCTTCTACTGCACCAGGTGTCGTAAGAGGCGACTATGGTACCAGAACCGACAGATGGTGGTATATCCATCTAAAACAGTGGAGCTCAAATGCTTAGGGCGGGGTTGGGCAGCAGCATCCCCGTTTCGAAAGCTGTGCTCTGCGATTACTAACACGATTGCCCAGCACGGCAAATATGGTCAAAAAACCTTCTTTCTTGGTATAATGAACCTCTTTTGAAAGGGGTTATGTTACGCAGTGGTCGCTCTACAAGTTCTATACTATTTTGGTAATATGTAAGTAAAAGTGACTGATGTAAATCATAATATATTATTAACAGCAGATCATTTGAAAAAAAAACATATTTAACACGCCTGATGAAACAAATTAATCTTTTTAATGGTCACACAGAATAATTAATGGCCTACGTTGGTGATCGGTGTTTCGTCAACACTGGTTTTTTATCGCTAATCATTCTTGCGAATGTTGCAGTGTCATGTTAGTCTAAATTAGTGTCTATCATTCGGCAGATTTGATCGAATGTCAACTAGTGTTGCGCTAAGTCATCTTATCAATGTTTGGTAAATTTAATAGAACATACAAGCGATATAGGTACTTAACTACATCTTTTAGGCTACTTAGCCTGAAAGAGATAGATGGCTTAGAGAGATTATACAGCTAAATGTAGATGCTTTTGTTCAATAGTGTTTGTCCATGTTATTTGATTTTAAGAATATTATATTATCGTTATTTGGTATCAATACTCCGGGTATTATTTGAAAAATATAATCGATTACCAAAATAAAACATTCATTTAAATCATGTCATAAAAAAGAAAATAAAGCACCGTTATAAACTTTAGATTTCGCTAATAAATGCTTGTCTTTAGAATTGTCTAAATAAATCTTGTTGATAATAATTTTTCAAGATTCTAATGTCTAAGAACCCTAACCTCTAATACATTTTATTTGTAATTTTAGTAATAATTCCTGGAAATCTGCAACGTGTTCGAAGACAAACATAAAATTTTTCTATAAAAATAAATATGTATCTTAATATCCTGACATATACAGCTGTCTCTTGTTTGAAAAGTAAGTAAGTCATTAGCGAAAAGTGTGTAAAGTGTTTGTCGTTAAATGAAAACAACAGAATAAATAATAATATTTACAATTTATTACAGGTCATACAAATAAAACTCGCTTCGTTTCATAATAAATAATTCAACAAACTAACAGATTACCAGCCGTAAGAGGCTCCCAA
>JACJUM010003147.1:6440831-6522181 GCA_020976665.1 Heortia vitessoides
AAAAAAAATAAAAAGAATCATAAATAGGATGTGGCACTGCCCTGTCCACTATTTAGACACGTGGATAGGTGTACGAAACTTATAATATTTTCCTGGGGACTGAATTAACCTTCAGCTATCCGAACCTATAATTATGTTTATATAATTATATATAGTAGAAATACAATACATTAATAATAATATATATATATATATATATATACATATACAGAGGAATCATAAATATACTACTTAAATGAATATTTTTAACACCCAGGCACAGGTAAAATATAAATGCTATCGTAAAATATTTGTCTTAGGTGGGGATCAAACCCATACCCTTTGGTATGCAAAACAGGATCACTACCATCTTCGGCATCAGGCTCGTCAAATTACACTATTATATGAATAGAAACTGCGATCTATATTCGTTACTCTATAAACAAATGACTACTTCATACTATCAACCAGCGGTATAAGCAAGTTCGTGTGAAACTCACGACAATGAATGAATACACATGCGTCGTGACGTGTTGAGACATATCGAGATTTGTGAATGAGCGTGCTGCAACGACCTACCACGTTTGGTGGTTCACACCTCTTGAAGGCATTTTCGCAAGATTTGACTTACCGCTTTTTGTCTACGGCGTTCTAAGGACAAACTTGAGCAATGTCGAATGTTGAATCTAAAAGTAGACGCCATTTTGAACCAATTTCACATACACAGGTTTATTACCTGTCGTTGCCTGACTATAAGTTAACTTGTTTTTATACTTTTTTTCTAACATTTAAACTGCTTTTAATGGCGATTTATTTCACCTTTAATATTTTATATGTAATATAATAATAATAATTCACATCACATCTTATACATTCACTTGAATCCGAGAAATTTCGCTTAAAGCACTCGTGTTATGGACAACAGAGGAATCACAATATTAATCATATAAAAATTGTCCTGGGTAAGAATCGAACCTACGATCTTTTGCGTATAAGCTTGTATTACTATCATCTGCGCCATCAAGTCCTTCAATATGTAAATATTCTAACATATATCTTTGTCATTCATGGAAACGGTTTACTTAAGATAATAATATCATAATAGTTAAATAAACCAAGTTTTAAGCCCGTTTATAAAGTAATATTTTTATAATCAGATTTCAGAATTTATTATACTTTATTTATTAAAGTGTCTATTATATTTCAAGAAATGCAATATATTAATGACATTTCTATGAGTTAAGCCTATTGAATATCAGTACCATAAAAACCTTTAATGCGTTTCCCAGTATGGGTACTAACAGCGGAACATCTACTGTTTGAACATTCTAAGTGGACCTTGATGATAATACGACTCGCAAAAATAGTTGTATAATCGCTCCATATACTTCTTAATAATAATTCGGACGCGATGGCCGACCGATCGCGTGACGCGTCAAGGCGCTCGGTTCCGTACTTTCGACAATGACCTTGGCGAGGGCACCTAGTTAGCAAAATTGGGCAGAGAAGCTTGATGCAACTTATCAAGTAAATATACTTAAATTAACATTTTTTTTATTGATTTCATAAGTAGCTACGAAATCAATATCGCATCGATTGTTCGGTCTCGAATATAGGGCATTTAAAACTTGCTACAGTATGTATGAAGTATCGTAGAATATCAGAGAGATTCATAAAAAAATACAAGGAATTTTCTTTATGTCTTTTATTTATAAACCTAGTTGTACCTGTCGAATACAAAGCTATTCGTATTTAGGGCAAGGTCTCTACTAATATGATGACACGGTCGAATATCAATGAGTGATGAGTGTGAAATACTCAAATATAGAATTGTTCTATGAGGCTTGTATCAAATTGAAACTAAGCTCGAACTATTTTTATCACTCGCGTTGTCCCTTGACAACTCAATGCGCCTGGATATTTTCAATGAGTCGTGTAGGATAGTGATAATGCTACAACTAGTTTATAAGATAATTTATTTTTGTACTGATCCCTCGAAATCCTTATTAGTTTCACTCCACGTGGCTGGAAATTTTCTATCAGTCCTGTAGGACAATGACAAACTAGTTTATAGGATAACTTATTTTTGTATGGATATTTTAATGCTTGTTTAATAAGGATTAAAGACCAGAGGAAGTCAGACATAACATAAATTATCTTTTAAACAAGTTTTGGTATTCTGACTATCCTATAGGACCAAAGGAAAATTACCAACCACGTTGAGGCGGAATCAGGCATCGAGGATAAAACAGCAAATATTTGGAATAGTTAGCCTGTAATGTAAATAGATTCTTAATACGTTTCCGTCGAAGTTATGCTTGATAAAAATACAGTTTGAAATAGTGTTATTTTACATCATTTGGTACTTTAGCTAACATTATAAGGTATTTGACGCCTTTATGAATAACTTAAAAATAAATGGTCGTAGACACTTAGAGACACTTAAAAAAGTTATAATTTTCTTCGGTAAATTGAAGTTTAGATTTAATATGAAGTGCGAATCTAAGTACATAATCAATCTACGAATTAGCTAATTCTATTTGTGCGAAGTCAAGAGAGATCGCTACTTTATATTATTGCATGGGATACGTATTGCAGAGGCTTACTTAACATAACTTATTAAATATGAAATAAAGAGAGGAGATATAGTACGGAGGTTATTTACGGGATTTTGATACGTTTCCGTCCTATCTTCGGAAAAGGCTTGATCAACATTGACAATCTTTTAATTGACCTTCGATTATGAAGTAATAAAAAAAAGGATAACGGGTACATTTTTTTCTCATGCTACCAAAACTTAAAACAAGCATGTTTCATGCGATTAGAGGCGTTACCGTTCGTGTTGTCGCCAGGATATCTCTAGCGTGACCTTGGGACCAGAGGATATTATACCACATTACTTAGTTGTATCTATGCCTCAGTCACCTTTCAAACAAGAACAGCAATACAAGCATTAATAAACACCAATGCTCCTATAAAATACCGCTAAACAGTGGTAGAATTAAGCGACCAATGCATGGGGTAGTCATGCTAGGTAGGCCAACTATGTGGCGAAGTTACAGTTTTGCGGTACCCTAATTCTGATATGTATCTCTGGTTTAACACGTAATTGTTACTTACGCGTTGATGCTAATTGACGTTAAAATACTAATTAGATTGTATCATATTGTGTTTATTTTTATGTTAATGACATACATTTTGGTTTGAAGAATTAATTGGCTAGAATATTGGAGAAAGGTGAATAATTATAATTTTGAAGTAAAATGTGCAATAAACCTGTTGATATTGTTGTTGTTTTGTATTATTATTATATTACGAAGGATGTAATAATATTATTTGATAAGAATTCTTTACCGACTTTAATGGCGTAGTGGTCAATGGAGAAGGATGCGGGTTCGCAGAACATGTTTTAAAGGAAGTCTGGTTTTGAAATCGACTGTTTCTCATGAATCTTGATGTGTTACTTGCGCCGGATCTATGATCGAATGTAATTAAGCCTGGTATAAGATTATTTAGAACCAAAATGAACACGGGTATGATAATTCGGCAAGGAAGATTTTATTTACGTTTTACTCGGTTCACTAACATCCTCAACACAAGGTTTTTGATAAAGTTTGAGATATCGAAATGTATAATATTTAATCTCTCTAGATGACACGATAACGTTCAGCTATGTTAAGTATGATGATGATCTAAGTATAAAATATATATATATATATATAATAATGCCTTACTGCAACATCACATTAAATATATTTATTAAAAAAAAATACAACTATCATGGATCGAGTCAGTATGCAACTGCAAACTAATGAAAATAAATAAACAAGTGCTAACAATTAAAATAATATCTAACCTAATAGACGTTATTCTATCTGAATTATACTTGGTTATTATGAAAATTATACTGCGAATGTAAATGGAGATATTAACTACTATCAAGTAGGAACAAATTGTAAACAGTAATTATTCAAATATATAGGCAGCTGTGACACAGTTTATACTAATGTAAGTGTAATCTATTGTGGTTTTTCTTTTGATTTTATTTGTGTAATTAGTTTAAGAGCTTTTGTAATATTTGCAGTAGATTAATAAACTATTATTATTAAAATCGGTTTAGTAGTTTATCTATGATAAGCAACGTGACATGAACTTTTATATATAAAGCTACTCAGATGAAACAAATGAAACTGACCTGGTTATCTTAGATGTTAAAAATTATATATAGTATATAATAATAATAGACAAAAATTGGACGAAAGAATGACTAGAGCAAGTTCTTTTTAAAATATTATTAAGTGTTGCAATGCAAGGCTTTGTCCCTTATGAGTTTTCCAAAAGAAAGAAGGTAAACGGTCGTATTTTTTCATATTTACGATAAACCTTTTTCGTCGCAAAAAATACTTACATTTATCGGAAGTTCGTAAGAACCTTTCCCGGTTAACATGTGACAGGATTAACGCAATTTGTCGAGTGAATTCACAGTACCTCAGGGATTGTGGGGGTTGACGGTCGGTCCCTGATTCTAATGTAGTTATAACGGTCAATTGTTCCGCCTCGAAGTATTGTGGCGGGCTTTAAAAATGTGCTTTATTTTTATTTTATAATCTTGATGATTTATAGTCATTCAATTTTAAAAAGATTTTTGTTTGGGTAAAAAAATACTTAGCCTGGGTTTTAAATTAATGTTAGTATATCTGTAAAAATACAGTTTGTGTGCAATTGTTTTCGATATTGGTTTTATTAATACTTCTATATATGAATCGGATTTGGTTAGAATTACTCAAGTTTTAGTTTTATCCGATATTAGTTAATTAAAGAAACCTATATAACTGATTATATTGTCAGCTATTTAGCAGTATAAGTTATATCAAAGATAATATAATCCAACTGATTTGAAGTATGCACAACAATCATGTTGAAAATGGTCCTTTATTTTATTTTATATAATATTAGCTTTTAAATTATTATAATGTGGTAATGAATAAAATGGTAAATATTAGAGTGTTTTAGAATTTAATCGCATTGTATAAAAATAAATATACAAAATAAACAACTAGATTTTTACAGTCGTTAATAAGGCGATCACCAGCCGTAGTTAGCGAGACCGTTGTACGCGACGTGGGACACCGCTGGCGCGGCAGAGTACGCCACAGCGGACTTGAGGACTGGGGCAGAGTAGGCCAATGGGGCAGCGTGTGCGGCGTATGTCGTGATCGGGGCGTGAGCTGCGTAAGTGGCTACGGGTGCGGAGTACGCGACGGGGGCATGGGCGGCGTACGTGGCGACGGGAGCTGCGGCGTAAGCTGCCACGGGGGCAACAGCCTTAGCGTACACAGGAGCAGCATGTGCTGTATGAGTCGAATACGAAGACACGGACGACACAGCGGGCGCGACGGTCTTGACTACGGGAGCGGAGTACGCCACGGGGGCGGAGTACGCGGAAATGGCGGGGGCGGCGTACGCGGAGTATGCGGGCGCGGTGTATGCGGGCGCGGCGTATGCTGAGTACGCTGGTGCGGCGTAGCTTTTAATGACTGGGGCGGCAGCGGCGTACGTTGCCACGGGTGCGGCATATGAGGCGTACGGTGCAGCATACGGTGCGGCGTACGACGCGCCGATCAGGCCACCAGCGCGAGCGGTCGCAACCGCGCAAAGAAGGACGATAATCTGGAAAAAATATATATAATAATATTCATTATAAAACTAAACTTTGGTAAACTTTAGCAGAGAGTTTAGATAAAATATGAAATAGTTTGAATTTGATTAAATAATCTAATAAAAGATCCAAACTTCATTTGAAATAATAAATAAGTTGACTTTACATGACCTCACTTTCTATTCGTGGAAATGGCACGATTTACTTGAAAATAGAGTAAAAGAAATATGTAGGTATATGTATAAACTATTACATATTTCTGATTACAATAATTTTTGTAGCAGACAAATATGGTTTTTTATATAATATATAATAATAATATATAAAATTATAATGTAAAACGCTCAATTCTATCATTAATTATTATTTATACTTGAAATTTTAAACTTTCGGCTGCATCGTTTTAATCGGAAGTAATAAAAAAAAATACACTGCATTATTTTTACGCACAATTAAGTTTTTGGCATAAGTGTTATAAAATCATTTGATTAATATGTATCAAGGAAATATTATACACACACTTATACTACTTTACTTTCCAAAGAAAAAACATTTTTGAAAATAAAATAGCTTATTTGGTTTATCAGCGAATATTTAACAGCTGTACACAAATTTTTACAGTTACAGTACAACTTTTATATATAATAACTAATTATATATTAGAATCAAATAATATTCGAGAGACCGTATCGTAAAAGTGAACACATTTCACGATACAAATGTATCCATATTAAGATGTAACCCTCGTTAACCAGCTTGAACATCTTTTTCAAGTATTGACGGCAGCTGTATTATTACTTTTATTTAAGATAAATTATTATCTTTTATTAATTTCCCAATATATTTGGACGATTGCATAAAATAATAACAGTATTTTTGCAATGCAAAATAAAAAATATACACTTTTTAGCACATATATAATTATCACTTTAACGAATATCAAAATTATTTCGATATATCCGATATTTATAATTCGCACAAATCCACAAGTGAAGTACCTTGGCAGCCATTATGTGTTAAGTCCACTACAGCAAGTGATGTAGGCTGGGAGTTCATACGCAGTTATATACTAGTCGCTTTACCCCCAGAGCGAGCCACCTTGGGCTAGAAACGGACGCTTGTTGCCCTGCAGTAGGAGTTAGGATTGGACGGACACAGATTAATAAAGGACCCACATGTGTGACACATGCTGGTCCTTTATTAATCTGTGCTGTAATTAGCGCTGGTCAATATTATTTCGTTGTCATATATTATAACTTTTTCATTGAAATTTCTCATTTTATACACGTAACTAGGATCAATTAAAAGTTTAAACAAAACCATATATATATATATAAACTTTTTAGTTTAAAAATAAGGACGGATCGAGTCAATTTTTAAAGAGCAGTATTTGAAAAGATATTAAGTAAATCTTGGAAGAATATTAAAGATGAAATAATATTTTTTTAGTTCAAAGAACAGTCATAATAAAATGTTCATTAGATTGCCTTAAACTAAAACTTTGTTAAAAGAAAAAGAGTCAAATAATTTTCGCAATATATTTGGTTACCTTTATAATACAAGCTACAAAGCAAACAATAACAACAAGGGTTTCAAAATTGAAAAGCAAGAGTAAAAGTTTGGTGAAATTATCACTAATCTAAAATGAAGACAATGCGTTTTACACATTTATTAGCTACGATTCGTCTCCGTACAATATTTATTTAGAAATACGTAATTTTGATGTTAGTATATTTGATATGTGTAGGTATTAATATATTTCCTTTATTTATTTTGTTTAGGTCGTGTTATTGATGAGCGTGACCCTTGTGTATTGAAAGACATTGTATTGTATTGACACAATTACCAGTGCGAATCTACAAATACTTAGGAGGTAGATGTCCCATCAATTTGTACTCCTCGTGAATATATTTAAAATTACTTCAAATATTAACATTAAAAGTTTACAAACATATTGCTATACAGAAACTATTCAGAATAAACTTAAGCTTCTAGGTATTTTACGGGGGTTACATTTATTACATATATTTTGTATGTTTTATTTACTTTGTAAATGTGTTTAGATGCAATAGTGTATTAAAATTAAAACATGCATAATCAAGTCTGTCTAAACGCCATAGAATATTAAAACTTCATTCATATAATTAATTTATTATCTTTATCATAGCAGCCGCAAAATGTCCACTGCTGGATATAGGCCTCCCAAGAAAGGGGAAAGTCTGCCTAACCCAATATTGTACATTTGAGCTGCACTATTTCGAATGGATCTACCGCCATATATCGGTTCTAGTATCTTAGTCGACTCTTACGACACCAGGTACAGAGGGAGGTACTATTCTACCATGCTAGTACTTCACGGCTAATAAAATTGACTGTAAATAAATATTTAATTGACTACTTGTAAATTCATGCTATCAATGTTCACATTTTTAGGTATTGTAAAGAATTAGTATTGTATAATATCGTGTAATATCAATTTTGTGTCTTTAATTAATATTTTAATTGTATTGATTGCTTCTGATCCGTGAGAAGTATTAAAAAGATGTTTTTGTCCTAACTAATTGGACTGACCACAGGAATAAACTTGCTTTAGTTTTTATATTCAAAAAATTATAATTGAGTATTGTAAAATATTGTTATAGTTATCCAAACAATTAATACCCCAGTAATCCACTTAGTATATAAAAGTAATTAATTACGTGTATAATAAAAATAATATTACTATGTCAGTATATCAAAAATATATAACTCGACGCGTTCTTTCATATTTCAAAAATTCAACATTAAAAATATATTGATAAATCAAACTGTTTTTCAATCGATACCTAATTATAAATTGTATACAAATAGATAAAATATTCAATATTCCCTGTCGATAACTAGGTCCGCTTTTTGCAAGGTAATTAATATACATGCGTGTTTGTTACATTTTCCCATATAAATAATTGGCCAGTACCTACGGCCAAGCCCTGCAGTTGTGTAAAGCATACGCGGAGCTTTTGTCTAAGGGCAGTTTGTTACTTGTTACTTAAACCTGGTATACACAATATACTTTTAAAGCTTTTATTATATTATTATAATTTTATATACTGACTTAAACCTGAGATGAAATGCTAAAAGTCTGCTGTGTGATGTCATGATGTCATGATGAACAGAGGAATCACAAATATACTACCTAAATACATAATTAACACCAAGACACAGAGCAAACACAAATATCATAATATAAATATTTGCTCTGCGTGGGAATCAAACCCACGACCTTTGGCGCAAAAGAAAGGATAGGTTTCGGTTATATCACACCCTTGTTTCATATATAATTCATCATTTCTTCTGCTTAGGTCTAGAGGTTATTGTCTTTTTATTTATTTTTCATATCTAATAATTTTATGTGCAAATCCTCGTTATAGTTCATAAAAAAGTATACTTAAAACGCCATTTTCTTTATTTAACGTCCTTGTAAGACCCTATTTCGTTATTTAGCTTTACCTCTACTTGTAAGATTTTGGAGTATTTTTATAATAATATTATGTTATCGGCAGAAGTCAGCTTTGGAAATGATGAAAAATATTCCGTAAAATAACATTAATTTGTAGGTACGACCATCTAAAACATGCTTGGGATTAGAGCATTTCACAGCCCTTCTAAGTATAGGTAATTTTATTACAAGTTATAGAATAAGGCTCGTATTAATGAGGTATAATATGTATATTATTAACAAAATAAGTAGAAAGAGTAAAATAGTTACTTGTGCGGACCTAAATTTTACCAGGGATGCTTTCTACCACTTGCACTACTAAACTTGCATTTAATCATTGGGTAAAGTCGACAAACAAGCGTACGGTCCACGTGACAGTAAGCTTCAATGCAGCCTGTAGACGGAAGGATATCAGTATCACTGTACCTATAGTGCCAACAACCTTGTAATTTAAAGAAATTTACGCAGTTATTTCAATGCTTTTCGCACCCTTCAAATAGTAACACTACTGTTTGACTGTAGAAATAGTGGAGAGTGAGGTAGCAACGCATACGCCTTTTGTATGAGGTTTACTTCTAGTAAAATGTAATGTTTGTGTTAAGGCAGTGATGTTAATAAATAGTTTTACACTACGAGTGTGCACTACGATATTGAATAACAAGAATACGGCATATGATATCACAAGCGGTCAATACTTTGCTCTGAAGATATCGAGTCAAACTTTGTTGATTTTCTTCCCTCTTATAACTGGATCCCACCATTGCAGAAAGAAAAGAATGCCAGAGGTCTGCCTTAGATTACTTGTCAAAAATTACTTACTCAATAAGCAGTGCAAGATATGACAGAGACATTTGAGTAAATTATTGTTGTAAAATACCTCTACCTCAATTTTGATTACTAATAAATATCTGAATGTCAAGTCAAGTTATGTCAAATTTAGTTCTTTCCCCTTCCACCCCCACCGAGGCGGCACCTCTGTCTATGGAACTAACAAGAAAACGATTCTTCGAACGATATATATGTACAGAATAAGCCAGCTGGCTTAGGTAAGTCGGTAGCAAATATTGGATGAGTATTTCAATTCATAATCTCACTTCAATCTGTTGTGGCTCCAATTGAATACGTCGAAATTAGCCGTGATGATCTAGACTATGCATTTAAATTTGTGCATTTAATAAAATTAATTGATGGTGTTCTTTGTTCAACTGGCGCGGCGTTTGCGGCGTACCTATTTGTATATATTTAACGGCAAAGTTTTAACCAATAATATTATAAGTACGAACGTCTGAGATAATTGAACGGGTATTGAATCAGGCACAGCGTATTGACATCCGTCGTAACTATTCGCTTGATGTATCACTCAGCTATGTATTAGCCACTTAAATGTCTCCGATGTTTCGTAATTCCGCATTAACAACGCTAATTTTAATCGCGTATCTCAAATCGGTTGCGCAAATAGCGACGGTAATTTATCAAGACTATAGAAACGTTTGCATCTGGTGCATGTGGTGTGTACTATCCCTTATGTTTCCGTTTGCGAAACACGCGTGGACCGGTCAATCGTGAGTCGGTTCTCCCATATATATAGGGCTGCGGAAATAAGCAATTAAGTTAAAATATTTTAGATTTATTCTCAACACTTACAGATGCCAAGAGAGTGATTGTCGTACTAAGAGGTTTGTGGCCGGAGTTGATGATTAGTGAGTAAAATGAAATTATTGTCTTATAAAAAATCTTTTGTTAATCATACTTCAATTTTAAGCCCCACCACTGCTCGTGGTAAAGGCATGTGTAAAGTTGAAATGAATTTTACTAAGGTTTACAATTTTATTTGCAATAATACCTTTGTAATAATACTTGCCAGCCCGATAGACTTTGTAATGTCTTTACTATACTTATGTATATGTTTATCATGATAAAAATATTGCGTAAATTGAGGCACTATCTTCCAAGTTAGATAGAACTGTACATAGTAGGCATAATTTTTTTTAAATCTACGAAAGTATGAAATTTTTATATGTAAAGATATTTATATATCAGAATTATACGTGTGCTATAGTTCTAGAGACACTATCATTATTTACATCATAAAGAGGTTAGTGGCCGCTAGTAATATATAAGATGACTAAACTTCTTCTTTTTCTAAAAGTCCTAATAACTGTCTGTTCCAATCCTCATTCCAATCTAAAATTTTCAAAATTCAATGATCTAAAGAGTAGAAGAAAAAAAGGAGTTCAAAGAAAATAGCAACTTACTTGAAAGTTGCAAGCTGACGCAGCTGTTATCTTATCTAGATGCATACTTACACTGCCCTTGGCTTAAGAGGCATTCACTTATTCCACTTAGGCATCATGGCTCGTATTTAAGGAAGAAAAGTCGACCAATTATTTTGTAATAAATGGCAGTTGTGACATCTAAATCACCAAGGATTTACCATGAGGTACCGGTAGAGTAGAATAGTACACCCAACAGCTCCATATATATAACAGTAAGAGGCGACTAAGGTACCAGAATCGACAGATGAATATAATGGAATATAACGATCCCAAACAGTGTAGCTCAAATGAACAGGGCGGGGATGGGCAGCAGTTTCCTCGTCGCGAAAGCTGCGCTCTGCAATTGCCAACAAGCTCGTGCGGCAATTATGGGCATAAAAACCTCTTTTCTTGGAGAGGAATATGTTCAGCAGTAGACTTACTGTTATATGACCGTACTTCTTAAGATTAGAGTGTTTAACTAATCAAGCTATTCATCAGTTTTATAATTGTAGTATAGATATAGACAAGGAGTACGGTTGCAGAATCAACTCACATTCTGAGCGATTTTGCTCATAACTGCCACGCAAGGCCGATGGTTCAGTAATAGCAGAGCATAGTATGAGGATACTTCTAATAATATCACGCTATCGTATTTGAAGTATTTCGCGCTGTTTCGGATACACTGTTTTAAGTTTATATTTTTGATAGCTTATTTGTCTCTAACTTTGCATAATATTGAAGACAATTAGATCGATCATACGATTGCTTTTGGTTTTCTATTGCCTATATTTTGAATGGCTGTTTGACAGACATTCTCCACACAAGATGTGGGCATTTATTTTATGCAATTTAAACTATTACTTAATATATACTTAAATAATTTTTCATCAATGTTGTGTAGATTCAGACATTACATAATGTATTTTTTTTACTATAAATCGCATTTTATTTAAGATCACACTATAACATTTAGCGGCAGCCCTGCACCACTAAGCTGCATGTAGTCAAAATACATACGTTTCTAAGTCGCACACCTCAATACGCTCATTGTGGCTAGTTCGATGATTCGAGTCGGTGAGGTAACCGTGCTTTCTGATTTCGTACCCCATTTTAAGAATAGCCGTTACTAAAGTTACGTTGTGGTGTGATAGATATATGTATATAGTTTTTACAATTACAAAATGGATGGATTTGCAGACAAGACTTTATCGGATTGGGAAAAAGTGTGTCCGGGATGATTTTTCAACTTCTGAATAGATTTTGAATACATTTTTGCCTACTTTGTACTGTTTGATCCACCTTTTTTCATAAGACCAGGTCGACAAACAAGCATACAGTCCGCGTGATAGTAAGCGTCACTGCAGCATATACTCGTAGACGCTTATAATACAGGGGTTTCACTAACACGTTGCCGAACTTGTGACTTGAGGATATTATACCACATTATCCAGTAAATTCACTGCCTCTCTCACTCTTCAGACCGCTGCTATGCGAATATTGCTATTTGGCGGTAGAAATTGTTGAGAGTGAATTACCAATGCAGATGACTTTTTGTATCAGGTCTACCTCATATATGAAATAGGACAGTTTGCATGTTGATATAATATTTTTTATGATTGTTAAGTACAGTTAAGTCAGGACAACGTCTGCCAGATTGGCATAATTAAAAATACAATTCTTTTTAATTACTTTTAAGAGGTTTAACGTAGTTAAGACTGACATTTAGAACAAATTTATAAAGTTCAATAAACCGTGTTTTAAGGCCGTTAAAAAGTTTTATTAATAATAGTGGTGCACGCGTAAGTGTTACGTAATAGTATTTCTTTGTTTCATTTAGTTTATCGAGCCCTTCTTATATATGTACTTTAGATTCGTGTTACATATTTTATTTGACATATGAGCAGACACGGCAGAGAGCATTATATCTATCCAAAATGGCGTTGCAACAAAAGCATCAGTGCCGTGAAGCTCGCGATTGCCGCGAGCCCACATTCTGTGCAACAAAGATGATATAGGAGGTCTATGTGTATGATTTCATTTGATATGTGTTTAGACCAATAAAATTTCTTTATCGTTTCAATATCCACAATAGAATGCGCCGCAGCCTATAGACGCTCGTATTATCATAAGGATATCAGAGACACGACACCAACCTTGTGACTTATGATATTATGTCACATTACTCAGTAATTTTACTGCCTCTTTCACCCTTCCAACCGGAACACATTAGTGTAAACTCACAAACGCAAAGATGTGTGCATAGTAAGTTGTTTAATTGAAATGTGGATATATTAAATCATATGTTAATGAAGCTTTAAATAGAATTGTCTATGATCTGATACAATATTGAGTTATTCAATGTAAGTATAAAAAAGATTTTATATATTTACTTAGTATAGACTTGGTGATATTACGTTATGCAAATGAAAAATATTCATCCTTGCAAGTATAAACTGAATTTTAGGTATTACACGCCACTGGCAGATAACAAATTTAATAAAATAGTAGTATTAAATTAAAACTGGCTTATTACTTGCAAGGTTGATGATGACATGTGATTAATTGGACATGAAGGCCTCCACGCCACATCAGAGGTGCCGAAACCAAGGTGTGAAGCACGCTGGAAATTTAATGGCATCACAAGGCTTTGGCCGTTTCGGAATGCTATAAATAAAGAAATGCTCTAGTCTGTAGATTTAACATTCTTAATTTAAGGAATTATGAATTAAAGTTACAGGTGTGTAATGTTGAAGTTAAAGTTGTAAATGTCAAACTAACCTTGTGATATCTGATACATTTTCATGAATATAATATATATATTTCTTTTTTTTATTTGATCTAAATCTTATTAGAATACTAATGTTTGTTTTTGCTATGGGGTAACGGTAGAGTAGATTAGTACCTCCATTTCTCTCAGGTGTCGTAAGAGGCGACTAAGGTACCGGAACCCACAGATGGCAATATATATCCGAAAGGTGTACTCTATTCACTGGACGGGATCCCCGTTACCATGCTATGCTCTGCGATTTGACAGCTTAATAAAGTGCTTGTAATATTTTTTTTTATGTAACTTAAAAAAAGCAACCTGGAATAATAACTTTGAATTACATTTTTATTTATTTAGACAAATCAGTGACAAAAATGTACTTGATAGAGCCTTTAAAAGTTTAAATATAGAATACTGCTTATAAGTTGTTATTTTTTTTCTATTTTATGTTCATAAATGAATGTAATAATTATTTAAGTAAAGCCTAGAGTAGTCCTTAGTATGTTGGGTTGAGTTTATACGTAGGTTGTTTAAATGTAGTTGGAATCTTAATTGCGTGACTTGAAGTTAACATATTGCTACATAATTGTATGTAATAAGACGAAGAAATATTTTACTCAAGCGCGAGCTACCGACAGAGTAGAAAAGTACCTCCCCTTGTATCAGGTGTCGTAAGAGACAACTAAGATACCAGAACCGACATATGGCGGTATATTAATTTGATTCAGTGTAGTTTAAATGCCCAGGGCGGAGATGGGCAGCAGCATCCCCGTCGCAAAAGATGCGATCTGCGATTATCAACACGCTAGCCCAGTGTTTCAACCGATGATATGAAGAAATGCTCGGTACAGACAGAAGCGGAAAAATATTGCGCGAATGAGGAAGATGTCGCCTCGCATTTTTGAAGTTAATGTGTAACACATATTTCAAATTGTGGGTTCTTGAGCAAGCGGATTCACGTTACACGAATAAGAAAATAAAACAAATGCGTTTTTTTTCTTTTTTTTGTAAATTAATTTAATAAAGTTCTGTTTACGCTGTATAAGATTAATTAGTTTATAAAGAAAATATGGCAATTTCAAAATTATTTACACAACTTATGAGCAATATAATTAACCTTAGAATTAAGTCTACTATATTTTACATCATTTACTAAATTTAAAATTATCTGCGCATGCTTTAATATAATGTGAAGTCTTTACCAGGAATTGCTAGTTTGTGTATCAGTTTCTTCATAGTCACCTTCTTCACCAGTTGAAGCATATGCAGAAAGCCCAGGAGTAACAAGTCTACCCTTTTGGATTAATGGTCCATCTAAAAATGATGGGTAAGGAGGAACTTTTTTGAGAATAGATGGTACTGTTGAAGTTGGTTTAGGTAGAGTTTCAGTTGATGTTGTAGTTGTTGTAATCGAATCAGCTTCTGGAGAAGTTGTAGCTTCAGTTGTAGTGCTTGTCATGTCATCCATTTCATTTCCATTAGCTTCTACAGCACTGTCTGACTTTACAATATAAGATTCAAAATCAGGTAATCTAGATATCTTCGTGTATGATGTGGCTACCTCGTGTTTGATATGCCCCGCCCACGCCAATGACGTACAACACAATATCACGAATACCTAAAATATTTAGCAATTATAAAAAATAATGTTCATATTAATTCAAGTAAACTTGTTAATTGCTAATATTTACCTTTAAATCCATTTTTTTATCCACTTTCGATCAAACCAAATAAATGATAACTTCGTTTCGTAATTCATTGTTTATATACCGTTCAGAAGTAAACGATTAATCCTTCGATCCAATAACGTCAACTTGTTTTACAACATTTCGAGATCAATTCCACGGAAACAGTATAAAGTTGCCCTACCTTTTTAAAACCCGAATTCGTACTATCCTTTGACCTTTGGCATGATAATAGCGGCAGTTAAATTAAAACTACTGATGCCGAGTCATCTGTCAAAGTGAAATTAAATTAAATATTTGCCTTTGAAATAAAACAACTAAAATTATCATAAACGTTCTGAACTGTTTAGATTGCGGTTTTTTTTAATCTTAGTTATTGACTTGGTTATTGTTTCTACATTTCGCCTCATTAATTTGGATATATTTAATTGTCACCGATCTATCATTTGCATTCTAATACAATCTTGCCTAAATATTAGTTGTTAGATAGTTAAGGTTAACTGTATTGGAGTATATTGTATTGCTGACAGCGTATTATGTGGAGTTTAGGTCCCTACATATTTTTGTTCTGATCACACATTCAAGTATAGTAGTAGCAGCAATGTAAACTCTGGTTTTCACCAATGCTGAGGAGTTAGTTAGAGTTTTTGTACATATTTAATAACAAAATAAAGAAATATATATGTGGAATCATTAGGATAGCAATAGTAGAATGTAGCCGAATGCGGTTGGCGACTAAGATACCGAAGCCGACAGATAGCAGTATATCAATCCGATTTAGTGTAGCTCAAATTCACAGGGCGGGGATGGACAGCAGCATCCCTGTTGCGAAAGTTGCAATCAGCTATTACCAACGATTGCCCTTCACGGCAATCACTAGATTCCATATTTCTTGGGGAGGCCTATGTCCAGCAGTGGACTTTCAACCGATGATATGATGAAGACAAAGTAATGCAGACAGAAGCGGCAAAATGTGGAAGATGTCGCATGTAACTTTTTAAACAAATTTGTAAGATTTATTTCAAACTGTGAGTTTTTGAGCAAGCGGATTCACCTTTGCATGGTTAATAAGTACAACAATACAAATGCGTTTTATTAAATTTTATTGTGAATAAATTGGATAAACTTCTGTTTGGGCAGTATTACATTGATTAGTTTATGAAGACATTATGGTAATAAGAAATCACTTACACAACTTATAAGTATAAGTATATTTACTTAATATTAAAGTTAATAGTTACTATTAACTACATCGTTAACATAATTTTACATTATACTCCGGCAGTTAGCTGCACACGCCATAATAGAATGTGAAGACTTTACCAAGAATAGCCGTCGTACGTATCAGTGTCTTCGCAGTCGCCTCCTTTACCAATTGAAGCGTAGTGAACAAGTGATGGGTGAGGAGGAACTTTCTTATCAATAGATGGCGCTGTTGTTTTAGGTGGAGTTTCAGTTGTTGTTGTAGTGGTTGTAGTAGTAGTTGTTGTTGTTGTAGTCGTTGCAGCTTCTGTCGAAGTTGTAGCTTCAGTTGTAGTACTTGTCGTTGCATTCTTTCCATTACCTTTAGCTCCACCAGCATTGTCTGACTTCACAATAAAAGATTCAAACACAGGTAATCGGGATATCTTCGTATACGATGTGGCTGCTTCATGTTTGATATGTCCCGCCCACGCCAATGCCGCGAAACACAATATCATCAATATCTAAAATATTAAACAATTGTACAGAGTTAAGTTCATACTAATTAAAGCAAATTTGTTAATCACTGATCTTTACCTGTAATTTCATTTTATATCCACTTTCAATCAAACTATATGAATGATAACTTCGTTTCCTTGTTCATTGTTTATATACCTTCCAGGAGTAACGATTAGTCCTTCGCTCGAATAACGTCAACTTGTTTTACAACATATTGAGATCAATTCCACGGAAACAGTAAAGCTGCCATACCTTTTTAAAACCTGAATTCAAACTATCCTTTGACCTTTGGCATGATGACAGCGGCAGTTTAATTAAAACTACTGAGTCGTCTCAGTAATTGTTAATTATACTCGATTTCTGTCAAAGTGAAATTAAATTAAATATTAGCCTTTTCAAAATAAAGCTCCTGTGATTGTTTTAAACGTGTTGAACTGTTTAGATTGCAGTTTGTTTAATGATGTATTTATTTATTGAGTATGGTTGATTGTTTCTAGATTTTGCCCCATACATTTGTATATCTTTAAATTTGTATTAGAATGCAAATAAAAGATCGGTGACCTTTTATTTGCATTCTAATACAATCTTGCCTATATATTAGTAGTAAAGGTTAACTGTATTGGGGTGTATTGTGTTGCCGACTGCGTATTATGTGGAATATAGGTCCCTACATATTTTTGTTCGGATCAGCCTTTCAAGTGTAGTAGTTGCAGCAATATGAATAAAGCAGGTTTTCCGCTAGAAAACGCGTAAAAGATTTAAAGTCCCATAACATAGTACAGCTTTAAGTGTTAAGCAACATATAACATACAATTATGTAATCGCCGTGTGACTTATATCAGATAAATCGATATGATTTATTGATAAATCGGATTACGAGCATAGAGCATGTGTGTAATATGCATAGTAACATGCAGCTGCGAGCTGTGTGAAACTTATAACAAAATGTCATTTGTTGGTCTTTACAAGCTTGCTACACTGGTAGTTATTGTGATTAGAATAACATTTACGCGTCCGTTTATTTTTTTATTAGACCAGGTCGACAATGAATGAATTGATATATTTCGCGTGATAGTTCATTAGGGCGTTCCCAACCTTACGATTTAAATATACTCGTACTACCCTACGTTAGTAGTAATAGTACTCTACATCAGCCAGTAATTTCACTGCCTCTCTTATCCTACAAACCAGAACATAGCAATGTGAACACTGCTATTTAGCAGTAGATAGGTGCAAGTGTGGTACCAATGCAAACGATGTTTGTAGAAGGTTTACCTTATGTAGAAACTTAATAACAAAATAATGAAAAATGTATTTAGAATCATTAGGACGTCGATTGTCGAATGTAGTTGAATGCGGTTGGCACAGAACCTACCTGAGTAAATTCTGTGGAAATACTTCATCCAAAGAGTCTCATATAAATTACATGTGTACCCCTGATAATGTATGTATACTCAACTAACAAAATATGTCATGTGAAGTTCTTTTAGACCGGCCAATTTCGTTCGAACAATTTTCACATTATTTTCGTGAACTTTTTAATATTTTGGTGGTACCGAAAAAGAGTAGATATATGAGGGATCGTAAAAAAGCAATATTACATTCAGGTCAAGCAAATTGATCACGGTGACGACAGTAAGTCTAAGTAATGTCTAGTGCCTATCAGTTGCTATATACTTAGCGAATGCGTTGTGTAATCACAAGAACTTATGTAGACTATGACTTAACTATTGCTTTAGATGCCAATGACCTGTTTCATGTAATTAGCATCAGTTACCATAAAGCATTTGAGCTTCGTGTAGGTGTGACCCACATTTTTGATATAGCATATGCTTCTAAATATGTTATGGTTTTTTTCCTTATTCTTCTTTGCTTTTTTCATTTGATTTGGTCAATGATTTTTCATTATTTCATTTATCTATATTATCTATCTTTGGTTTATTTAATGGTTTTTTGTTTATGAATATCTGGTTTATTATTATTTAAAATTCTCAAATGTATTATACATCACTTTCTACAGCAATTAAAGTTTACGTATAAGGTATATGCTCTTAAATATCAAACTATAAATTAAATCCGATTATTGGTTTAATTAACTGTTTTGTGCTAATTTTGATTTAACTTGTTTATTAAATCAGTAATTAGCACTTCACTTTTCTAATTCTATTATTTAAATAAATGATTTTGTATAATTGCTTAATAAACTAATAAATTTTGCTAATAAATACTTGTTACAGTAAATTCATCAGGTACTTGAAATGTACGTCTATTTGCATTAATTAGTGCATCGTTTAATAAATAGAGCCGAATTATGAACATGTCAGATAAATATGAACGTGTCAGATGTTGTATTTGGTTGATAATATTATAGAAATTAGATAAATATAACACAGTGACAGTCGTGACGCATGAGTTTGTTATTTGAAGCAGAAGGCACCAAGTAGGTTAAAGTACCCGTAACCCAGAATAAACTTTCCAGTATCTGTTAAGGAATTGGCAGTCCGAGTTGCGCTAAGGATAATGCCAATAAGGAAGACGCCGAGACACTCCGCAAGTATTATCCTCGGGAAGTTTTATAAAAATTTGCTTAAAACATTCGTTGTAAAAATATTATGAAAAATCAAGGCATGCACGTGCACAACCTAGCACGGGAAAGAAGGTATTAATACTAAATATTTATTTAATATTTAATTGCAAACTGAATGGCAAGACTATATAAAATGAAATTATTAATTGATATATCAATGAAGCATGTCTTTTAGAATCATATAAAACAACAAACGGATCAATTCATAGCAATCTCCTCGCCCATGAAAGGCAAATTTTCTCCCTAAAAAATAACAGGTTCACGATCGACGCGACAGCGCTTCCCACTTACCGTCCTATGTATTATTGATGCTGCCAAGGGCCGCATTAAACTTTCATTGGTTATCAACCGTGTGTATGTACCTATGCCCACAATTACAATGCCTCAAGATATACGATATTACTGTTTTGTCCAACATATCGACATATCATTGCAGCCATTGGAAGTCCACTGCTGGACATTGGACTGCCCAAGAAAGGGAGAATGATGCCCATAATTGCCGCGTTGGACAAGCGTGTTTGCAATTGCAGAGCGCAGCTCTCGCGATGAGGATGCAGCTGCTCAGCCCCGCCCTGTGCATTTGAGCGACAGTGTATCAGATGGCTATACCGCCATCTATCGGTTCTGGTACCTTAGTCGCCTCTCACGACACCTGGTATAGGGGGAGGTACTATTCTACTCTAACCGACCATACGGCATGTATGTTAGATGTTTGAATAATAGAATATGTTAATCCTGATCGCTATAAGGAGGCACTGCGAAAGACCTTTGTTCTCAACAAGAAAATATCGTCCAAGGAAGTCCGCAATAATTGAAGAATGTGCTTCCTTGTTTGACCTTCTCTTACATTGACGTATATATTTTTTACATACGCAATAACATACTGACTGACAATTAAAAATATTAAGCAGACTAAGAAAGTATGAAATGATATTCTTGAAAAATATACAACGTTCGGATCACGTTTACTTAGATTTGAGTCCATACATTTTTTATGTAGGGTATTAGAACTATTCTGTTGACGGAAATAAGAAAAGAAACTGACGGTCCGGCGCTGTTTTTATTTTCGTTTCTATGCATATGTGTTTAACTTGAGTACTTTTAAATTATCATAAATTGTTGTTTTTTTTTATTTTCCAAGAAATTAAATTTCTCATTTTCAAAGAAGTAATAAATAAATTAGATAGTAACTTGTATTTTTACTTGTAAATAATTGCTTAAACTTCTAGCGCAAATTTTTTGGATATGCTTTTCGTTAATAAGATTATTACTCAATTTATCCAATCCAAGTCGCATAACTTAAGTTTCAAGAATGTTCCTAATACGATATCGTCTAATATGGAATATGTATGCCCTTAAGGGTGGCTGTATATTCATGTGTAGACTGCTTAATAAATTACATTTAGAAACCGGTTGAAAACGATGTCAGGCTTGGTTTTGCACTTGTAGTGTCCATGCAATTTGATGTTTGCAACAATTTATGAAGCTATATTTAGTAGTGAACAGAATGATTTGTATTGATCAAAGATTTAATTCCACTTATGTTATAAACACTAAAATTTTTTAGGTTACTTTAACCGCAAGGAAAGAAAGCAAATTATATAATTTTAGTTTCATGATAATAATACTATATTTTATTCTGATGTTTGAGCTATAGTGTATATATAATTAGTTTGGTGTCTGGTGAAAGCTTGAGCATTTAATATAAAGTCCTCAACAAAGAAAGCCGCTAAATTCAGCACTAGGGCGAGTAATATTATATATTTAATAATTGGCTAATTTACCTTTGTTTAACTTAATAATAATCAATTCATACATTGGTATCTGGCTCTGAGATATGTCGCTTGTATATATACAAGATAGGATCATCTGCGCTATCGGGCTTCTCATCTATTTATATCGTATTCAATAATAATAATTGATATTTCGTTGCTAAATATTCATAAATATTTACACAAAAAATAACGTTACAGGCATAAACAAGCATTTGTCATAGCCACGCCCAATTAATTGTTTTTAACGTATAAAATATATTCACCTTTTAAATAGCGCAGCCTATTAATTTGATTCATACGAATCGGATAGCTGATTCGTATCAAACCAGGAAACGTCTATACGACATGTACGCTTAGGAAAAAATATACTTAGATATGTTTTGGCTTCAAATTATATAATTTTAAGAGTGTGTTTAAATCCATGTCTCTGTATTATTCTATTCATGAATAATGTTATAAATACAACTGATAAAAGCTACACCTACAATCAATTATGAAATATGTAATTCTGGTACATTGTCATGAATTTTTTTTGCCTCTTTTTAATAGCAGTTATATTACAACAATTGCGTCACATTTAATTTTACATTATATAAGTATCCTGCGCGTTTTTTAAGGTGAATAGAAAAACCGGTGCTTTATTTTATGTAATTAAAGTTATTTACTTGCCGATTTACTGGTTTAGCCGTGAAAACTTAATGAGCAAGAGAGAGTTATCTTTACATTTAATAATATATTTGATTAAATAAATAAATGAAAAAATATAACTTTAAATCTAAATAAAATAAATATGTATTAAGGTACTGTTTGCAATCTAATCTAATGATTTAGTGCAGATTTTTAACTCTTTGATTACACATTCGTCTTTTATCCTTTTTGCGTAGGCACTATAATTGTAAATAGTGTATAGCCTAATTGCCCAAAGGTTGCGAAGCCAGTTCACCGGACTAACATTAAATATCAAATATCTATTAGATCAATCGGGTTTATTGTACAACGTTTTGCTCTCAGACGGCCTTGAGGCCTTCTAATGGTTGCTTCGCATTAACAATGACCCCTGATGTAAAGAGTCTGCTATAAGCAAGATTACTAGATTGCGGCGCGTTGCTGAGTAATTCTGGAAACCCATTATCTGAGTTATGAGTGACTTATCTTAGCTATCTAAAATCTGATTAAGGCATTCATAAATGTTAGTTTCAAAGTATTGGAGAGCTCGATGTCTTCCTTCAGCCATGTTTGGTTCGGAAATAATGTTTATGGACGCAATTTTTAATTAACTAGAAATATTATTAAAAATAATACTATCAAACTCCCTCCATAATCATCATTAAAGCCATTAGAAGTCCACTGCTGCGCATAGGCCTCCCCGAGAATAGGGGAATATTGCCAATAATTGCCGCGTTGGGCAAGCGTGTTGGCAATCGCAGATAGTAGCTTTTGCGACGGGGATGCTATTGCCCATCCCCACTCTATGCATCTGAGTTTTTGGATGAATGTATATTCAGATGGCAGTATTGCCATCTGCCGGTTTTGTGACCTAAGTTGCCTTTTACGACACCTGTTACAAGGGGAGGAACTATTTTGCTCTAACGGTACCCCATGGCAACTTCCATAGAAATGTTTTATTCGTATAATCTGTTTTTTATTCTTTATTAAGAAATTTTGTGAGTATAAATGGGAAAATTTACACGTTCATTATTTTAAAGATCTTAGCTGTTTCAAAAAAGTAGAACGGTAAACCATTTTTAACGGTCTTAGATGAATTTTGAAACATAAATTATACTATAGAACCGTATATAGGGTAATTTTTAGGTCAAAAAAATTATGTGTCTCTCGGTATATATTTGCTTATGTTTCTCACAAAGCTACAGTCATTGTCCACTTTAATGACACTTTAATGAATCCTCATAAACGAGGTCGCTGGTAATTCCTAAGATTATTAAACTTAATTAATTTAATTGTTATACGGCTTTAATATGTGGTTTATTTAACTTTTTATATTTTTTGTTCCACGTTTCGGTTACCTTGCCGCAGTCGATCTCAAGATTGACAAAATATGTTGTCTCAAGATTTGAAAGTTACAATTACTGCATTCACATTTTTTATTAATTTTTATTTCATACGTTCACATTTTCCTCCGAGTAGTAGTTCTTGACAGTATCTTGTAAGCTCGAAATGCCGCGAGGTAAGCCTTGGTTTTTCATCAATTAAATGACTAGACTATAAGAATCTTAGGCAGACGATATTTTATAACCATTTACTCTTTTAAAATTAGGATATTATCTAATTATAGTAGTTTCGCGAAGCATCTCTGGATTACAAAGATGTTCTTTCACGAATAACTGAGGTTTTTCAAACCTGATTTAGAGGCTGTGTTCAGAGCATGCTTACAGGCTGCAGATCTTTCTGATCTTTTATATTCCCATCGGCATACTGACTTTTAAAGTCGTTTAAGAGTAATTTAGTTTGAAAGAAAATAGTAAACGCGTAAATGATAGAAAATATTTAATAAAAGTTAGATATAACTTTAAATTTATCAAGCCGTAACCCATTTAGTATTTGTATTGATGAAATAGCCTTATTAACACGCACTATGAAACTTCAAATTCGTGTTAACATGAGGCTTCGAGAGTGCTTCTGGAACAGTGGTCTAATTAATCCCGTTAGGTAATTGTATACTTTATATATTATATTTAGA
This sequence comes from Heortia vitessoides, assembly GCA_020976665.1. Lineage (NCBI taxonomy): Eukaryota > Metazoa > Arthropoda > Insecta > Lepidoptera > Crambidae > Heortia > Heortia vitessoides. The sequence continues at coordinate 6,465,419 of JACJUM010003147.1, forward strand.
TACTTTATATTTTATATACGAGTATAGTAGATTTTATAGCAATCGTGAATCTTATAACCTTTGAATAGCAAAGGAAGTTTAGAAACCGGATCAGTGATTGCAGACTTATAGTACTTATATTTCCCGTGGGAGTCTCTCAAATTCTCGTTTTTTATAATGGATATTTTATTAATTACAGATAATAATTTATAACTATACACATCTTAAGTATTTACAGCTTTGTGCAGATTTTGATTCTATAATAATTTCCTGGTAACTACATAATTTATGCCAAAATGTAGTATGCATGTATTTCTTTTATAATGGTAAATTGCATGGTCCAACGCCGACCTCGTATATGCATAAACTATTTAAGGTACCGACAGCAACTAACCAAGACGCAATTATGTTCACTAGAGTAACTAAAACTGCAACTTTTCTTAAAAGTTATTATAGATTGGATTAGACAAGTATTTGAATTATGTTGTATCGGGTGTCGTAAGAGGCGACTGGGGTACTCAAACCAAGAGATGGGAATACTGTCCTATCAATATACATTCATCCGAAACTTTGGAGCTCAAATACACAGGACGGGGATAGGCAGCAGTATCCCCGTCGCAAAAGCTACTATCTGCGATTGCCAACACGCTTGCCCAGCGCGGCAATTATTGGCAAATTTCTTTGGAACTGACAGATGGCGGTATATCCTTCCGAAAATGCGTAGCTCAAACAAACAGGACAGGGATCGGCAAAATTATCCAAATATCGCTATCCCATAGATTTAAATATATGTAATAGCTTCGCAGCTACGCTCTGCGATTGTCACCACGCCTGCTAAGTGCGGTAATTATGAGAAATCTCCTATCTTGGGAAGGCCTATGTTCATCAGTGGCCGATGTATTTTTTGGTAAGTAAAACAAAATGTTATCCTAGAAAGATGAAAAATTTCAGTATCAATTATATAATTATGACTTTCTAAACGACTAAGTATTTAAAGGATTAGAAGGATTTATCTAAAAATAAAAAAAAACAATGTGTCAGACTTCAAATAGCAATTTATTTTAAAATAAATACACAGAATACATGTTTTAGATAAAGTATTTTTATCACGGCTTACGGATTTAAAGTAAATAATAAATGGGTGACCTCATATTGATGCAACTGTGATCGTAGATCTGTAAAGATTATTTGCGAGGAAACCTCACTCTCACTTACATCTGTCAAGATATAGCTAACATGTATGTATCCTGTTTTAATATTGAGAGAATATAATCAAATAACTGGGGATAGTGGTACCTATGAAATTATACAGGTGTGTGTGTTGTATGCATGTCAATTATATGTGTCCCAAGCTAACAAAGTTCAATGACATATCAACGGACGAGTATCCTTTTTTCAATTTTAATGCATATTGAAAAACTAATTCACTGTCTAAGTGAACTCGTGAACTGATAACCAGTTTTACAAATCGGCGGAGTTATAAATAAATAAATAAATACGTATTTCAAAGTATAGCGGCAACCTTTATATTTATTATAATTATAATATTACAATATTAAAAACAAATCAATAAACAAGTCCACGTGATAGTAAGCGCCACCGCAGCCTATAGACGTTCGTATTATCACAAGGACACTAGCGCGTTGCCAACCTTGTGACTTGAAGATATTATGTCATATTACTGAATATTTTTCTGCTTGTCTCACCCGTCAAACCAGAACATAAAAATCAGAACACTGTTGTTTGGCGTTAGGTGAGAGTGAATTATCAATAACGACGACCTTTGTACGAGGTTTATCTTTAGTAAAATGTGCTTACCAGTAGGAGCACAAAATAAAGATTTACGAGGTAATCTCGAGGCATTATCAGGTAACATCCTGGTATTTTCTATTCTAATTCGAGGCCTGTAGCTTTTTGGAAGGGTTTTTTTGTACTATTACACAATTGACTTGAGTTTAAAGAAACTGTTTTTGCAGACCATACATGTATGACACGAATTCAAGTTCCGTTTTCCCAGGTGGCCACTTATTCACTCGGCTCTACATAATGACCCATTGGGATTGGTTGCAATTTTCCTAACGCCAATGCTTCGCCATTTAATTATAATGTAACTTTTTGACATGTCGTTGCGGTGCTAAGGTACTGTTTGCAATCTAATATGTTGTAAGCAAATATTAGTGTAGGTTGGAAAACAAATGGGTGATCTAATTGTCGAGCTGAACAAACTGCTGCCATGGGATGTCGGTAGAACTAAAGTAGATTAGATAGAACTATGTTTAAGTATGTAGGCGATTGAGGTAAATAAACCAACTGATGGCTATTTATTCCTTCGAAACAGTGTAGCTCAAATGCACAGGATGGAGATGGAAAGCAGCATTCCCGTCGCAAAAGTTGCGGAAATTCCCCCTTTTTTGGAGGTTTATGTCCTACAATAGACTTCCAAAGGCTTTAACAATAATAATGCTAAATATATAAATTCCCACAACATCTCATGCATTGACCTGACTCCGTGGTAAGTCGCTTAAAGCACTTATGTTACTGATGCCAGACAACAGAAGAATCACAAATATACTACTGAAATACTCATATTTAACACTCTGACACAAAAAAACACACATATATAATTGCTCTAGGTTGGAATCGATCCCACGACCTTTGGCGCACAAGATAGGATCACTATCATCTGCGCCATTGGGCCCGTCAATAATGATGATGATATATATACCTTTAGATGGTGGTTTATTCATAATTAATGGTAGCTCAAATGCAACAGGGCTTAGACGGCAGTAGTAGACTGCTGTAATGCGATTTCTACCACAGCTTTCCACCATTTTTGTTTCCTATTAACTGTCCTTACTAATAATATAAATCCGAAAGTAACTCTGTCTGTCTGTCTGTAATGAATCAAGCCTAAACTTCTGAACCAATTTAAATGAAATTTGGTACACAGGTGGTCTAGTTAATTTCATTCGACATAAGAGTTGTAAGGGGTTGAAACGGGGGATGAAAAGTTGTATGGAAGTATCGCTATTGTTAGAGCTAGAAGCTTAAGATTTATTTAGGCTATTGATTTGTATATATAAATAAATATATAATATTCAAAGTTTATATGCTTAAAATATGGTATGGTGCCTTTAGAAAATACTACACGCGGACGAAGTCGCGGGCACAGCGAGTATGTAATAAGTTAAAAGTTTTGATAACCTGTATTGTGTATTCACGTGTATTTTATAACATATAAAACCGATTATTTTTTATTTTTTTGTAAGGCATTTGTTTTGCTTGTCAAATTTGCTTTTTATAATCTTATCTTGTTTCATTATCTCGGCAAGAATTTGAATAACGCATCGACTGATTCAATAACAATACAGAATGTCAAAATCAATTTCCTACTCAACGTAATTCTTTTGATAAAGCTTGATTTTCTATATCCTTGCACATAAAAATTCTGATCGCATCGGTTTTGTTCGTTTAGGATTAGCGAATACTCTTACAATGGGCCAGTATATTTGTATTAATTATCATCACCATATCTGCATTCATTTTATATTTGTTACCATTGAGTAAGCTTCAGTTGCAGTAAACAATGGACGTAACGACAATTATTATTCTTTCTGAAGCAAATATCTCAAGCTGACTGGACGGGAATGGTTGACTGAAGTTTTGTGCAATAGTGCAGAAAAAAATTACCTTAAGCTCTTAGCAATTGTATTGTTTATAACGATAAGTCTTGTTTTTGGAACTAGTGTGTATAAAGAAAATTTACAATCATCGTCATCATATAAGTTATAAGATGTCCACTGCTGGACATAGACTTCCCTAAGTCATCGCCAATAAATTGTTCTAAGTATCGTTGCATTCAGTCTGTGTCCAGCGCGATCCTACGGTTCTAGTCAGATCGTCTGTCCATCTTGCAGGTGGACGATCTACGCTGCGCTCATCTGTACGTGGTCTCCATTCCAGAACCTTACGACTCCATCGACTACTGATTCCACTTACCAAATGACCTGCCCACGGTCATTTCAATATACTAATCCGCCGGGCAATGTCGGTAACTTTGGTTCTGTTATGAATCTCTTTATTCCTGATTCGATGGCATTAATATTTATAATATAATATTTTATATCACAAATATTCTGAAATATTACATCTACTATTTGAATATTATGCACTGTTAATTAAAGCAAATACACTATATCCTTTGTAGAATTTAAGATTATTTATTTATATGATATTTTATTATTTTTTATTTTAGCATTACTAACAATAACTATTATGTGCTAGTAAGACTCTCGTCGCATCTTGCTGCGAGTTTCCCCTAATACTAGTCGTAGAGAGCTCTCGGGCTGGCAAATTGTGGTCTAGCTTAGAGATTCTTAACGTAGGTAGCGCGCATCCAAAAGTTCCGTGAAATACATTTATCATTGCAGCATTTAGTTATCTTATGGTCAAAATGAATATAGGTTAAGATTTAAGGTTTAATTCCCTGCAGGTAATAGAGACAAAAATCATAATAGTTTCTTTAAATGTTCCTAATGAATCTCTCCTTAAATTTGTGTATCTACGCGAGACAAACTGACCCCAGTAACATGCGTGAAAATTAGTATCAATTTACCTTTTTTCGACTTTATTCTTTATAAACATACAATACCAATCTTCCCAAGTCATTCCCATCTTCCCATTTGAGGTAGGGATCTCAGATTTTTTAAATGAGTAATATAGACTATGTCACTCGGTGTGGATTCTAATGGTGAAATATGTTTTAATCAGTCAAGTAGATTTTAAATTTCCTCCTATTTCTTTTAAATATTACTTTGAATTAGGGCAGGATTCTAATAGAGTGAAAGGGTATCGTTAAGTGTTTGTTATCCTTAAAGGTTTAGAATCAACACGCTAGTATGTCTCGTCCACTTATTGCCTGTACCGTGGGATTGTACTACCAAAAATTAATAACCACTGACAGCTGTGTATTGGAGTCTTGAGCAGTGACAGATTTATTTTCAGGTGTGTTTATCTATTTACATATGCGAACAATTAAGAAAAGAATTAATTTTATAGTACAATATTACATTATTATTTACGCTTGCCTTTTGTTGACGGAAAAGATTGTAGTTAATCCAACTTATTATATTAATCTCTTGCTTAAAAATTACTGGGTGGATATAAATTAAATTTTACAATAATATTGCTCATTAGAACACACACCCGATAAGTTGTAAAACAAACTTAATTTCATTTATGATTCACTGTTATTGGTCCTAATGTGACGTTATATAACTTATCTCGACAAGTGGGCTATGTAATACTGAATGTTTTTGACCTTATAGTTTACGTTGATATATAAGTCAGTCAGTCAGCTTCTCTTTTTTCATAGATATAGACATAAAATGTTAATAAAATAACTTTAAAAATCAGAGAACTTACCTAATTAACTTCAAACATAATTTCATCTCACTTTATTTTTATACCCTGATTTATGAAAATAAATTTTACACGTATTTCATAGTTTTCAAAAAGTAATCTTCATATTGCATATTTCATTTATCTACCTTCAAAAACAGCAGTTTCATACTGACCTTATACCCCCAGTTTACCTCCTTAAGAGGTGAGTTTTCAATAAATCTTTCTTAATGGTCTATTACGTTATACCTAAACGGAACTATCATGAAAATTTGAGATCTTAAGCTTCATAGTTTAAGCCCTGTTGTATTATGTCAGTTAGGCAGTCAGTTGGTCAGTCAGTCAGTTAGTCAATCAGCTTCTCCTTTTATACATATAGATAGGCACTAACGTAAATAATAAATATACAATTAATATATTGATATAAATCTATTAAATCTTGAGATAATAAAGAAAAGTAATATTCCGGAAACAATATAAATTATTTGCAATGTTACTCACTAGAATTACCACGACCGCTAGGTAAACTAGAACTCCTGGAATGTTGGTAATGTTCTCTTTATATTTGATATATTTACAAGTAGCTAAACAAATATTGTGTTATGAGGTAGCTTTCAGGCCGCTAAAAGCCTTAAGATTATATTTGCATAAAAACATTTCGTTTATGTACTATTTGATTTGGAAAAACATCTAAATATTTACTATCTTTTATACACATATACTAGAATGATTTGTCTGATTATTGTTACTCAAAAGAAAAATGGAACCATTATGGGATCACTTTTTTGTCTCGAGAAAGTAACATAGAATATGACTTGAAGGTATTTACACATTATCAAGTGATTTCACTGCCTTTCAAAATCTGAACACAAAAATGGGGACAGCAGTGTTTGCGGCAGAAATAAGTGCGAGTGAGGTATTAATTCAGACAAAGTTTTATGAGACTTACCCCTGGGGGCTAATAACCTTTAGAAACTTTAACCTTAATGGGCAACTCTGACAATTTACTAATTCTTTCGTAGAATTTAGGTTCCAACAAACTTTTCATATATCAGGGTTTAAAAATAACGGCCGTAATGGCGCAGACGGCAGTGATCGTATTTTGTATACCAAAGGTCGTGGGTTAGATCCCCACCGAGGACAAATATTTATATGACGATTAATTGTGTTTGTTCTGCATCTAAGTGTTATTTATACATATTTAAGTTTATATTTGTAATTCATATGTTTTCTGATATCCGTATCAGACGTGATTTAAGCTACTTATCTTGGAGTCTGGTCTACGTATGAGATGTTGTGTGATGTGATGTTGATATGATGTTCTTTATACATAATTTGAAGTGAATTAGGGGTTTGTAGCTGTTGGTGCATATTATGTGATAGAGACAACTATTATATATAATGTTAATGTTCTAAACCACATCGAGATTTATAGATGCTTGCTAATTAATGCTTTTTGCTCTAGCCAAGACAGCCATCAGCGACTGGCGTTTGCCGCGATTTCCTCTTTGCTTGTTTTTATTATAGACTAAAACATTACTATTGAGTGAGCAATTATCCCATTCAACACTGCTGATCGGGTTTAACGGTGTGTTTCCTCAAATTCCAAAGTCCTTGGTGTTGTAGTTAATACGTGTAAGTTTACATTAAAGCGGTGTGGAGCTATCGATTGGGCTAGTTCGATTATTACGATACACTAAGCTCAGTTAGGTTCTGCTGATTTCTACCTCAATTGGAATCCTACCTATACATCTCGATTTGATACACTGCGCTGCAATGAATATAGTATAATCGGCGCGGCAATTTCTAATGCCGCGATTGGTCAATTCATGCGTTACTAAGCTTCGTGTCCATTAGTAGTCTACATATTCATTGCGCGCTCGTGTTTAGACGAGACAATAGCGTCGCTACGCCAACGGACGCTCTGCGCAAATCATGCGTGCAATTCTCAAAACGCGCCGCTCATCGCTCGTAGTCATGGCCAAGTCGTAAGGGTTGGTGAACAACCTAGCTTTGAGAATGCCAATATTTAGCTACATGAACAAATTGAACGACCTACGCTCTTAAAAAATAAATCTGGATAGACGCCAGATCGTTTGCGTAGATAACGGTTGGAAATATTGATAAAAAATTTGTTCTTGTTACATAAAGCAATAATTTCTTTTAATGAAATCTTAACTCATAGTAAAACCGTAAATATAAGCGCCGGTTAGTCTAGTATTGATATATATTTTCTTGAGATATTATAAGACATTTAAGACCTCCAATAACTTATAAAATGGTAGAAATACCTTGCTGTAGACGAATCCGGAACTTAAACACATATTTGCGTTGGGAATTGAACTGCGGTTAAACTCAAACGGTTCAGTGTGTGACAGCAGACTTACAACTGTCTAGAATAATAAGTTTGTATTTAAAATAATGTCATAAAAAACTCTTATTTCTTTTAGGCACCGTTTCTGTAGAAAACTTCAGCTCAACAAGATTTCCATTTCAAACAAACTCCTTTAATATGGCTTATAAAACAATTGGGTGAATGTCACTCAATGCTTTATATATTAGACATATTTATAGTTCGCATTAATAAGGAGACAATTGAAGATTAAGACGCACTTACAGTGTCAACTTCGAAATTTTTTAGGTGAGACCTTAATCGGTAGTTAGGCTGAAAGCCAAAGTGCTACCATAATAGTTAATGCCATAAACAGCACCGTAATAACCGGCACGTACAAAGAGTTGGCGCAGTGCCTAACCTGGTTCTAAGCCAATATTTAGCCTTACAGGAGGAAGTTACAATTTCATAATTACTAGGCTTAAGTATAGAGCTAGCGGCATGACTTACTTCCTTCGATACCTATCCCAATTTTTTAATTAAAGAAAATAAAGAAAGTATACTTACTTGAAGTATGTAAATAATTTCGTTGAGACTACGTTTGTTTGGTAAGTGGTGGGCTGTGGTCGTCGTTTTACATTATTTCCGGTGCATTGTGATATTGTTTACATTTTTCATGATATGACGTGAAAGTTCTCAATCGCGATGATAAAGCAAATCATGATATGATCATGTAAAACATTGATGACATTATTGTTTTCTAATAACTGGCAAGAGCAACAGTGTTTTGTTTCTTATGTGTATTATTTCATACTATATTACTATAATGATCAAAGTAACTTTTAAATATAACCCGATTTAAATGATCCTTCATTCAAAATCAATGTCGGAAATAAAGGCACTTTCAAATAGTCAATTTGAATCACTAATACAATACCATTCAACGATGGCTCTGAGGGTTAAAATAAGAACTATTTGAACAAATTGGTCATTGAGTGGCCTTTTTTAAAACTAATTTAACTAAACCCGCCTGCCAGCATCTGACGGGACTTAAAACTTAGTTTACAGCAGGGTCATTACATGAGCCACTTGAAGAACTTGCAAGGGAATCTGGTGTCGATTCGACGGGTCTGATGGTGCAGATAGTAGTGAGCCTGTCTTCTGCGCCAAGCGAGTGATTCTCACCTAGGGAAAACATTTATATGATGAACATTTGTATTTTTTCTATGTCTTAGCGTTAAATATTGTATTTGTGATTCCTCTGTTGTCTTCTATACGTAATATAAGTGCTTTAAACGACTACTCAGAGTCAGTTCAAAGTTTGACATATTGTGTAGAGTCAGTTCAAAGTTTGACATATTGTGTAGAGTCAATTCAAAGTTTGACATATTGTGTAGATTTGTTATTATTTCATATTTAATTGTTCCATCGACACCTAGTGTTTGCTGTTATTGGAAGCTTAGACATAAAAGTAAAAGATAATTTTGACGATAAACGATTGGTATTGAAGAATGGTAGGGATAGGAAACCACAATAATAAGACATGTGTACGTAAGTGTCGTTTGTGAGTCCGGCTGCTGAACTATTTGGCAATACAGACCTCCATTATTAATACTAACGGTTAATACTAATTCACTGTGTTTGATTTAGTAGGATCCGAGTCTCAATGACCCAAGTCCTAGGTTTTTTTTATAATAGTTCTGCAATATATTCGGTTGGTTAGACTCATTTGTTGGATTTGCCTAGTTATTGAGAGAAGTGTAAAATATAAAACAGTGTCAATGGAGCCTTACATGCTTTTATGTGTAAAATGTGTCAAAAAAGGCATGACTGGCTATTTATAGAGGTGTTGTTGGTTCCAACTCTGACATAGGTAGGGAATGTTGGGTATGGCAGAAGAAGGACGCGAGTAAAATAAATTGAGAACTGTTAAAATGAGAGAGCATTTCGATGTATGAAAGGTTTGAGTTCGAAAGATAGATTAAAGAATAGCGTAATAAAGGATCGATGTGGTGTAAAACATGATGTTGTGACAACAATAGAGAAAGGAAGGTTGAAATGGTTTGACATGTAGAAAGGATGGATAAAAATAGAATTACTGCACAAATATATAGAGCGGAAATGGATGGAAGGGTTGGCATAGGACGACCGAGGCGGATATATCATAACCAGGTAGAAGAGGTATTTAAGAAGAGCCAGGTAAGAAGTACCAAGAATAAACGAGCGTGTATAAAAGGACTAATGCGAGTAAGGGAAGCAAGAGAGGTTTGCCAAGATCGTAGCAAATGGAGATCCATAGTCTCTGCTTGAGCCCGATGGGACACAGGCGGGATGTATGTACGTATGTCATAATCATCGTATTATTGTATTGCAACTACAAGAAGTTGGAGTATTTTATCATGCCAGTTGCCATGCTCTACCCGTTCATTTTATACAGAGTATATATTAAAATAATGGATTCATAATACACACAATTTATATTATTAATTTAAAACCATTACAAAAGGCAGGTAATACATAGAATTTCTATTGTGAGTATTTCTTGTTAGTAACATTAATGTGCGTATCCACAATCAGCAATTAAGGTTTTTAACCTGCTTCGATTCTTACGAGTAAGCACGTTGATATGGAAATATATCTTGCCCACTTATGGGTGTAAGGTTGAGTGGTACAAATGGACGCATCTCTGCGAAAGTCATTCTGCCGAGACAATTACATACCAAAAAAAGATCTGAACAATAAAACACTACAAATGGTTGGCTCGAAGCCTAACCTGTGCCACCTCTTTGCCAATATTTCGCCGCGTGGGAACACTATTTCCACGCTAATTGCTCGAAAGGGCCAATTATTTGAGATCAAATAACTTTGGAGTTATGCCAGGTCATAGCTAGTGCTTTTATCGACTTCTCAACGGTCTTATTTAGATGTGATTAGAGGCTTGTTGCTGTTTAGATTAAACGAGGTGCAATCTATACTGTAGGAACGAGAAACTAAGTTAGTCAGGTGTTCAAACTGATAAAGATCGCACGACTCAGTTGACCGCTGCGAGTTAACAAATATGTGCGTTGTCTTGTGATTTTAAAACGATTTTTTTATATCTATGGAAATTGGCAATGTCTTGACTTTATTTAAAATAATTATTAGGTTACAGTCGTAAATATATATATGTGTTAATGAATATAAAACACGGCCAGGTTAGAGTCGTATTCACACACTGCGGGTTCCACCCCGCGGTAATGTATTTTTTATGATGTAAAATTTATGTGTATGCTGTAAAAACTTTCTTTCCTTCACAATTATATATTTAAAGAAAAAGAATTGGGCACAAATTTGGATTACGTTGATTTCCAACTTTTTTTTGTAACTTCAAGGCTGTCGACATAATTATAAGCTTTTTAATTTTAACATGATATCTATATTAGATGACAGATAGACAACAAAATAAACTAATTCCTAAAAACCTAACCTAAAAACAAATTCCTTTGTGACTTAAAGACTGGTTATCAAATAGGCGTTCGCCTAAAACGGAATCTAGATAAAAGTTAAGATAAACGTCACGGTTGTTGAACTAGTATTGTTTTTTTTGCGTGAAATGCACATTTTATTAACATTTGTTTCAAATGAGAAAGAATAGTATTTTTGATAAATTATTCTTGTAATCATCTAATACAATGGCAGTTTTAAAAAGTATTTTTTTACATTCGCTTTCAAAACTAATAATTATTATAGTTCACAACTGATCTGTAAAGTGACTAGGCATTTCGTCAAGTAAAAAACTCAATCATATAATCAAGAAAGTCCTTGAAAAATACTGAAATTGAAGTTACATTTTGTAAGAAAACAATAGGTGTGAGTGTGTAAAGTAACAAAAAAATAGCATCTCGCAATCTCGTTATTTCACCTTCGTATTTCCCAATTCGAAGAAAGATAATAATTGACTAGTCAATTCTTGGAACTTAATTTGCAGGTTTTCCTTGTCTTAAGGTAGCATTTTTATAGCGTACCTATTATTTGATACAAGCGGTCGCCCGGTACCCAAAAAAATATTAAAGTTTAAAAAACTTTTTTTGTTTGACTTTTAAAGCCAATAAATGCTTACTTTATTTAAATATGTCAACGTGTCATTCAAACAGTAGTATGTGTAATGGTTTTTTAATGTATTTCTAGTGCAGTTTGTGTAATCATCATCGTCATTACAGCCATTGGAAGTCCACTACCAATACGAAGCTACCTAAGGCAAGTCCTACCTAAGGCAAGCTACCTAAGTGCAGCCTACCTAAGGAATTTTGCATATAATTGCCACGCTGGGCAAACGTGTAATCGCAGATCCCCCATCATTTTGCTACGCTGTTTTTGATTGATACAATTGGCTGTTGGTTCTAGTATATTAGTCGCCTCATACGACACCTGGTACAGGTGAAGGTATTCTACTCTGCGGCTCACGGCTGAAATGTAGTAAATAAATAAATAGCTATAAATACATAATAAATAGGTATATGCATTTCTTCTCTAAATAAATTTTAGTTGAGTAAAATTTCTCGATCATCCGTTCAATTTCCTTAAAAACGGTTAGACAGTTTTGGCTTCGTGTATTAATAAATTACATTTCTCGGTTCCTACTTATATTTTTTGTAAGAGAAATTATGTGGTGCATTTGTCATTTAAATAAGTCTTTGACTGTTTCAAATAAACGTGTGTGCAACCAACGCGGCAATTATTCGTACTTAGAGTTAATGAATAAGGATTTAACCAGTAATACCATATCCCAAATAAACAAAAGTAGAAAAACACTTTTTTCCTAATGATATATTCCTTCTTTCCTAATCAAGAAGTTAGTTTTGCCTTTTACACACATAGTTTGACCAAAATGCTTCCGCGTGTAAAGCGGCTCTGGAAGAGAACTCTAAACTGTACTTACATGCATATAAAACTTACTAGTAAATTACACTCTATATTTGACGTGGTGTATCAGCAGAAAATAGAAAACTTGCATCTTTATCAAGCGTTGTGAGAAGCCACTGAGGTATCGGAACCAACAGATGGCGATATATCCGAAAAAGCATAGCTTATATGCAAGAGGAAGACAAAGGTTAATCCCATTGGAAGTTTTGGGGAAGCTTATGTTAAGGATTGCAAAGACAAAAAAAGAAATCAATAGAAAAGAAATCATTATGTTTGTTGCTTAAGTTTTAAGTTTAATACATATATATTTTTAGCCGTGGGATACCGGTGGAATAGAATAGTACCTCAATTTGTATCAGGTGTCATAAGAGGCTACTGAGGTAAGAAAACCGATAAATGGCGGTATAACCATTCGAAACAGCGCATACACACAAATGCTGTTGATCTAAAAATGTTTCTTTTATATGTACTGAAAGGCTGGCTTTTATATGTACTTTTACAATAAAGTAGAAATCGTCTACTGTGGGACAGTAGCATATAGTCCCCATGAAATGTCCCAATTCCTTCCTATTCCTTTATAGCCAAGAAATAAGGGTAGTTGTGGTGCGACCCTATGCCCAACTTTGCTCGCATACCCCGCGGCGGCGTGGTTTTAATTGCGAATGCCGCTTCCCATCCCAATCCTGTTACATCTGAGTTGCGCTATTTCGTATTGATACACCGCCATCTGTCAACTGCGGAAGCTCAGTTGCCTTTAGCTATAGGGGGACGTATCATTCTCCATGCCGGAAGAATTTTAAAAAGTAAATTTAAAAAAATACCTTAATAAGCACTAAAAAGAGCAAGATTAACTTGCCAATGAAACTTTTAATCTTTATCTATCAGATCGACATCTATCAGCCTTTTACCTTTCCTTTAAGGAACTAGACTTACAACTAGTTTCAGGCGTTCAACAGCTAAAAGGATCTAAGGAGATTTAAACTTCCACGTGGACTCTTTCAGTTGTAGTCGGCAACTTTTAATAACACAAGACAAGCTAATAACTTACGCTGTAGGAGCACGTCAAGTATATAATCTACCGTAGACGATTTGTAAGTAACTTTAATTATAAGTCTTTAGAAAATGTCCCGATCAGTTATTACACTTTTTTGATCAGCTTACAACATTGATATCCTTACGCAAATGTTAAGATTATTATATGAAACTTTTTCTTTCGGCATTAATATATAGCCTATATGTTTTCTTGCGCTATTAACAAAATAAGTCTACTAGCTAAGCTGTGAATGTTCAAAAGCAGATATACAGACATGCAAACAGACAGACATTTTGAATGAAAAATATTTCTTTTTGTGGGTTTGAATAAAATTGCATTATCAGGATAATTTGAGTTGTTATGTTTAGTTGATTGTTAACTTGATCTTCTTAGATTATGATTTTGATAGCGTTTAATAACTATCGTCATACAAACAGTATGCTAAAATTACATATTTATTTTCCTAAAAGGACAGTTAAATTTTCTGAAGATGGTAATATTAATGACAAAATGTTGAACAGACTATAATACATACATTACTGCAAAAAGCTAAAACACCTCCGTAACTGTCAGTTTCACAATCCAGAGGTTATTTTTGACGGGCCCCATAGCAGATGGTAGGGATCCTTTCGGACATGCACCCAGTACAAACATTTGTGTGATGTATTTGTAAATTTTATTTATAAATTGTCTTTGTATATATAAATTAAAATTATTTTTATACATAAATTGTCTTTGTTCTGAATTTTATTTGTCTGATATCCGTAACGCAGGTGGTTTAAACGTCTTATCTCGGAGTGAGGTATGAGACGTGGTATAAATTATTATTTTTATTAGGGTAACTAGACTGGTTTGAATACAACTATTTATTAGTATATTTATAATACTGACGCGAGAATTGGCAGGATATAGTAGAATAGTTTCTATCTTCGCAAGCATTTTGAGGGAAAGTGGGTGCTATGGGTAGTTAGTAAGTACGAATAAATATATCACTAGTAGAACATAATATTTTGAACTTTCAAATTTACTTAACTTATTTTCAAGTTTATAACAAATAATATTCTATTATGAATGAATTTGTATATTTGTCAATCTACACGGGTTAACCGTAAAAGACGTTAAAATAAAATTTACCTAACGGATTAAGCCCTGAAGAACGATTTACTACTTTTGGTTGCGGAAAAAATCCTGGGCCATATATAATTAAGACCACGGAGACATTAAACTAGTATAGTATTAATAATCTTTAATATTTTGGCGTAAAATAGTAATTTACATCATAAAAGACATGCCAACTTCGGCACTAAAATCCAAGCCCATTAGAAAAGTGTCGGTTTCATTCATCATATATAGTCAGAAATTCATTATATATGAGTGTATTGTGTCAAGTGATACGTTTCTTTACCTTGTGTTAGGTCATGTTAGTGCTCGTAGTAACAAGATTTTAATTACTTTATCTAAGGTTGAACTTTAAACGTATCCCATAGAATAATGTCGCAGAAACTGCGATGGATACTGGGATCAGGTTTTGCGCGGACAGGTGCCAGGTTTCTCATCGCAAAGGTCCTATTGACATTTGCGCAGCCTTCGATCGCATCTGGGTCAATGTGAGGCGGCCATTTTGAAAAAAACTCGAGCACATTTTATGTTGTATTAAAGGTTTGACAGTTTATTTTTTATTTTTGTTGGTATGAAAGATTCTAATGTTGTGCACTTTTAGATATTTTTAACTTATGAAAATTAAATAAAAATGGTATATCAAATAAATTTATATTTTTTTATCTTGATTCATAGGTCCTTCATAATTTGAATTGACCTTATTGAATACTAGATTAAAGCAACTTTACTTGCTGGTATCAAAATTCCTTCTGCATGTGTTGTATAGATTTACATTTAAAAACCGTCGTTTATGACTTTGAACTTTTCTAAGTACTTTCCTTAGTACGACGTTAATTGTTGTATTTTTATTGTCGTTTTCAGATCCGACTGTTATTAAAGGCTTCTTGTTGATAAAAATTAACCTTAAACTTTTCTATATAAGGATACTGATATAAAATTTATTATCAATCTCATTTCAATTTAAATTCATTGCGTTATTTTTTATAAAAGACAGTAAAGTAACTTTATTACCGTACGATCTCATAACATTCAATATGTCAGTATACTATGTCGTACTCTATTGTTTCATCAAAAAGCTTAAACGCGTTTACCTTCGTCTTTAAGTTCAAGAACTTATCATCCCATTGTTAACCCTCTCATGGTTTTTTAATGGTCATTGTGTTTTTAAAATTTCATTTGACCATGCACGATTATTTTTTATTCAAAATTAAAATAATAAATCAATTTTTATCATTAAAGAAAAATATAACCGTGGAGTTCTAGCACTGTTGTGATTAGTTTTAGTAAACGTCAAAATAAGAACTTTCTATTAAAATAATTCCTAAATGTATTTTTAATTTTTATTTCATATTTAAGTTAAAATACAACATTGAGCGTACTCCAATTGGTGTCAATTATAACAAAAAAAAAATCACACTAAATCTCATTCCTGACTCCGAGCACTTGTGTTACGAATATCAGACAATAGAGGAATTACAAATATAATACTTTAATACATATTTTTGTTACCCATACACAGGACAAATAAAAGTATCATCTCATATAAATACTTGTCATGAGCGAGATCGAACCTACGACAGTTGGCATATAGGATCGGATTACTGCCATCTGCGCCATCGTAATATAACTATATTATTGTATTTTTCTTAAGTGTTATGGTATTTAATTTTATATTTAAATCATCTAACCCGACAGATGTTCTCCAGTCTTAACTTTATGCATAACATGCCTATGTTTATCATGAACAAAATATTAAGACTATAAATTAAAGATACAAAACTTTTCTATATCTCAAGTTAGATCAAACTGTACACAATAAGCAAAATAATATTGAAATTGGCTCAGTAGTATATAAATTCTTCCCGGAGAAATACTGAGAAACGTATTTTTATACATAAAGATTGCTATAGAGTAAACCTGACCAAAATTGAAAGTGCTGCATAAAGATAGAACATTTGTAAATAATTAATAATTGTTCGTATTTCTTCTACGCTATTTTTACTATATGATTGATTTAAACGAAAGTAAAAAGTGAAAAAAAACCTGTTTAACATTTGCAATGTCAATTTTTTTATAATTTTTTGAACTTAAAGACATTAACTACATTATTTAGTTGGAACACAATCATACCGAACAGATGGTTTCGTGCTTGGTTGTACGTAAATCGCAATATGTGTGCAGTCATTAAGGTAAGCAGTTGGACTTCACACGAGGCTTCGCCTTGGACTATATTTTTGTAAAATGAGCTCTGTCATGTAGGCGAATATTAATAGGCTGTCGCGTGATGCTTTTTGATATATCTGTCAAGCAACAAATACTTGTATGAAAATAATTGCAGACGTGTCCTACTCAAGGTAGGCTGTGCCTAAATTTTAACATGATAATGGTTGCTTTAGAATGGTTGCTGGTTAATGACCTTATAGTCGTAATGTCTCTTATCTACACTTACAAGGTATGTGTAAGGCTGGATTTTAAACGTCCGTTACCGGTGTTTTTTGGTTCATTTTTATAAAATGACTAGCAGCGCCCCGCGGTGTCTCTCGTGTAGTTTAGAGTTAAAGGAAATGTTGAATTCCTTCAGGAGGGTATCAAAAGACAACCATAACCTGGAAATATTTATTTCCGAATAAGTTTTCTATCATTATATACCAATTTCAAAAGGCCGGGATAAAACTACCGCTTTGATTTGTTATCCTAATCTAAGGGTGCGATATATTTACAAGAATTTTATAAATCATCTTCAACGACTAGTTCTATGACACACATATCTAATTAGTTATCGGGAACTTTCACCATAAAGTCTCTACGTGATTTAAATGAAAAAAAAATGTTGTACTATTTGAAGGGATAAGCTAGTAATCCAAATATGAACCAAACACCAATTTAAAACGGACGGAGCCGATGACAGCAGTAAGTTCAGATTAAAAAATGTGAACTTGTGACCTTAATATTAAGCCTGTTTTTAATTCTAATAACACATTTGTGATTACCCTGACAGTTAAACATGATATACAAAACTTTATTAATTTCGTTTCTAACTTCAAAGGCCTTTTGCGCTTTTATTAAAATGAAATGTGAATAAATGCTAATAATATTTAAAGGCTATGTGTGTCTAGACTAGTTAGTAAATAATAGTACTATATAGACTAGATAGTAGATTAATTTATAACAGCGAATAAACTATATGCTAAGTGATGGCAATTATCGATGATTTTACATACTCGAACGTCGAGGATTTATATAAAAGAAGAGAAAGAAAGGATCTGAATTAAAGCAACTTGACTTGAACTTTTAAAGAAACTTGTAGAAATATTTTACTATCTCACAATTCTACACAACTTCTACACATCTTTTACACGCAATTTGTGCCTAACTCTGTTAGGAGTTCTATAACTTTTTGGCGAGGCTGTATTCATTATACTAAAAAGAATATATAAGACCATCGTTTGTAAGTGATTTAATTTTTTTCTATAATAATTATAATTCACATGACATCACATATGTTGATTTGTATCCAAGATAAGTAGTTGAAGCACTTGTGTTATGGATATCAGAAAACAGAGGACCTACCAATTTGATAATTGAATTCTTAAATACATTTAACGTTCAGACACGGTACAAATACAAATATTTTACATATAAATACTTTTCTTGGATGGGGATCGAACTCACGACTTTTGGCGCATAAGACAGGGTCCCTACCATCTGGCGTTTCAATAAAAAATAACTCAAAAACATTATCATCGGCCCCTACTCTACCCTTATGTATGTCATGAAATCCGCTGCGAAAAAATACAACGTGTCATTCACTACAAGAAAATAAAGTGGTCTTATGTGTATATAAATAGTATGTATTTGACTCATTAGGCAGGAAAATAATTTCGTTGCCTTGTAGAAATATTCTAAGGTCTAATAACAAATAGGTAACGACTAAAGCATTGCTATTATAGTCACATTAGTCACAATGTTAAAATATTAGAAAATTGCACTGTTAATTATATTTGTAGCATTATGATCAAAGAACAAAGATTAATTTAACATTATATTTTTTTCATTTTCGCCATACATTATTATTTGCTTTATTACTTTCATTTCAAATAATATGAATAACTCGATACCGTTTTATTTTATAACGTTATAGTTAACGACTACTTTACCAAAAAAAGATTTTAATTTAACAGCAGTACGGCTTTTGTTCTCAGTCTAATACCCTAACAGCTGCAATAGATTTAGTTAATTATAGCCAAATCTATTGCATAACTATATTGATAATAAAACAAATATGGATGAAAAGAAGATTGCATTGGGTATATTCAAATATCTAAAGAAAGCTTATGATACAGTAAGTCACGAAAAGCTAATTTAAAATGACACAATATTGGTATTAATGACAAAACCCTCAAAATGTTTAAATCGTATCCTCAAAACAGACATCAGATTGTTAAAATAAAAGATTTTGCAAGTAGCTCTCAAAGAATCACGTTCGGTATACCTCAAGGTTCCGTACTGGTCCCACTATTGTTTTTGATATACGTAAACAACATTAGCAAGATAAGATTAACGGGCAATGACTTCAAGCCGATGATACTTGTATTTGTTATTTCGGTAAATCAATTCATGAAATAACTGTCAAAGCTCAAAGAGACTGGAGAGAGAGTGGATGTGTTAGGTAAATGGTTGTTCTATGATCTGCTTACTATAAATACATCCAAAACATCCTACAAGATTTTATTGGCAAATACTAAAGTGATTTACGATTTTGTTTCACTAGCAATAAATAGAACTGATTAAACGATCCAGTCGGGAGAAATATTTGGGACTATGCAATGATGACAAATTAACATGGACGCCGCACATTAATTAACCATGTGAGAGGGATATATCTTTGGTAGTTTTTCGTGAAATGGCACATAGTATACCCTAATCAATTGAAATGACTGTATATAATGCCTTGGTGAAATCACACTCAAACTATCTTATCGAGATTTGGGGCTCAACTGCACCCACAAACCTTAATCTATAGCAGAAATCTCAAAAAAAGTCATTAAAGCTTTATTTCAATATTCCTTCCACACACCAACTATTCAAAAATATAAAAATACTAAAATATTTAATGTTTCTCAATTATACAAATTTAATACATGCATCTTAGTCAAAAAATAAGTTACAAATTAAGAAGATTGTTTATTAAAGGCCAACCCCACAATCTCCTAACTAAAAAAGTGCAACAATCCGCGCTTATTACGCACTATGGAAAGCTCAATACAATAAGCTAACTAACACCATAAAAACAAGTTTGAAAACAAATATATTTAAAAGTAAGTTAAAATTGTATCCAGAGTCGTGTACAGGCTAATTGTATATTTTAATTTGAACTGTAATGCCATATTGTAAATGAAATGTAATTTCGTATGAGAATAAACATCTTTAAACACATATTTTAGAATACGACAACACTAAATAATTCAAAAGTAAAAACTTTAACAAACTGAACCCTCTTCGTTAAAAGTTCAGCGAAAGGGAAAATGCGAATTTGAAGTTTTCCCGCCAGAATTAATGTTTGAATAGAGTTGAAGAAAACATTTACTTTCAATTTGAATTTATTGGGTAGGTAACGTTTCAGACGAGCTCTTAATCTCAACTCCGAAGGTAACATTCACTGCTGCTTTGTTTGCAATCACTCAAATCAAAGTTATATCCTATAGGATTTGTAAAGTTTACTTTATTAATGGTTTAATTTAATGAATTTATCTTAAAGTAGCTTTTCACTCGCATCTTTGTCTGTGAGGCCTTGACTTTATTTTGCATTTCTGAAGATTTCTTGTTATTTCGGGAAAAAGTCTATGTTATTTTCTGGCAGCTGAAATGGGCAAAAAGTCGTGTTGATTCCATAAAAAAAAAATTAAAACCTAGATTTATTAATCTAGACTATCAATAATCTCTATGAAACAAACATACATCCACACGTCTATACTCACAAACTTTGGCGTTTAAATTTTAATTTAGATAAATTAGAAAGGAGTGATAAGTTTCAAATCCCTTTGAAATATATGAATAAAGTATAGCATTGCCGTGCTTAAGATATGTGCGTAATTGATGGCGGTTGATGATTACCACATTAATCCTAAAGTTTAACTTTGATTACTCATTACGAGTATAATGATACAATAACAGATTTTTTTATTTTAAATTGTCAAGATACAATTAACATTATTATTATTGTTACAGCCATTGGAAGTTCACTGTTGGATATAGGCCTCCAAGAAAAGGGGAATTTCGCCTAAAATTGTCGCGCTGGGTAAGCGTGTTAGCAATCGCAGAGCGTAGCTTTCGCGGTGGGAATGCAAACAATTAACAAATTCTATAGAAACTCTTTGGATTCATTGTTATTTATAAATAAATATACGTACAGTAGAACTTTTTCAAATACGCTAAAGTTTTCGTTTATTGTCAAAGTATTACGTAAAATTATGCTTGCACAAAATTCTGTATAATACTGCAAAAACCGGTAAAAATGAATGCGCTATTTTTCTCAATTTATAACATCTTAAGGATAAAAGTAGCTTACATAAAAAATGGAAAGTATTTAAACTTTTCAGTAATAGCTTTATTATCACAAATTGATTTGATTATAATTACTCCGAACGATTAAAAGTCGAAATGGACACGAAATAATTAAAACTTCGCCATCACCGTTCTTCGCTTTGCATTTAAGGAATGGGCAATTATAACTCTTTAATAAAGTTTATCGTCACTATAAAGAGGATTTAATTGTGAATTAATTACTCAATTATGATCGTCTTTTGTGAGTTCCTTGGTCTTACTTACGTCTACATTGCAACATTTCTAATTAGTGAGAAGAATTACAGCGATTTAATAATGTTGCAGAGGATTTGTTTGCACAATAGTTGCTCTGTGCGATGACTATTTTTTTTTAAATTCTATAGCACTGATATATTTATACTTTTTAATCACACAAAAGTAGCGACCTGCTTAGGCTTCACACGGGTGCAATTAGGTAAAAAACAGCTGTTGTGGGTTATCTCTGAGAGACAGATATATACTATTGCGGACGTTTTTTATTGACTTTTATGGTGTACAAACCCACAAAGCACATAATTTTGATCTATTTCGTCGTGCTTAGCCAGCGTTCGCAATGTAATCGCATTAAATATTTATCACACTGTACGTATCTTAACTTGTCATTGTTTTCTACTATATTATGCATATACATATAAATCTTCCTCTAATATAACTTTATCTTCGAAAATAAACACCATCCAAATCCGTTGCGTTGTTTCAAAGATCTAAGCATACATAGGGACTCACAGACAGCATACAGTGTCTTAGTTTTATACTATGCAGTGTTATATATAAATAAATCCGACATAACCTGGCAGATTAGCCAGTTAATAAGGGGCAGTGGGTAGGGTTCTTAGCATGCGGAAACGATGGACGATGGAGTCAAATGAGTCTGGAATAGAGACCACGTATCGGTAAGCAGCGTAGGGCGTCCCTGTAAAAGGTGAACAGGCGATTTTATTTTTCTGAGTCCATGTCGACAAACAATCCCTGTAGGCTTGATAGTAAGCGTCAGGATATCACTAGCACGTTGCCCGCCTTGTGGCTTGAAGATATTATATCATATTGCTCAGTAATGCTAACGCTGCTATTTGGTGATAGAAATAGGTAAGACTGTGGTCATTGATCTTTAAAATTTTGTAGCATTTATTCCATATATCAAGAAGACAAGTTTTTATTTAAAAATTTAAATATTTAAAGAATTATTGGCTTATCTTTTAAAAATCATTGCGAATCTTTTAATAAGCGATATCATAGAAATGGTTTCAAAGGCTTTTAAAACCAATAATATTAAAGAAAACAAATTTTCTAAATGTATTTCATGATACGTTATCAATACAGTTCCTGATTAATAGTAGTAGAATATCTCTGTTTCTTAGTGAAATCTGATTTAACTAAACAATGTCTAACTGATACTAGTTCTTTTCATTAAAAACCATCCCACACCATTTATAATACGCACAGTCATATGTTGGCAACCTCGTTTAGTACAAAGAAAATATGTTTCAAAAGCGTGAAATTACAAAAGAAGGACTAAATCGTTTCATAACGTGCAAATTATTGTAGTGAGGCCCATTTTTGGCGGAACACTATTGCGCAGTGCCTTCTTTTGCTCGCTAAAATTAGATATGCGAATATGAGTCACACCAAAAATGTATGATATTTGAAGCAATTAGCGGGTCATATTATAAAATACCAGATCAAAATATTTGGGTTAATATAATACTGGAATATTTTTAGGTGCGAATGCTGGTAAGTATTCGGTAAGGTATTAGTAAGAGAATGGTCTAATTAAATACTTTATTTATATCGCTCGTTAAAAACGATACAAAAATGTCTACAGCTATGGTAGGCTCTTTTAGAATTTAACTTTTTAACATCATCATATCAGACGTAGGAAACCCATAGCTGATCGTAGGTACCTCAAGAGTTAAATATTTTAGAGGATTTATAACGTATAACCGATAATAGTGGTCGCAATTGATTTGCGCTGCTACCTCGGTACGCAACCACAATTACTTATTATTATTACGACACCTGCGGATGATCCAGTTTTACTTTAGCATACTAAACTGCGAAATTCTTATTAATTGCCAATAAGTGACGTGTTTTGTTTCTTTCTATAAACCAATACTTAACATTATGATGCAACGCTATACTTTATAAATAATTCACCAGATATGAAGCGATAAATCTGGTCTATAACATTTTTATGTACAAATACCAGCCAGTTGATATCCTGTGGCTAAAGGACGGTATTATAAATTCTGTCTCACGACTAAGTAAAACTGTGCCTCGGTTTGATAACATTTAAGGTCGTTTGACTCGACAGATCTCAAATTGTACAATTTTAATTAAGTTGCCTACTTATTTTCGTACCTTACTTTATAGCATTGGAATAATTATCCTACATTTACCGTGTTTAGTAAACTATTAAAAGCAGCAACTATGTATCTGCATTAACCGTGTAATAATCTTTATATCTCATCCCCGGGGAACTTATTCTGGGAAGAGTTCTATGTCTGATAGTTAAACTAGAAAAAAGCAAAAAATCGTGCCGATTGCTTAGATAAAAAGGCAGATCTATCTCACGGCAATATATTTTCGAAACAACTTCAAGTTTATATGTTATTTTAAACTATGAAAAATATTTGTTCCTTATTTCCTTCAGATTTGTTCCCCTATTACGGCGTGAAGGAGTAACAAATATAATTACCACTAATGTTATAATGTCTAACAAATAACCACTATCAGTCTGTTACTCTATCCTGAGAAGGAAATTAGGAAAAAGGAAATTGGAAGAAATTTACCTAACTATATATACTAGTTATTTGATCTCAAAAGGACTATGAAGGCTGAAAACAGGGTTTCCGTAAGAAGCCCTATAGCATGAAGTCATCACAAAAGTAGTCACGAGCAAAAAGCAAGTGAGAAATAAAGACGTCCACTCAATGCTGTATAATATCTAAATTAGTCCGTTTCGCATTGCCTTGATTACAAATTTTCAGAACAAAATTCCAAATTTAAACCTAAAAGTGTCCATACTATAATTGGGCAATGACCCAAACACATTCTCATTTACAACAAATTATTTGCCAGCTGTAGAGAAGCTGATTCATTGAAATATAACATTAACAGAAAAAAAAGGTTAACCGCATCACATTTATGATCAAAAGAATATTTTAACAACTAATCGAGCTTGTAAACGTAAGCAGAACCTTTACGACTTCAAAGTATTTTTGCGTCGCGGCAAGGTATATGATCATTTCGCAATTTCCAGTTGAACGTGTGTACGTATAGCGATGCATACATTATATACTGGTCCATGGTTTCTGCTATGTGTGTCGAGCGTGATATATAGAGTTAGATTTTGTTAGATAAAACATTTTGTAGAGGCCTTGCGCTCTTTCGCGATATTAAAGGCGTACATGTAAATAGAGCAGTGTCATTAATGGTAGAGTAGATTGAATTCATTTAATACGGAATTTTGTATGTTTTTTTGCGAGAGATGATTTTTTTTATGATTTTTTGTAGCAGTAGATATATATATGTATCGATGTTAGTTATGCTTTCACGCAAAAACTAACGATTGGATTAGAGTGAACTTTGCAATAACTATGGGAATACTAAGACATTATGTCCAAGACTTTGATTAGAATATCTAAATCAATAAGCGAAAATATAGATGAAGCTAGCCGCTAGTACCTTCGCAGGTACTAGAGGCATCCGTCGTGAGATAGGTGTTCTTTATAAAGACTTTTTTGCTTTTTAATTAGTGTTAATGTTATTGATAAATAACAAGTTTTTAAATGTTCTTTCTTTTTTTGTACACATCTGAGGATGGAAATAAATAAAAGTCAATTTTGTTATTTTTTGGAAACCTTTTTTTTCTATCTAAACGAAAATTCAAGCTAGGGTCGGTGGCGTCTGCGCCAAAAATTTTATATATTTCTATTTTGTTACAAAAGTTTTGTAGTGCAAGTGTATCAAAATCAGTCCCAAAAGATGTCAAGGAGAATCCTGATTTAAAAATAATCGTATTGAGACATGGATAAGACGAGTAACTAGTAGGTCGTAAAGAAACGAGTCCAGGAGATAATGTGAACGAGTTTAAGATGCAACAGTAGGTGTGTTAAGAAGCATACAGCTACAGTGTATTCTGTTTGTGAGATTATCTGTTATGACCAAAACTTCTCATGGCAAGCTCTATGTCGTTCAACTGCTGAAAGTAATAAACTGATGAATTTTATTGTCGAAGGTTTTTAAAAAGTTACTCAAAAAATAGGAGATTTAGAGAATTAAACAAAATACTTCAAATTTTGCTATATCTATTATCTATCTATTATTTTACTAAATTAAAAACTCGAACACATTGCATGCGTATATTGTCAATACGTAGATGTAATAGATATATTCTACGATTATGGTATTGCTTCTCTTTTTCATTCATGAAATCAAAAGAAAACGATTTTAAGCTTTTGTTTAATATAACTGGATAACAACATCGTGGTAGGAAAAATATTTAAGAATATAGAACTATGATTCCATAAAAAATATTGCCAAATAAAAATGTATCATATTAAGTTTATAAAATATTGCATACAACAGAGGATGCTAATATTTAAACAAATGTATAATTTGATTATTTATATATTGCTGCCTCATTATTCTTGTATTTCTATTCTGTCCAAAGTTTGCCTGGAAAAAATCACTCTAACCGATAAGGTCCCCTATTGTATTGTACTGTTGTATGTTTTTCTATTTTATTTGAATGGTTTTTGCTGTTTTTTGCGTGTACTATGAATAATACTATTATTATTATATGTAACACGGATATAGAACAAACACTATCACTTAGCTGCTTGTATTTATGGGAACTGATACCACGAGCATTACCGCGAATAAGACTGGTACAGTATCAAATGCGCCGTTACGTGTTTCAACACAATTAATAAATTTCAACTCGCAGTAATAATCTTTATGTATAAAAGGATAAGCTGACAGACTGACTGACTGACATATCAATGCAGGGCTTATTATATCGTAGGGGAGCAAGTAACGGTTTTTGAAATTTTTCCCCTTTAATAGGTATTTGAATTAAATTCAGTATGAAGATCAAAAATTGAAAGTTATGAAACACGTGTAAAATCATCCTTTAGTAGTGTTAAAGGGAGGTGCAAAGTTTGCACAAAAGTTCTACATTAAACGTGGATGAAACCGTAGGACGTTCCTAGTATATTATACATTATGTAATCGGAACATTTTGTAAGTACAAATAATATAAGTATTGAACTAGAAATGTAGTTACCTATAAGTCAAATATGTTATTAGTAAAGCGTTACACTGACTGCATTGTAAGTCTTGTATTATGTTTGCTATTCGTTTGTATTGCGGCTAGCTAATGGTCACCTTAGTGTATAACTAATTGAGTAGACTTAATTAAAAACTAATGAAATTAACAATTACATATACGTTTAGTTAAAGTATTTTCAATTACATGTAACTACTAATCATTGAGTCAGTTTTTTAAATGTCATTAGTATACTTATACTCACTCAAGTTTTGGCGCACGTTTAGATAGACTTATGAGGTCAAAAACAAATGTATTAATGTAATAAACACTTTGTGACTTACAATGAAGAACTTTAAATTCAATTATAACTTACAATAATCAAAGTATATTTTATTATAAATTCAATAGCTCTGTATTTTTATTAGTAAATATATTATTTTAACACTTAACTCTAATATTTACAAACTGTGTAAAACGATTGCACAAAACATAATGAAAAAATCTTTCTTCGAGATAAAAAAAGGGGTCGAGATTTATTTATTTGTGTATGTCTGTATGATTTTCTTGCGGTTTTCATATAAAAAAAATCCTGTGCCAGCAAAAACCGTCTCCATTTACGTGTAGCTCTACTTAGATTATCATAGTAACTGTACGATTATACTGCAACAGATTGTACATGTGTTTTCGTGTATGTAGCCAGTCATACCTTCCGTTTGAATCCCCTTACAATCAGTATAACAGAGTTACGCAAATTGTGGCAACAATTAATCACTCAAATTGTGGGCTCAAATGGTTCTGATTATCTGACAATTATTGAATAGTGCGTGCTTTGATGAATTAGCAATTTGGGAGTTAACATTATTGTTAGCATTAGCTTAACTAATGCATAACCTAATATTTGCCTGTGGTTATTTTTGTATTGAAACGAAAATCTCGCGTAATAGATCGTAGTGTCGTGATTGTGTAGGACAAGTTAGTTCTCAAAGGAATCAATTTAAGTTTTTTGTCTTTTTGACGTCGGACACCGACAGAGTAGAACAATTCTACTTTCCTTCATCTATACTAGGTGCAGTTAGAAGCGTCATAATCCCCTATCCGGTATCTAATGCAACAGGCTCTCGGGTTTAAGTTCTGCGGTACAAGAACGCCTGAACAACGTGGCAATTATTGATAAAAATCAATTGGACCAAGCATTATGTACTATTGGAATTATCTTGCCCACTTAATGTAATAAGTCTAACCGTGCACGTATATATTTAAATAAAAATCTGACAATCATCAATTATATACGATTCCTTGCCCATTATGGGCAAAAAACTTCCTTTCTTGGAGAGACTCTATGTCTAGCAGTGGACTAGGATAGAACAAGAAATATTTAAGTATTGTAGTGTATATTGTAAAACATAGGCTAGATTTTTAAATAAAAATCTGACAGTCATCAATTATACATTAAATCAAAAGACAAACTATAGCCCACCTTACTGTTTGTCTATAGCAAAATGTCTCTCATAGTATTTTTGGTATACTGATGGTGAAAAAGCTAATCATTAAAATTTTAATATCGAAACGTATGAACAAATTGAAATAGGTATCAGAATACTTGACATTACTAACATTTGCTGATTGTTTGAACTTGATTACTGAGTTAATTAATTGCGCGTTAATACTGTATCATATCTATGCTTAGTCCGAATTGATGAGATAAGCATTATCTGATTGCAGCGAGAGTCGAGATCAATGTGTACGGTCGATACGATATTGTGTCTTTTACGTGTACCAACTATCGACGGGCCCAATGGTCATGGTTTCGATTCCCACTCAGGACAAATATTTTTATGATGATATTTATATTTGTTCTGTGTCTGGGTGTTAAATATATGTACTTAAGTAGTATATTTGTGATTCCTCTGTTGTCTGATGTCTGTAACACAAGCGTTTCAAGCGACTTTTTATGGAATGGAAAGGTATTTGAGAAAATTATTATTATTACTATACATGTCGATAGTTATGTAATCTCCTTGTTAGGTGTAAATCTAACTTTTATCATCTTTAATATTAATCTCTGTCAACAGTAAAGAAACGACTTATCAACTAACATGTTGTTTAAAAATTATAGTGAAAGACTCGGGGAAGCCTCGGCGATCACTGACCGCATTGGAAATACATTTTTGAGATGCTATAAACAAGCGTTATATAATATAAAAAAAACATTTTTTATTTTACAGGGTAATACTTGGTAACTAATCGAAAAATATATTTTTAATAATCAAACAATTGAATGCTTAGAACAATTCTTTGACCTTGACCTAGCAACTGCATATTTTTCAAAGTAAATTGAGAATATAAGAAAAAATAATTTCTACTCAAGTTTTATTACGGTACTTTATTATTAAGTAAGCATTGTATTACTATCGAGCTAAGTTAAAAGGCATTATTTCAAAATTGTATCTAAGCGCAGATTTAGATGTCGCAAGCGATGCAGGCGTGTTCGACGCATGCGTTTATCTATTTCACGAATCTAGATCGCCAGTTAGACTTTTGTGGTGAAAGGTCAGACAAACCCGTCTGGCCGTTGTGAAATTGAATAGGATATTTAAAGGGATTAGAACATATATCGTTATGTGAAATACCGCTATCAATATAACTGTTCCAAATATGGTTATAATGGATTTGTTCGTTGCCATATTATCATTATTCGTTGCCATTAGCATGTTTTATGGTAATTTATCTTTGCATTTTACACTAATTATGACTTTTATTTAAAAGATAATTTTGTACGGTAAGATAAATTAAATAGATACAACACTTATTTAGCCGTGAGGTACCGGCAAAATAAAATAGTACCTCCCACTGCACCAGGTGTTATAAGAGGCTAAGGTACCAGAACCGACAGATAGCGGTTTATCCATCTGAAACAGTGCAGCTCAAATGCACAGGGTGGGAATGGGCAGTAGCATCCCAGCCGCCATAGCTGCGATCTGTGATTGCCAACACGCTTGCCCAGCGCGGCAATTATGGAGGCAACGCACCTCCTTTCTTGGAGAGGCTTATGTCCAGCATCGGACTTCCAATGGCTGGTATGATGATGAACTCTTATTTTTAGCGAAGAAAGCAGCTTTACCTACTTCACTTTTATATTATTAGAGCTCCACCAATCAGACTAATGGACGTTATTGAATAAAAATCATACAAGTACCTTTATACAGGTATTGTTATTGTCATGGTGTCATTGTTGGTTAAAATAAGATTTAATACATATAAGCATACTGGATGCCTATTTAATAAATAATGACGTTGTAAACCATGGATGCACCTTCTTTCTCATCATCATCACCATCACCTTGATCATCATCAGCCATAGAACGTCTACAGCAGCACAGGATACTGACCTCTGCGAAAAAGAGGATATTTGCCCATAATTGTTGCGCTGGGTAGGCTTGGTGGCAATATACCTTGTTGCATTTGAGTTACTCTAGTTTGGATGGATATACAGCACTCGTCGGCTTCGATACCTCAGTCGCGTTTTACTACACTTCGTACAGGGAGGTACCATTTTACTTTGCCGGTATCCCACAAAAATATTAACATAATAATTACTTTTTTGATTGAAACCAAACACACCAATATATGAACTACATTTAATTTTATTCGGTCTATGTCTAGTGCCAATCACAATTTCTCTTTCACAATACCAGTAGGTATGTATGGCTTTCATTTCAAACAAACATTATAAAAGCTTCAAGTTTTCTCTAATATGATGTGACTTTAAAAATCAACACCGGCCATATTTTTCTATTGTTGATTACTGGAAACGGGTTCCATTAATTACAAAAAGTCTCATCAGCTACTTATATTGTTTTTGTTACTATAACATGAAACTTTTTTCAGTTTCGGTATCTAGCTAAGTAAACTAACTGTAACGAAATCTTTTTGCGATCTTCGTACGATCAACTAAACCTTGATCTAATGTCTAGACTAGCTCTATAATGTTATTAAAAACAAATAACTAAAGTTCAGTGACCGGTGTCTTTCACTGCGACCTATGATGTAATTGTTACGAAGATGTAGCAGCGGTCATCGACCTCGGAAGTTCAAGGTGTGCCCACTCATCTTCTGACGGTTTGCTTTTAATGCAATCGCCTTGGATGTTTAAAATTTGGATATGCGACGCATTGTCTTCGCAAATAAATAAATATATATGAGTTTATTTTCAAGTAACATCTTATACATTGACCTGACTCGGACACTGACAACAGAAGAATCCCAAACACCATACTCAAATACATATTTTTTGAGTTCATGCTAATACAGAACAAACACAAATAACATTACAGACATATTTATCCTGGCTATGTTCGAACCCACGACCTTATACGCAAGATAGGAACGTTTACAAATACGCCATCGTACTCGTCAGTATCAATCTTGTAACGTATATTTTTTCTAAATATATATTTTTTATATGTACGAAATATTATTAAAATAAGGCCAAAGGTATCAAAATTAACTGTGCTTACAAAAATAGTGTCCGTAGTTTTGAAGGAATGTGCAGTTTTCAATGAGAAAAGTTTTTATATTGCCGTATCTATTATATAAAACTTATAGTTTTGTAACTTCGCGATCGGCAGACGAGTCTAGCGTAAGTTATTATCCACGAACGATTGGTGTCAATAAGGCAGTAGTTCAAGGATGTTTCTACTCATCATCATTGTCATGAATGGAAGTGTACTACAGAATTTGTGACCTTTAAACTTTTTAATAACCTCGATCAACTTGTTTGACTTTGGAATTTCTATATATAGTCAGTTTGATTAGTATTAAGCTCACAAGATTTTACTTACATTATTCTATTCGTGCTATGTAGCGAACCTTACATTGTTGGAGAGAAGGTGCCCTTAAAAATAGAAAATCTACGGATTGTAGTATTATTATATCGCTCGAAGGACGTGTGATCCGATTGATCGAATATATTATTTAACTAATTTGTGAAAGTGTAGGATCACATCATTACCTTCAGTACTTACTTAAGGTAATAAATACTATTTATATAAAAGAGGCTACTACCTACCTATAATTCAACTAAGTGAACATGATTTGTATTTTTGTACGTTTATAATAAATAAACTGAGAACATACTAAACTGACATCAAAAACCTTATCAGAAATAAAAAACTGCAATACCAGCAAGTGAGATATTGTATTCTTATATTGTTACGGAAAGAAATATTATATGAGTGAGACCTTCATGGAAGTCCTACTTATTTAAAGGAAGAAGAAGAAAGTTATAAAGATTTTGAAGATTTACTTCCTTTAAAAATTTATTTTAAATACCCTTCGTATATTGTCTCCCAATTCACACTGACCAATTTAAATGTTCCATAGGAGATATGAATATATATTCCTGAAGAATAGGTCAAGTTGCAGCCTTTTTTGTTATTTTTAATACTATAAAGCTCTTGAAGGCTCTCGATAACAAATGTCTCTAGGTAGCGCCGACTCAGGTAATCTGAGTTGGAGCATGCTTTAAAACTGGATACCTAACCTGGATATAACTTACCAAACGGGACTTGGAAATATATTTACTACAGAATCGTTATGTGACCATAAGAAAAAATTGCAATAAAAACTATGCGATATGATCTTGCAGCCAGCAACCGCCAGCCGGCTTGAGAAACCGTAGAATCAGGATTCGTTAGATTGAGAAAACACGTAGGTCCAAAGAAGTAGTATAGTAGACACGATGGAGTTACTTGTGGATATATTTAAAGTAAACATAGTATAAAACAAATCCGCTTTCCGCTGTCTGTTCCAATGTATGCATAGATCTTTATACCTACGCATATTACGTACGTATTTTGATGCGATTTTTTAAATAGACAGAATGATTCAAGAGATTATGTTTAATTCATACATACTTTAGTAGAGAAACAATTATAACTTTAGAGGTACGATGTGATGTCGTAGAGAAAACACATGCATTTGCATGTGTTTTCTCATTTTTATATTTATTTTCAGAGAGAGTAATAAACAGCGAAAGGGGTCTTATTTAATTGCATCAGCCATGTGCCAGTGAAAGTCCTGTTAAAACGGTCTAGTCATTTCATAGGTTAGCCGGAACAAAAAGAAAGACTGACAGAATTTTTTTTGTAACAACTGTACTTTTAGTGAAAGGTGTTATCTGTACATTAATTATTTTCAGTTTTTCTTGTAGGTTCTTATCTGGTCGCACGCGCAGTCAACTTAGTTATAAAACCCGCCTGGTGCCGGCAGACTAGTATAAAAGTAGGATACTCAATGACCTATTTGTCTAACATAACAATAACATAACATTGTCAGGGTCATCGGTCATTTGTGTAAAATTGTAATTAACAGATCTACACTCATATATTTTTCTTTTTTGATGTTATAAATATTTAAAATTATCAACAATAATCCTAAAATAGGCATATTTCACTGTCTATGAAAATCTGTAAATTTGGAATTATTAACAGACACCTTAATTTTATTTGTAGGTATATATGTTAAGTAGAGTTTATAATTAACAGTAAACTAAAACTCTTGCTAAAATTGCGCGAATGTGGAATTTTTATGTACGCGTATATATGAACTTACGCGCTTACATCACCTAACCACATTGTCAAGTAGTCGAGAACCAAGTGAATTGGCGTCTTTTTTGAGACATTCAAGGTGGTGTTCATGACGCATTGTTGTCGAGCCCACTGTTGCCAATTTTAAATACTTACGTATTTGTTATTTATATACGATTCCTCAAGTGTTGTTTTGCACCCTATTCTGGCATTTAATAAAATACTTTCTGGCTAGTCTCCAAATTTGAATACCCTACATCTGTGTGAGTTTTAAAAATACAGTTGTATATCAAAAGTTAATTGTTCTGGGAGGATACAGGTATATTTTTGTATACACAATGCTCATATCCGATTTATTATTTCATCTCAAGCTTCATCCTTGTTAATTTGCATAAAGTAGGTGCAAAAGATCGCGGCAATAACAATGTTCGGACGTGCTTTAGTTAATTAGCCATTGTAAAAATTCCATGCCAAGGCTATACAATGCGCGCCCAAAGTTACGAAATAATTTTGAACTTTAATATTATTTTTATTTTACACAGTAACCTTTAAGAGTGAATTAATTCAAGTACATGGAAAGAGCGCTTGGACGTTATCGAGATTTTTATTGGATAAATGGAATGGTTTCTGTTAAAAGCAATTTATTTCCGATACATCCAGCATTTTCAAGTGATCATTTATGTTGGATGAGTTTTATGTTAAACTTATAGAGTCCCGCGGTATCACCCGCTTTGAGTTGTAATACTTTCAAACTTTGCACCAGACACCTTTTTTTTTGAAAAATATTTTGGGAGTGTTTTATGACTTTCAATGAAAAACCTACTCTATTTTATACACATATATATAACCGTTTAATCAGTCAGTCGGTTCTTTTATATAAAAAGATGTATAGGTTTTTATTAATATATTTTAAAGTTAAAACTCTGTTAACAAAATAACCGATTAATGATTCCATTAAAGAGCTGTCCAGTCTATCAGTACTATTATATCTTATTGAATTTACATAATTGTGGCGTAATATGTGTGTTGCAAGATATCCAAACACAATAGATAGTAGTGTTTGCGATTCTTTAAACCATAGAGGTCGGGTGCTAAAGAAATGACGTAGGTTTTAGATGATTCACTATAGACGATTACTCCGTTTTGCGGACCTTGATCGTAATTGCACGTAATTCTGATTATTAAATATTGCATATTTATATATGCTTGAGTATAATATCATTATCGATTCAGCTGTTGGCCGCCAATTGAACCTCTTGTCCTCCCATTAAACCTGTTGTATGGGAGATGCATTCAGTGTGATCCTGGGAATCTGAAACAAGAAAAACATTCCCTATCCTCTTAATGGGAAGATATTATAATCACTGTGATAACACAATATTTAAACGATTTTCACAATATCTAGTCGTAATTGCCAAGAAAGTAAGTTTAATAAACGAAATATCCCTATTACCGAAGAAGGTAATATTAAAAAATAATTTTGTGCATTAAAAAGTTTGCATTCTAATTTCTTTAATTCAGTACTTTTCAAATTAGAACCTACTATAAATGTATATACATGGAAATAAAAAAAAACAACTATTTCTTTTTGTTCATACTGTCACGGTACCCTACAAATATACAAAGAGTGACATACAAACCTATATTTTTCTCTCTCATCGCATCACAATTCGAGTTTAAGAGTCTTGTAATCAGATTATGCAGAGTAGTTCAACTAGAATCTGCTTAATGCTATTAGCATTTAAAAATATGCATTGCTTTCGTAACTCGCACCAAGTATTGTATTGTGCAGAGGGCGTGAGACTGTTTATGTTTCCACCCACGTGTCAACAAACTAAGAAAATTTATACATCCATAAAATAATGCACATACAATATAAATATTAGGATATCTGACCTAGGTTGTTTGGGAATGAATTGTTGCAAACGTGTACACTAAAATCTTTAGATTTAGGTTTAAAGCGCCATGGAGTCTTGTAGTTGCGACTATTTTATTATGTTGCTCTGATGTAAGCTAATAAATATACCATGTTCGAGTATCGCTATGAAGTGAACATATGTAAATAACACCGTATAGTGTTGATATTTGATGAAATTTGATTTCTTCAAAGTCATTTCAGATAAGTCTATAAACCGAATGTAATTCTTATATACAATATTTAAACTGTATTTTACACTAGAGTTTCAAAGAAAATATATTTTTTTAATATAAGCATTTTTCTGTTTAGTTATGATTAGGCGTTCTTATATAATAAGAAATATTTACAAACAAACGAATCTAATTTATACTCCCTCCTTTTAATTGAAAATGAATAATAATGGCGAACTCTATAACAGAAATGAATTTAATTTTATCATAAGCATGATCATGTCAAGCAGTACCTACCTAGTCAATTTACAAAGTGTTCAAGAAAATAAATTCTGACATTTGCCAGCACTCAATATTAGCAGCTTACTTTGTAAGTCCCTGGAAAGGTTAAGTATTATCTAACTCATGTACAATAGATTAATGTCGAGCCGGAGTACATTCGTTTAATTCTCAAGGTTTCTCATGCATATCAAATTTTATGCTCAAAGATTAACGCAAACAAATCAACGAATCTTTATCGCTCTAGTTTTTGCTACATCAAAATTTATATGACACACCCTGTCCTATCAAGAAGTACAAAATAAATATCAAACTCAGACTATGAGAAAAGTGTGCAGCTTAGCCGAAGTGATAGGTTTTATTAGGCAGATTAAGGAATACGCAAATTTTAAAAGTAGCCTGTAAAAAATAGGTTTCAAAGTTAAATATAAATATAGTTTAGCCATGATGTTGTAGAAGACTAAAAGATTTATAATTGTATTGAATTTTTTGATATCGAAAGGTAGAAACTGCGCTGTAAATGGCTAACTAATATACCTACTAAAAATCTTTTTAACAATTAAACAGAATTTCCCTTGCTTTAAGTAAGGCAGATTGTTTGCTATTACTATTAAGCTGATCGAGATTAATTCAATACGGCTGTTTTAATACATCAGAAATGCTGGCTGCTTTGAATTAATCTGGCGGCAGGTATTTGCTTTAACCACTTTATCAATAACAATTGCTCTATTAAATAAAGCCATTTTACTGAATGAAATATTATTTTTTACAACAATGATGATTCCAAAATGATTATTATAATAGAAGTGTCGAAGCTGGCTGAAGATTGGGAACTGTATACACTCTTATTTGATCAAAAATCTTTAGAAAAAACAAAAAAATACTAATAAAAGTGTGTTTCACTCGACGTCTCATAGTCTGCGTGCGGTGGTATGCAAATGACTACAATTACAGTTGCGTAAGTTTAGTAATGATCCATCTGCGCCACTGTTGACCGGTTAACATTTGTGCGGCCTTAACATCGCTTGCGACATGGAATAGAGAGCGACACTGCATTGTTAGCACGGCGAATATCAAGTTGTTTGATAGATTAATTAACTAGCCAGTCATTAATATAATCTTATCGGTCTCAGCATGTCCTGTAAAAATACAATTGTATTTTCAATGTTTTGAAACGTTGACAAAATTATACTACTTTATATTGACTTTAAACATAATAATAATAAAAAAATCACACTACATTCCATACATTGCCATGAGATAAGTAGCTTAAAAGTGTTTCGGTCATTAGACAAGAAATATAATACTTTGATACATATTTAACTAATTTATCCGGACACAGATCAAACACAAATATTCCACATATAAATTCTTATGGGTGAGAATTGAACCCACAACTATTGGCGAACAAGATACAATCACCACCATTTGCGCCATCGGGCCCTATAAAAATTGCTATTAGGTTTCGTTATTGGACTTATTATTATTATCTTTTTTATTAACTAGATCAACAAACAAGCATATAGTGCGCGTGATAGTAAGCGTCACTGCAGCCTATAGACCCTCGTAATATCACAAGGAAATAACTAACGCGTTGCCAAACTTGTGACTTGAGGATATTATTCAACATTACCCAGTAAATTAACTGCCTCTCTTACTCTTTAGACCCGACTGCCATTTGGCGGTAGAAATAAGTGAGGGTAAGGTACTAATGCAGACGACCTTTTGTATGGAGTCTACCTCATGTAATTGACGTAAATCTAATTATGATTAGATTATAGTTTTATTATTGTATGCGGTTTTCTTGCTCACAAATCCTGTATCTTACCTGTTTAATCTAAAACCATATATAATATTATATATAGTTATGTATAGCTGTAGTAAGCTATATGATTTGAAGAAATATTGTGTTCAAGTTTGTAATTTATCACTCGGGCTTAACAGCTATAACTATATTTATTCATAAAAAAAAATAAAGACACCGACAGTAATAGTTGCTGGTTAATCTGACTTCCTCAGGTTATAAGCCTGGCGACGCGCTAGTATATCCTTGAGATACTGTAAGCGTACAGTGAAGGTTACCGTTGCGCGAACCTTATACTTGTTTCCCAATCTAGCAGTGGTACCAGCAGTAACAATCTTTTTTATCTTAGATACCCTATAATCCGACATGTTATTTTTTTTAATAATAAATTATCAGACAATATTTCTTATGTAGACATTATTCTAAAATAAGTTGCGTAAAGCACTTGTGGTAAGGACTTCAGATAACTGAGGAATCACAAATCTTATACTTAAATACATATTTAACCCCAGATTTAAAACAAACAATAGTATTCAAAATATTATCCTTTGCCCTGTTGGGGATCGAAACCACTACCTTGGCACACACGGGCATCGGGCCAGTCAAATATTTGCACTTTCCGAAAAGTTATTTTTTCAAAGTATTAACTGGTCTGACCATAAGAACCTGCAGGGGGTTTAGCATTGCGAGCGGGGATTATATGCGTGTGGCTTCAAACTCTGATTTAATGGTGATTACCAACACGCACCAGCCACGATTCGTTTACCATCAGACACAGAACAAACACAAATATTCATCATAAAATTTGTCACGGGTGGGGATCGAACTCATGACCCTTTACGTACAAGATAGGGTTACTATCATTAGCGTTATAGAACCCGTAAGTTGACGGGGGTAGACACGCTGTGTTCATCATTTGAATTTTACTTTACCGAGACATATATTTTTACCAGCGATTTAAGGATCTTATGCGTCCGAAGCCATAAACGAAGGCTCTCAGACATATAAAGATATCCGATTCACAGTATACTCAGTAAACAAACCACAGTACTGCCGACCCAATGCTGGCTCAATGCCAAGAGCTAAATGTCAACCTTTCGGTGCCGTATTTTACACCTTCCGGTTCCTTTACTGATCTGTTTGTTTCTTTATTCAGTTTAAAAACATGTTTGGTTTTGCTAAACGTGTTTTGGAAGGGAAACGTTTATAGTTTACTTTCCTGGAGTTTTATGAGATTGCCTTGTAGAGACTTGGACAATGGATGTGTGGGTCCAGCTAAGTGATATATATCAAGAAATGTTTGCATGTACGGAAATGGCAGCATGATTCATAAACTTGTATAGAAACTGCTATAACATATATAATTGAGCTTTATATATATATATATATATATATATATATATATATATATAGTCGTGAAGCTGTGAGGTACCGGTCGAGTAGAAAAGTATCTCCCCCTGTACCTGGTGTCGTAATAGAACTGACAAATGGCGGTATATCCGCAACAGCAGCTCAAATGCACAGGGCGAGGATTGGCAGCAGCATCCCCGTCGCCAACGCTGCGCACTGCGATTGCCAATACGCTTGCACGCGGCAATTATGGGCAGGTGTCCCCCTTTCTTAGGGAGGCCTAGGAGTGGACTTCCAATGGCCGATATGTTGACATGCGATATTCCTGGATCAAAACTGCATCAACTTTATAATACAAATAATACAAAATTCTAGAGATTGTCAAAAAACGTCGAATTCCTCAGGAAGATTTCATCAGACAACATGTTCTGTAAAGTTTCATAACCATTTACGTTTTGAAGGGTCTATGTAGACCGATAGAATTACAGTTAGCCTGATTTCTCATTTTTAAAAGAAGTCAAGGAAGACACGTCGCTCAAATTTTTTTTATTGTCATTTTAGTATTCGGCATCATAACTTGTGATTAATATTATTTACACTGCAAAGATTTCACATATATAGCATATTATAAAAAAACAAAATTAAGTTAAAAAAGGTTTGAATACTTTTAATTAAAATATTGTTTGACTGCTGCCATCCTAATTAAGCTATATTAATATAGTTGCAATAATAATTATACGAACTTGAATTATCAGTCAATGAACAACTATAAATGATCTGTCACATTTTACAAATAAACAAATAGTACTTTATATAATTTATTTTTTGATACAAGAAAAGGTGTTTTTCATATTTTATGTGAAAAGAGAAGTTGCGTTGAAATAACATTATTGTAACAAATAGGTATATGTAGTTGTGAAATAATGTTAAAATATAAATATATGTTTACCTACAGGGCAACACCAAGTTAGTAAGTTTTCTATCACTTGTCTCGAGTGTAGGTGTTGTTGAGACACTTAGAACTTGTTACTTGTTTATTTGCTCTTCGTAATACTAGTTTAACTGACCTTAATCCTAGACGAGTAAATGGCATGATGTTAGCCATTTTATTTATTTAGATAATGATAATCTTCGGCTTGCATTTATACAGATGAGTGGCATGTTCCGATAGTTTATATGATATTTAAAATAAACTTTTTAGTTGGTAATGTTAAGTCCTGCTTTTATAATCCCACATATTTTCTTTCGTATATTTTCATTGCTAATACACCTCGATGTTGCCACTCGCTTTATCAAAGTTCAAAACTTTTGTGGAGATGGCGAATCCTCCGGTACTTACTGCTGAATACCACCAGTTATATTTCCAGACGGCCTAGCATAGAGTCCATACATATCGCAGTACTAAACTGCGATAAGGTCTAGCATAGATTATCGAATGTAAATGTAAAGTGTTGCCCCTAGGAGTTGTAATGATTAATATTATATATTTATACTAGCAACACTTTTTCATTTTCTCTCATCAGCCTGTCAATTGCAGCTCCCAAATACATTAAGCATAGCTAGCTAGCACGACTGACATGATAACCTTTTTTCATTTCACTTATATATTATATATATATATAATTGGTTTTCCTTTTCTTCTTTTCTATATATAGAAATTCTACGATTTACGCGGGTGAAAACGCAGGGCGCTGCAAGTAAAACACTAAATCAGCGTGGGAAAAAATGTGCCCATAAAAAGATTTATACTTAACTTATCTGATTGCCATAAACGGCGATGCTCTCAGCACAGCAAAAATGACGTAAAATTTCTGCCTGCATATAAAAATATGTTTAAAGTTTTATTTGTTAGACTTTGTATGTTATAAAGAAAACTTGTAACAGATTGCCGCCAAGCATGTATTGTTATTACTTCAAAATAATATTATCATTACAGCTATTGGAAATTTACTGCTGGACATACGCCTCTTTAACAATAGAGGTATTTTGCCCATAATTGCTGCGATCGGGATGCTGCTGCCCATCTCCACCCTGTACATTTGAACTACATTATTTCGGATAGATATACCGCCGATATATCTGTCTGTTCTGGTACCTTACTCTTACGACACCTGGGGGAGCTACTATTTTGCTCTGCCGGTACCTTCTGGCTAATAAAGTAAATATAATATACTTACTAAAAATTATGGCATTGCGGTTATATTGTCGACTTTTAGACAACTGTAATTGAGTACCTACTATTTCTCTAATTTAATTTTAGTGCTCAATTGATTATACCGCTCACATTTATTAAGGCGTGGTGGCCATAAAACTGTTACGAGTTGCACGGCCATGCGTGCTGGTAGATTAATATTAAATTCAGTCTAAACAACATGTAAATGGACGTTTCTGGGTCACATAAGCAATTAATTAAACGATTTGACAAAATACTTAGCGGTGATATAATGTAACTTTATCCCTGCTTAAATTTGTTTTGCTAAATATATCAAAACTTATCGTTACATAGCAGTAGTACACACATTAATATTACCATCAATGTAATGATTTATTCCTATCTGACTATTACGGGCAACAATTACAGGATCCACTCCAGTGATTGTTGCCCGTGATAGCTTCTTTAGAAAGGCGTGGCCGCTATGTCCGAAAGTATCTTCGCAACGGGAACGCTGTTGCCCATCCCCGCCCTGTTATATTTGAGCTATGATGTT
Organism: Heortia vitessoides; assembly: GCA_020976665.1. Classification (NCBI taxonomy): domain Eukaryota; kingdom Metazoa; phylum Arthropoda; class Insecta; order Lepidoptera; family Crambidae; genus Heortia; species Heortia vitessoides. The sequence continues at coordinate 6,506,875 of JACJUM010003147.1, forward strand.
ACGGGCGGATATACCGTCTTTTATCTGTTCCAGTACCCCAGACAACCCTTAAGGCAGTCCGTATTCCTGTACCAGAATTTTCTACATTTATATTTATATGTCATCTGTTGAAATCCGTTTCCGCTTACTGTGGTTTAAAATACTACATACTTTAAATATTAACGTAAAGATATCATCACTATCATGATCATATCAGCCGTTGGATGCCCACTGTTGATTTAATTCTAAAATCACCTAGACAGAGGAAGTTTTGCCCATAGCAGCACTGAACAAGTATGGCGTCACGTCAGGGATGCTGCTGATCGTTCCTAATCTATAACATTTAGGTTATGCCATTTTGGATGGATATGCTGCAATTAGTGAATCCAGTACCTTAGTTGCCTGTTACGACACTTGGCACAGGGGACTATTCTCGGCGCTCGTCGTTATTATTATTATAACTATAAATTGTGAATATGTTTGTCATATTTTCCAGATAATTAACTCTCAACTGCATTTATTATTTTGTGTCTACAAGAATAGTAGATAAATTACACAGCAAAAGAAATTAATAGGCGAGCGCACTGAAAGCCGGTTTATTTAGGGATAAGGAACAACTTGATTTTATTTATTTGTTTACACTTTATTATAAAGAATGATGTGATATCATCTTAGACTCATAATCTACGTTAGACTTAAGAGGAAACCTGAAAGGTTTGGCAATGTCTGTAGTTTTTGGAATGTTTGTAACGGTGAGGTGATAGATTTTTTTTAATATAAAATCCTGATTTTTTTGTGTTGTGATTCGCATGGAAATGGTATTTGTTAAACACTTGCACTTAACTAGAACTTAAAAATATTGTGTATACCATTGGTAATCGCAAAAAAATATATAAATGTTAGAAAATCAAATTATCATAACATCATAAATGTTTTTTTTTAAATAAATAAATAAATTAATTAAAACGAGTTAATGAAATACTCGGCCATATCACAACATTGCAATCTCTTTCAGGCAACCTTAGAGGGGACATAAATAATTGGTATTTACACCTTTAAAAGGTTATATTTATGTTTAATTATCTGTATTCGTTATAAATAATTTCCATGTGTCATTAAAAAAAATATAACGCTTTATTGCTCTCATATCGAGAGTGTCGAATTGTTACCACGTGGCTTTCTTATATTTCAAGTCTCGCCGGTGTATTTGTGAATTGACCTTTACTGAGTTCTATTGAAATGTGTTTTCTATTTTCATTTTCTGGTTTAATTTAGAAAAGGTTTAAAATCTCTTGTACTTGTTGGTCAGATCGGTCAGGTTAGAAGTACATAGAATAAAGTAGCGTGTATGAAAGGATTAATGTGAGTAAAGGAAGCGGAAGAGGTATGTCAAGATCGTAGCAAGTGGAGATCCATAGTCTCCGCCTACCCCGATAGTACATAGACCTATGTATGGTCTAAAGTTGATACAAAGAACTTTATTATCTTTCCTATTTCAGCAAGATGGTCTTATAAAATCGTTATTTATATTTATAGAGAATAAAGTATTAATAAAAATACCTAATAGGAGATTTATAAATATGTCAATTTCATCTTAATACAAATGTTTTAAAGGTTCATATTAGACAATTCTTGCAATTTTGTAATCAAAGTGATATAACGATTTTGGTAATTGTTTCGTATTAGGCAAGTATCATCATATCAGCCATTGGAAGTCCACTGCTGGCAAAAATCGTCCCAAAGAAAGAGGAAGCTTCGCATATTATTGCCGCACTGGGCAAGCGTATTAGCAATAGACGAGCGCGGCTTCGCGACGGAGGTGATGCTGCCCATCCGCGCCCTCTGCATTTGAGCCAATGCGGATATACCGGCATCTGTCGGTTCTTAGCAGAGTATAAATGATTTAAAAACATGTTACTGTTCCGTTGTTTTTACTTTTTTGTTATCGACCAAAAAATGTTAGCTAACGATGTAAATTGGTAATTGACAGGCCCAATATCGCAGATCCTGTCTTATGCGACAAAGGTCGTGGGTTCGATCTCTATCCAGAGTAAATATTCATATGATGATATTTATGTTTGTTATGGAACTGATTGTCAAATGGTATTTAAATAGTATAATTGTTATTCCTTTGATGTCTGATATCCGGGACACAAGTGCTTTAAGCGACTTATCACAGAATCAATGTATGAGATGTTGTGGAATTTATTCATTATTATTATTTTTAAAGTATGTATCAGTTAGAATACGCAATTTTTAAGTACAGGTATAGTTCTCATCTAAACATCTCTAAATATAATTGAAATTGAAATTTGTGTATGCAATTCCAACTTATATAAAATATTTATTAAGGAAGAGCGGTGTCTCCTGGCACAAGCTTTATTTTCATTTCTTCATTCAAAAGGAGGCACTGTTCAATTTATATATGTTACAAATCATATTTAATCCAAATAGATATATTATCATTTCATTTTCATAAAAAACAATTCGCTTTTTTTGTTTATCTATTTATATGTTTATACAGTTCGAATTCGTTCGTTCAAAGCCTTTAATATGACTGGACCGATTTTACGAGACTTTCACAATTGCTGATGTTATAAAGTAACTAAAGCTACTTTTATTTTTCATTGTTCCCTCGGGAACGAAAACTACGCGATTAAAATCGCGTAGCGCGGCTAGTAAAACTATAATTGAAATAATTTAATATAGATGACCGTACAAACAAAAACGGTTGGGCATATTCAGTGCATAGCGTGACGGACGTGCCAGAAATACTCGGAAGTAATAAAACAATATATATTTTACATATGTTTACTATAATATTATGTAATCTTAATATTATATAATTGCCATAACATTTTATAGTAACAGTGTTCTGAATACTAAAGAATTGGACCAAATCTAATAGCTATTGTAAGTACCACGCAATATCTTATCTTATAACCCATATGACTACTTAGAGCACTTACAGGGCATTTGTGCTGACAACATGACCAAATTGCTCTTATCTGGGTGGTTTCACCAGCTGTCGCTTCTGGGGGCCGGCGGTGGTCTGTAAAGATCATAATAATAAAACTATATTTATTTACATAGAACAAAAAAACGAAGTAATTTAGGACTGAATTTAGCTTGAGCAGGTTTCCACATATTGTCGCTTTTTTCCCTATTTTGCGTTAATTTGGACTGTTAGTCCTACTCATACCAACCCAGTTTCTCCTAGAAGTGCAGCTAAGCAATATATTTGTTTGTCGCTTCTTCCTAACTCGAAGGTCCGATGTATCTTTTAAGTGAATATAGTTACCGCAAATTTGGAACTTTCAGACTTAATTGATTCATACAATTTTACTAACATATTAATGATTTCTACATAGGATAAGCATGTAAGGTTATGAAATAATTTAAAATTTAAAATTAATTAAATATCCTAATATAAATTCTTAATAATAAGAAATAAGTCGGGATCCTAACTTGCATCTGTCACTTGAGTAATGCATTTAAAAAGTTAGCATTTTTCAACGCATAACATTTTTAAAGTAAAAGTAAGCAATATCTACTACTGAAAAGTGAGCATGATTATATTTCCGTCAAAATATCTTATTTAGCGAGTTACTATACATTTTCACATGAAATTAAAATGTCATGTTTCACTCGCTACTGTGATATTTCACGACTCAAGTAATTTTAACTCTCGAGAGAAAGTGAAAAGAAAAGTAATTTACTTTAATTTTCAAAAAAATTGCATATTATAAAACACATAGTGTAAATCTTGATACTTCTGACCTGTCTCATCTTTAATACCACTTCTACCTGGTTCAGATTAGGTTAGGTAGGTATGTTCGCCTAAGTAATCCTATACCAACTCTTCCATTCACTTTCGCTCTATATGTTTGTGCAGTCATTCTACTTTTATCTACAAGTATATTGTATAAAATTAAATAAATTTACCCAGGAGTATTCCAATTGCTATCACCACATAGTGCTGTTGTAGGTGTTTCTTGTTGTCTGTAAAATACAGAAAATAATATAAAAAATAAATAATTACTTGTAGTATATTAAAAAATATTCCTTGTACAAACCCTGATCCCAAATTAGTTAAAGTTAGAGATTCATGTGCCCTGATCTTTTGCCTATAGGCTCTCCAGAGCCTGACGCAAAGTGGAGTGAGAGCAGAACACCACAGTAATCCCAGTAAAACACCGCAGAACCACCAACCGTGCTGTAATCAAAAGAAAATCTATTAAACCTTTAGTAGTTTAATAAAATAGCTGCTAGCAGCTCTTTCATAATTTGTCTGGGTACATGATAAATTTTACCCCTTTACCGTAGACGTTTTAATCCTGTTTTAGGGATAGACATAAATATTAGATAACATTTTTTAATAATCATACTAAACTCGTCGATCACGTATTACCCTGACAATTATAAAGATAACAAAAAGACGACTCTAATTTGGTCGTTCTAAAGATATGCGTGTACATACTCGATTATTTTCACAAATATTTTTATAGATTTTACTTACACATACATTGCCTTAGAAATTGAGGTATAAAGGGGTTCCTTATTATTGAGAAGAGAAAGAGAAGTTAGTAAGACACTTAGTATCATGACATCAGTATCATATAGTTACACGCACCCTTTTATTTAGTACCTACATGAGGTAGACCTCATACACGTTTGCTATTTTGCTTTGTATTGCAGTAATCATATTAGCTCTAAGACGTCCACTGCTTGACATAGGCACACCAAATTTATGTCACAGCGTGCAATTAGAGCTTACTCCCCGAAACCTTCACTAGCTCGCCTTTCTCCTGCATCGGCCATCGGTTCGTCAAAGTATAGGCTCAAGGTCAATTTCCTCCAATAATTCTACCATTACGACAAAGGTATCGGTAAACTGAATAGAGGATATCGTATGTAATTAGAATTAACGTTGATGATGTTCTTTATTTACTATTTATTCTCAACCAAGTTGTAAAATAAAACGTTAAAATTTTAACTATGAATAATTCATTAAATTTTAACAGAAAAGTAAATGGTAACATATTCAAAATATAGGCAATACCCATATTAAATAAATACTGCTAAAAATGCGGAATACACACTCACTTAAGTAATAGATATAAAAAGTTAAAGTAATAAATTTATTTTTTAACCTTTTTAGGCAGGTATTGAGTAAAAATAATTCCAAAAGCAAGTGCATATATTACTAATTACTTCGACAATTGTGAGCTTCATAAAGAAACTCAAGGTCACTCAGAGAGCGATGGACAGAAATGAGAAGATCCGTAGGAGAACGAAAGTCGTCGATATAGCTTACCGAATCGCCAACGTAATTGCAGTTAACAAATTACCAAATACTTTTACTTGTATTATCATGAATAGCTTTAAGAAGTAGATATCCATTAAACATCGTATCAAGTCACGCAACAAACTCGGATAGCGATTTGCTTTATTTTATTGTTTAGCTTAATTTTATCTTGATATTACTGATAATATGTTAAAATTATTTTCTCTATATTTTATAATTATATATTTACTAGAAAAACTCTTGCAATTTGTACGGCGACTTAAGACCACGGTGTTTAATGCCGACGCCGGCATGGGTTGCAATATTACCAACTATTAGGTGTTATTGGAACCTTAATCATTTTTTCTTGCAGATTCTTTTCTAGTGGCTCGTGTGATGAATCTGATCTTAATTTAGTTAAAAAACCCACCTGGCGCCTGTAGACTAGTATTAAAGAACGACACTGAATGACCCATTCAATCAAATTTCTTATAACCGTTAATAAATGTGGTTAGGGTTGTCGGTAATTTGCCTTAAATTTATCGAATATTATTGTTGATATTTTCGAGATTTGAAAATACCTATGATAGGCCTATTTGAATAATAAATAAAACAAAACTTATTTGATTTAGACTTTGAAGAATGCCCGAACGACTTGCATGCTTGCGAGCTTTAATTCGGTTTCATAAGCCCTTTTGGTTATCAACAAAAAAATATTCAGTCAATATTCACTTATAACTAACTAACCTACTGAGTTCGTGACGATTTTTTCGTACAATATGCTGTTATCGCTACCCTGCAGACTCTTCTTAAAAAGAACGCGAGCTGAATTTAATGTTTGAAAATTAATGCTTTTCATGCTTGGGTATATTCAGGCATAACCTCGTTACCTCATTCAGTGAGCCGTCAAAGAGGTGAGGATAAGCGTTATTTTCTTGAATTAGTCAACTGTTTTAAGACACCTAAACACAGTTTATAAGCTTTTTATTATCAAAGCGGTAATATTTTTACGAGCTCCCTTAAAGCCTACTAAAAGTAAATCCAAGTCATTCATAAAATAATAATAGCGTGAATAAACGTAAACCTTCTAAAATATAAATAAATAAATACAATTGGTCTATACAAATAAATAGTACGAAGAACCTTTTAAAGGAAATCTTCCTTCGAAACCTAATTCCTTTCATCCATTTGACACTACAAAAGACTACTATTCCCTAAATAGTCCCATCGGGCTCCCTTTTACGAAGGTCGGTCATGGCTGACTGATTTTATTTGGGGCACTTTCGACTTTTACTATTCTTTGATCTTATGTAAATACACGTTAATGAAGGCACAAGCTCAGCTTCAGAGGGGCGTTGTTGGGAATTAGACGTTGACTAGCCGTTTCCCACGGCTAGGTTCTAATAGCATCCATGTTAGTGTCAAACAACCACGGCCTAAGCCATTCGAGGTTGTCACTCTAGAAATGTACTGGCCTATCGATAATGATTTTTTTTAATTAGTAAAATAATTTTGGAAGAATTCTGAAGTAGTAAGGAGCCCTGTATATTGGTTACCCAGCTGTTGCCTGCGGTTTCTCTTGGTATCGTAAAGTTTGTATGGAAGTGACTTTTTCATCTATCAATAAAATAATTTACGTAATATATATATTTAATATAGAAATTATATAAAATCCTGAGAAGTTTATATATTTTTCCATTGATGATTCCATTGACAAAGCAGTAATTTTCTATCAAAGTATGACCTAAACTCGGTACTGTTGTTTCAAAGCTTACTTAAAAAAAATATTAAATAATAGTGAGTTTAAGCTTAAATTATATAAATTAAAAACAACTAAATATAACTTAAGATATAACTATATATATATAAATAGACTAATGCGATAAAAGGAAGCGAGAGAGGTTTGCCTAGATTGTAGCAAGTGGAGATGAATAGTCTCGGCCCACCCGATGGGACACAGGGTTATGTATGTATGTATGTAATTATATATAACTTAAGATTCCAGCTCATAAAGTTCTGTTTATTGTTACATGCCGTGAATTCATTTGTTAGTAAAATGTGCCGGAAGAACAACAAGTTTTTTACTTTACTTCATGAAGTTGAATTCGATACTGACCAAAAAAAACATTCTGTATTAATAAGAGACTTCATATATTTTTGGATTAAAAGACGCTAAATTTTATTATAAGGTAATATTTACTAGGAAAAAATCAACTTCTAACAAGACAAGATTGTTCGTATGTTCATCTTTCCCTTCCAGAGTAGAGCTCTAGCAAGGGTTCTATTAATCTCATCTAAAACCTGAGACAAGTTGATTTTTTCTAATAAATAATAAATAATTTTTTAAGAAGAGAACTCTCACAACCACACGTCAATCATTAATAATTGTAATTTAGTTTCCATTAAAAGATACGTTCTGTAATTATAGTTGAATGGAAACTCTAAACTTACCAGCGAAGAAATGTACTTAGTACACAGCAGCGTCCTCAGTGCAGAATACACCGTAAATAGAGGTTTGCATCGGGCTGCGTGCTTTCCCACAGACATGAGCACGTGAGTCCGCCAGCCTGCAGCGTGGGAGATCAACCGGGATATATAGGTTGACACTTTCTGTAGCAAATTAAAAAAATATTCAAAATTAGACGAAAAAGGAAGATAATATATTAATAAATTCATACAACATATCATTCATTTACCTAACTCTATGATTAGTAGTTTTAATACTTCCTTAGCGTAAATACTTGTGTTATCGATATCAGACAGCACAGCAGACAGCACATTACAAATATAGTATCTATTTATATTATTATATATAATAAATATTATTATTACTAAGTATGTGGGCATCGAACTCACGATCTTTGGCGGATAAAACACGACTAAATGCGCTATCGGGTTAACCAATAATATATAGTTTTACGCTTGACAGCTGTTTTTTTTTAGTTTCACTAAAAGGTCACAGAGGTATAAATAGGTAGTACCGCAATCCCAACTATTTTTACTGACAATCAGCTCATCTTTATTGTGATCCAGTTGAAGAGTGTTAAAGGCAATGCAATTTGTTGGGTGAATGACGGATGTATGTATCTGAATGTATCACATTATTAAATTGGGATCCAATACTATATTAAAAATTTGTACAACAATTAACAAGAAAATAGTAACATATTAAAAAAGTCTGGAGTTAAATGCGTCTAAGTTTTTTATTTACGAAGTAGAAGTTTCTTGGCAAACAAGTTTGTAGTCTGAAGTGGAAAGTTGTAGAGTTTTTCCAAAATAATGTTGTTTTTTCGTGTAGTGATTAATCATCTAAGTTTGCTATCGTTTACGTAAACGAATTGTAGCTTTTATATTCAAGGTGTTGATAAACGGGGCCTTGTTAGCTTTGTTGAGCTTTGACTTTCAGAAAGTGGTTGGTTGGTTAAATGACTTCTAATCCTCTTGCTAGCTTCATAATTTTGTTTCAAACAAAATAACTCTTTATTAACGTATTATATACAGTATAATCCTCGTATTTTTATCAGGATAATTAAAGTAATAGTAATCGTCGGTAGTAATCAGTAAATATATATAATACTTCGGTATAAGATTCATTTTCGATTTACGTAAGTTTGATCATGTTTCCAACTTTCGTACTAAGCTCAAATGGCTACCTATTCAACTTCACAAGAACGCTCATGTCGTCTCTTTGCTATACAAGCTATTGTTCTGTCCTTTCCCTCCTTCTTATGTTAAAAGTCGCTTTGTGTTCCTTGGGGACATCCATTAAAAATCCCTAAGATCATCAGAGAATTTATCATTCAAAATGCCTCTGCATTCCTCAAGCTTCTATATCAAATCCTTTACATTTCGAGCTGTTCGTTTGTGGAATGCGCTCCCCCTTGAAGTGAGATCTGAACGAGCAGATCTGTTACTTTGATTTTGCTTTTTGATTCTGTCACTTTCTGTAACTTTATCTTTTATATGTATTTGAATGTATTATATGTATATATGTATGTTTACTATTATGTATGTATAGACTATATGCACCTTAAACTTCCACCAGATTTAAAATTATTTCTATCCAAAGGTTGCCTCTAAGAAATTGCATTTAGCGATAAGGCCGCCCCTCTTGTACTTACTATTCCATATTTTTGTGATGTTCTTGTGTTATTTTAATTGGTTTACAATAAAGAGTATATTATTATTATATGGACCTAAGTACGAATAGTTAGTGTAGTAGTGATGTGAGTTACCGGTAAAATAGAATAGTACCTCTCTTTGTACCACGTGTCGTACGAACGGACAGATGGCGGTATATATATCCGAAACAGTTTAGTTTAAATACACAGGGCGTAGATTGGCAGCAGCATCGCTGCCGCGGAAGCTGCGCTCCGCGAATGGAGACATGGTTTCCCAGCGCGGCAATTATGTGAAAAATTCTACCTTTCTTGGGGAGGCTTAAGGAGGCTAATATGATGAATATTTTTGTATATAGTCATCGGCTTAAATACTGTTTTACTTATTTATATTCAGTTACATATGTACCTCTGAAGTTAGTTTAACGGTAAGTTTAGAAAGTCCTTACCTTCTGGGCTATAACATCTCCTTGGTTATCAATATAGTACTGGGCTGTGTGAATATGGCTGAGAGATATATTCAATTTCTTTCTGAACGGCATCAGCTGAAGTTCCAGCTCAGTCAGTTTATAAACTATATCTGCTCTTGCTTGCTCTAATGGCTTTATGCTTGAAGTGTACAGTCTTCGAGTGCGGGTTGCTGAAAGAAGCAATTTCGTATGAAAAAATATTTGCGGGCATATTTTGATCAGGTGATTGGATTGAAGTGCCAATGAGTAGGTATGGTATTTATCATGCAGAACCAATGGCCGAACAAATGAAATAGTATGATGCTGAATTACTAAAGATAACTAAGGTCGAACGCTATCGATTTTATTGCAAATCTCTTGGTTTAAAATAAACAAAGATAGATATATTGCTTATATGGCGATAAAAACTTATATAAGAAGGGTTCAGAAGTAAAGTCTTTTAAAGTCATTATAAATCAATATTTTTGATAATTATTTATGACAATATGCTCATTTTTATTTTTAAATTATGTAAATAAAAATCAAGCGAGTTCCACTTGTTAATAAGTAATTTGTGATATTTTCTTTTCCTTCTAAACCCTTTATATGGTTGGTGTCTATAACCTACATACTATCAGAGAAATGTTACTTGCCCAAAGTCTCCAAGCGACTGGAAGTTGTTAAATCTGATACTTGGGCAGCAATATTCTGTAGTTGGTCCACAAGGGATGGTAAATCTCTTCCGACTATAGGACCATTAAAATCCATCCTTGAAAGAACAGTTTTCATCGGTTTTATATAAGTTTGTATGCGATGGTTCTTAAGAAAACTTAATATGCATCGAGTAATTTAAAAATAACATAAACTATACTCGTAATTAAAGGTCACTTATAATTTTTGATTTGTAATAAAAATATTTGTTGTTATCAATTAATATGTAATCATAAGTATAAATATGTGTTAACATATAAATTAACATAAGAAACACTCTTGACGGTTTAAATATTACATATATTAATATACCGTTATTTCAACTTTGATATATGAGTAACAAAACGCTGACTAAGTTTGATATATTAGGTAATATAAAAAGCTTAAACACATTTTTATAAAAAACATCTATACCGATGAAAGAAGGTATTTCAATTAATTACCTGATAATCATATAAATGGATACCATAAAACCTCACCTATACTTTGCCAAGTTTACATCCGACACGACAAGCATTTGGTATAAAAGCCGGTTAAAGTTGACAGAAATAGTCTTCAACATGCCAACATCGATAGAGGAGGAGAGTCTGCCCAAGTCTGCCTGCAGCTCCTCCCACTCAAAATACGAGGTCTCTTTGTTTACATCCAGTACTTTGTCAAGTTGGAACACGATGTATGCAGGGCGATCTTTTTCGCATTCTCTGGAAAAGAGCATATCGGGACACGAGTACTTTAGAGTTTAATGTTACAACAAACATACAATACGAACGTAGTCTTAGAAAAATATACAGTAACATTTTTACAAAGACGATTTAGATATTTCAATGAAAATGCATTTGAAATAAGCAATATAAATGTGAGCTTTAAGCTATTGTTTATGCAGTTTCGGAAATTTATATGTGATAAACTTCTGGTCATTTCATATTATTTATGCGTGGCAACACTTAAAACGTAATAGAATATTTTAATATTTTACAATATCTTAAGAAGATTAAAAACACTAAACATCTGATCATATATAACCAAACAAACTATTGGTTTATGTATGATCAGATATGTACCTTAGAATATCTTTGACAGAAACATCAATAGTGACGTTTTCGACGTCCCTGAATAGTGCATCAAATATACCCTCGTCATTAGTTAGCAATGGAGAAGGTTTGTCCAAAAGAGCTGTTAGGGTTTCATACTGCGGTCTATCCCAAAGAGCATGACATACGTATACCTGGAAAAAAAGGGATGGAAATTCCATTGTTTGTTTTATTTGTATTTCATATATAAGGACTGCAAATATACCAATTAGCACTATTACAATAAATCCGGCAGAATAAAAACTCACAGCAGTATATGGAATCTACAAAAGCATTAAATATATTGTTAAAATAAATTACATCTATTACTTATTATAATACATCTCTGAGGAAAATACAAGACAGTCTAAGAACTAAAAAATCTTTATATGCTACGTGTATTGAACTTCGTCTACGAAAATAAAAGGATGTCTATTATTGGCATTTGGTGAACAGCATTTATATAAAAAAAAAATTACTTCATTAATCATTATTTTATAATTTCAGCAAACATTTGTTGGAATATATTTGTTATAATCGGTTTCTTAAAATAAATTAAATAACCCTAATTTCATCAATTGGCAAAAAGTATTTTATCTGATCACTTCAATACAAACGCAACGCATTGTAACTTATTAACAAACAAACAATATTATCAGTCTGCAACCTACATTGGCTGTTCATAAAAGGCTAAAGTTCAATAATAGACATTATCCTTTATACTTCAATGTACTTCGGAATATTTACTCATAATAAAGGCTTTATAAATATGTTAAATAAATAAGAAATAAATAAATCACCTCAGCGTGTCCTGTTAGCAAAAAGGTTGCAGATATCATTCCCCAGAGAATGAGCGATGTGAAACATAACCATACAGCGGACCTGGAAGTTTATTCTATTAATTTATCAGGTGAGGACGAAAAGTAATATTCCCACTCAGTTTTACTTACAATTGCAAGGTTCTTTTTCCATGATCTTTAGCGTGTCCGCAACCACACATCATTGCAAAGATTATAAGTGACATGACAAAACCAAATGTCACAACAGAAGCTGAAAAAAGAATTAACAGTAACTAAAATTTTATCTATAAAATTAAACAGAAGAAAGTCTTTCATGATAATATCTCATAATATTAATTGAATAACATGAATTTGACTTTAGTCGAAGGAAGTGATAAGTTTGTTTAAAGTTAACATACGCAATAATAGTTTTTGTTTATGATGTAAATAAAAACATCTGGATATAGGCTTGGATCTTTTAAACATATTTCTTCCTAGATCAGAATTGCTCACGCTCTGTCTATGCTGTGTACCATAGTTATCGATGGGTATCAAATCGAAGTGTGAATCTTTCCCGCCCAGTGAATTTGAGCTACACTGTGTCGGATGGATATACCGCCATCTATCGGTTCTAGTCGTTCTTACGACACCTGGTCTAGGGGAGGAACTATTTTACTCTGCCTGGTGCTCCACGGCAGGTTATTATTCGAATTTAATTACCGAGCATTAAGGACCACCTCCAGAAATCGTATCTCTGCACTCTCTCCAAGCCCACCTCTATCTGCCTGGCAACTGAATGCAAACCGGTAGTGAGGTGCACTACAATATCGTTCAGTACTTTTGACGAAGCATGCACCGCCTTCCTGCGGGTCTCGATGTCGATCAATATATCTGGGGAAACAAACTTTTGTTCGAATATCTAATCGATAGAAACAGACATATGATAATATGGCAAACACTGTATGAAAGTTTTGTAGGAACTACGTGAAAATGTCTTCGCATTGTATTGTGGAGTGTTTTCAATCTTTTAGACTGTTACTCTATACTGTATATGATTGAACAGAGCGTAGCTTTCGCTTTTGATAGCCTATCCCCGCCCTACTAAACGGAATACATGCCTACCTATAACGGAACGCGTATGGCGTTTTCGATAGATATATCGCCATCTGTCAGTTCCGGTACCTCATTCTCTTTTTACGGCAGTTTTTACAGAGTCAGGTACTATTCTACTCTGTCAGGTCACGGCTACTTGATTCTTATATTATTGCAACAAATTCTATTTAAATTTATTAAGTATAATATCAGTCAGGTTTAACCGTAATATATTACTAAATTAATTTGAATAGCTTGGGGATAATTAGTCTTTTGTATTTAACAAATAAAATATTTACAATGCCACGACGGTGCCCCGTTCAAACATTATTACATTAGGTCCGTTGAAAACGAAACAGAAGGCTAATTTAAATTAATTATTCATATGGACGTGTATTTAATTATATTTTGTTATTAGTACAGCTAATTAAACAAGTGTCCGTTGGGATTTCTCAGAACGTATTATAGAGATAATTTTGAGAAATTATTGTATGCAGTAACATCAAATCTTCATAGGTATTAATTTTAATAAATTAAGTCCTAACATTTAGAACAGGGGTAACATTTGTAAACGAATGATAAATTTATACTTAAGATACAAATTTCGGCAAGCCTATTCGTAATAAGTTTTGTATTGTTAAGTGAGATGTATTGTTTTCTGATAACTGATGTTTGTATAATATAGTATAGCTAAATATACAAATAAAACACAGTATCCTTAATTTATATCAATATTCAACACATTATGAATCATCAGATCGGCCATTAGAAGTCCACAGCTGGGCATAGGCCTCTCCAGGTAAGGGAAGATTTTGCCCATAATTATCGCGCGGGGCAAGCGTCCTGGCTATCGTAGAGCGCAGTTTTCGCGACGGGGACGCTGCTACCCAACCCCGCCCTGAGATACAATGTTTCGGATGGCCACCGCTACCTATCGGTTCTGGTACCTTAGTCGCCTCTTGCGACACCTGGTATAGAGGGAGGTGCTATTCTGCTATGCCGGTATCTCATAGCTAATATAATATATAGTATAGAATATTATCAATGATTTAACGATATTTTAGCAAGAGTAGTAAAAGTGGCTTAATCACTTTTTTTAAATAAAAAAAGTATGAAAAAATAGAAAATCCGATCTTTGCACCACGTATTGTACTATTATTAGTACAATTAGTGTAATTTAATACTTGAATCTCCCGCTCTTGCATTTTGCATTGTTGCGGAACTTGTTCTATATTGGGTAACCGCTGACCCTAACCTTTCCTTGCTTGTACCGTCTGCGTAGATATAGCGGATGGCAAAGTTCTGAACTCCTTCCTGGCCGTTGATATAGCTGCTGTCAAATTCTCCACACCCAAAGTGCGGAGCTCGAGTAATTGCTTTTCGTGAAGTATCTGCAATCATATTTGCAAGTACTAATAAGCACGGACAGGATTCTAAAAAGCGATGTGTATTTAGAGCAAACGAATTCTTAAAGTGTACACATTTAGAAAATTGCAATGAATTTCTCCGGGATTCCTTGGTCTGGAATGCAATGATGCAGTTCCACAATTTTTGGATGTTATGTAAGCTTTGAAATAACATTTGCGTAGCTATTACCTTAACCTGGACAAAAAAGAGATTATTTTACTGTAGATGCGCTAATACGCGCTGAGAGTTACTGTCAAGAAACATTTAAACGTTTTTTTTTTCTTAAAACAACAGACGATATATGTATATTGAAGATTAAGAGAAAGCGAATACATATTCCGAGTTTTTAATAGTATCGTAAGGTATTAATAATTTTTAAGACACATTTACATGCATATGAATAAATTAAATATAT
>JACJUM010003147.1:6522281-6752176 GCA_020976665.1 Heortia vitessoides
AAAATCTCATTATTTTAAAAACAACTCACCAATTCGAATTTTACTTGTAAAGACAGAGAGTTAGTGTTGACCGTATCACACAATGGTGTATCCTTGACAGTGCAATACTTCTTTAAATTGTCCAACTGGTGAGCCAGGTCCTTGATTCTATCAGATGCTGCTGTTCCTAAGGCCCCTGCCTTCATGCTCAGGTCTCGAAGTGATGTAATTTTCTTAGAGAGATCTTCGCTTTCTGTTTCAAGTGTATGATATAAGAATTATTCATAGCTTGTGCAAAGGAAAAGTTTTCTTAGGGAGAAAGAAAGAAATATATTATGTAAAAAATACTGTAAATGAATACATGTTTACATTTAAGTCTTTATGGCATTCTTTCAACCTTGAAATAAGAAAGTTATAAGTAAAAATTCTTTATATAATTAATTGTGAAATACAAACAATGAAATAGTAAATTTAAAACAAACTTATACCCTGTAAAAAAATCTGTTCCTTAGGATTACGGCAGATGTAGATTGCAGATCCTATATTGTGCGCCAAAAGTATGGGTTCGATCCTCACACAGGACAAATATTTATATGATGATAGTATATGAGTGTTGAATGTTTGTATTTAAGTATTATATTTATGATATGAGCTGATTATTTATGTGAATTTATTAATAAAATGAATGAAAAATAAATATCAAAAAATATACATAAACATAAGAATGAGGTACATCAGAAAGATAATTAACAGAAATAAGGTCATATGGACTGAGAAACAGCATTAGTACAGAGAAAACGAAGGAAACTTCTAAGAATAATTTTATTGTGGGATTATTTATTCTATAATGAAAGCGTATTCTAGAGTCGTACAGCTGTAATTGTAAGAGAATATGTTAAAACATAAGAACAATGAGGAGGAGTTAGAAGCAAAAGGGTATTTATTGACTGGCCCGATGGCGGAGATGATAAAGATACTATCTTATACGTCAGAGGTCTTGGGTTCCATGCCCACCCAGAGCAAATATATGACAAATATTTGTTTTGAGTGTGGGTATTATTTATATTTATTTAAATATTATATCTGTAATTCAACTGTATCACGAACATATACTTTAACTTGGTTTATATGTAGATATTGATAAAATTCTATCTGCACCTCAACTACAGCACTATGATAAGCAGATTTGCACATGGAATTTAGCAAGCATTTGGTCCGTAAACAATATTAATTG
The DNA here is from genome assembly GCA_020976665.1 of Heortia vitessoides. NCBI lineage: Eukaryota > Metazoa > Arthropoda > Insecta > Lepidoptera > Crambidae > Heortia > Heortia vitessoides. The sequence goes on from JACJUM010003147.1 coordinate 6,523,495, forward strand.
TTATATATTTGCATTGGTACCTCTCTCGCGTCTATTTCTATAGCCAAATAGTAGTATTTGAATTGTGTATCGGTTTAAAGGGTGAGTGAGGCAGTGGAATCACTGGGTAAATGTGACATAGTATCTTCAGTTCACAAGGTTGGCAACACGATAATAATATCTTTGTGATAACCCGAGCGTCTATAGGCTGCAGTCAAGTTTACTATTAAGAAGACCGTATGCTTTTTTGCTGACTTCGCAATATATATATATATATGTATATGTATATCATCATCATACTAACCATTAGAAGTCCACTACTAGACATAGACCTGCCTGCCCGTAATTGCAGGCAATCTGCCAGTACCTCAAATATATATATATATACTGGACACATATATATCAAAAATAACCTATGTGTGATTCTTATGATATAAAAAAGTAACAAACATACATACATACATTCTTACTCACTTTCAAGTTTCTAATATTAGGAGGTTTCCGCGTAGCGAACGGAGACAGTTATTTAGATGACTCTACATTGTTGGTACCTACCGCAAATAGAATATTTCAAAAAGCTAACTACATTAAACAATAGCATAACTTGATAACCTTAAATTAAATAAAACCTCTGTCCTTCCGTAGGGTCCACGCTTCATCATCAAGTTCATGCAAGATTTTCTCTAACGGCAAGTGTTAAACCGTTACCGGAGTTACTAAGAGACAGACTTATTTTAGCATTTAAAATATTCGTTTGGATTACGTATTGTCGAATACAAAAAGCCGCGTGGAACCGGCAGAGTAAAACTCTCTATGTCTCTGTCGTAAGAAGCGACTAAGGTGGAACAGACGGATGGCGGTATATCCTTCCAAATGAGTGTAGTTTCAATGCGCAGTGCGGGGTTGAGCTGCAGAATCCTCTTTGCGAAGTTACGCCCTATGCTTGCTACAACTCTTGCCGAGCGCGGCAATTATGGGCAAACCCCAAATCTCGAGGAGGCCTATATCCAACAGTAAACTTTCTATGGCTGAAAATGATAATTATTGTTGAATATTACAATACCTTTATATCCTTTATAAACCTATCAAATAAAATCATTTTTCAATAACCAAATGCGTCAACTTGATTTAATCCCTTTAAATGTTTATTACATTCTTCAAACAAAAGTATTAAATTCAACAAGTCCCCAATTTTGCCTTATTTCCTTTGAAGCTGTATTACACGCATTAATTTGTTTGAGCAAGGCCGAAACTTTCAAGCTTCGTCGATGTTGTTTATGATTGTTTGAATTTTGAAATATGGCGGAGGGAATTTCGAGTTGGACTGTTTAGCTTATATCAGCACAACGTAATGATAACGCTGACAATAAAAACAATATCTAATGCGCAATATTCTTAATATATATATACTTGATATGCAGACTTTATCAGTAGAAACTCATTTGTAAATCTAAAATTATGAACTATGAGATATATACAACGACAAATATATTTAATAATAATAATATTTATTCCATAATCCAGACATAATTAATACATACGAATATTAAATACAATCGTGTAAGAAATGATCGTCGGCAGCTGTGCTAGTATTAAACTGTGTTGCAGCTGCTGCGTCTTCCATCATGTTCAATATATATATACATTATACATAGCGTAGCGCTTACACTTAAAATAGAAAAAAAACTAAATCTCCAGTTGTCTCAACCAGTGCGTGCATGTAAAAGAAAAGAGACGTCTTAACGCAGAATACCTTCAGTTGCTTATAATTTACAAGCGATAGCCAGTTTCTGAGTTTTTCCTTACAGCCAGGAAATGGTAAATAAATATGAATAGCTAAATAAATTATTATTTATTATAAAATGTTTTATTCTAATTTAAAATGTTGCTTGATTCTAGTAAACAGTTTAATTAATGTTCTTTTTTTTCTTTTATTTTGTATGCGCTTCAATTTCGTTATGTACCAAGGGTGGAGGACGCTGAGCTGTACCACAGTTAATACTACCGCAGCTGTCAACGTATACCTGTTTTCAGTTGAACATTTTTATCTGTAACGTGTGATTTTGGAAATAAGAGGAAAATTATAATGTTAATTTCCAATAAATATATTATTATTAATAATACGAATCCCGCCCCAGGTGACAGGTATTCAGTATTGTATCAGTGACTGTGCAAGCGCATATTAAACACAAATCGAAGTATCATAGTCTGCGGAACATCTGAGTTTACGGATAATAGGAATCAATTTTCGAACGAGGTTAGTCCGGTTTTGTATATGTAAGTTCCTACTGAGATTGGATCTAATAGAAGTCCCAGATACTTTGTACTAGTGGTGTACCAAAGAGTTTTACAAGAGTTCATTTCAAGAGTTGCTGATATCTATCGATGAGCAAGAAGGCATTGGATCGGCACGAGTTGAAAATGTTATTTAATGAGTTTTGTCAACATTTAATTTTAACATATTAGGTACTAACCATCGTGCAAAAATATATGAAATACGAGTGTATGAAAATAATACACAGTTAAACTAGAAATTAGAATGCTAATCAAATAGGATACCCAAGAAGGGTATTTGCCCCAACAAATATTATAACGCGGAAGTTTGTGAGTATTATTGTGTAGATAAGTGAAATCGTAATGAATATACATACATACATGTATGTATATTTGTTACTCTTACATACATGTTTGTATATGTGTTACTCTTACACGCCGTTAAGGCTGTCCAGAAGTAAATAAAATTTGGCACAGAGGTAATTGGTATTCTGTAGTAACAAATAAGATACTTTTTATCCCGAACACATGTTCCTGCGGGATAGACCGGTGTTATTATTTTTCAGTATTGAAACGGCATGACTTCTTTGCTCAGTTTTACTGTGAGAGAGCGATATAGAATTCTTAGGATTAGGACCGGAATAGGAGATTTTATGGGATTATAAGAGACATAAGGTAAAACCGAGAGGTACTGGCAGAGTAGAATAGTACCTCCCCTGGTACCCGTTATCATAAGAGGCGATTAAGATACCGGAACCGACAGATGGCGGTATATCGGATATGCAAATGGCAGGGAAGGACAGCGACTGTTGCAAAAGCTGCTTGCTCAGCGCGGCAATTATAGGCAGAACTCCCTCATTCTTGGGTAGGTTTATATCCAGTAGTAGACTTCCAATGCCTGATCTAATAATAATAATAAATTTATTTGTTCCACAATAAACAGACTTTATACTATGACATTAATTATTGTTACACAGTTTCTTATAATCTATTGTGAAATGCTGATGCCTGAACTAGACTCGAAGCCTGTGTTTCTGGCCACCAGGTCTCCCATTTGGTTGTCATCGTGTAGTAACAATTTCATGAGATTTTATTAAAAATAACATTTTAATACTACCCAGCTTTAGTGTGTTTACATACAATAGCTAGCTAGCTATAATATGTGATAATAAGGCTTTACTTCGCACACTAAGTCGCGGGCAGAAAACTACTAAGAAAATGAATACGACACGAACATTTAATAGAATTATTTCTATAACCATTAGGATGTAGAAAATATGCTTAAGATTTTAAAGTAAATACCTGTTATAATATCAGCTAAAGAGTCGAAAACTAAGTCGATCCCACTCTCCGAGGCGATAGCCTGCTGAATAGGCTCCCCCAGGAGCGCTTCGATATCTGCAAATGAATGGAACCATTAATAAATCAACATTAATGAATCATGAATCACAACATTACTAAATTTATTATTTCTGTCACAAGACACTTTGAGATTGATACAGAAATTTCTATAACCATTTACTTTGTCGATACAAAGTGGATGTAAAATGAAAATAGATTGCGAGAGTTTATTATTACAAGGCCTTTTAGCGTTATGTAAAAAGTTATGTTGAAAAAGCTAAGGCTAGATTATTAAAAAACGTCTTCAGAGAAAGTTTAAGTCTGCGAAATTAACATAAGCTGCGGGTAACTTCTTTATCAATTAAAGTTTTATACATCTCTCCTATGACAGAAGTTAGTTACTTTGGTTTCAACTTTCTTTTAAATTTTTATATGCTGACTTTTAGGTTTTATATTAATTTATATTATATATAGTCTAATATAAATTAATTTATTAGATACTAGATTGTTTGGTCAGCGACTTTCTTTGAGCATGATTAGAACTTCAAACACCCTATTTTCTTCATCTATTTGTATTCTTACATACCAATATTTTTTTAAACGTGACGGTGTCACAGACAGACAGTGAATATTACTAATCACACTACCTGTTATAATTTGCAAATCAAGTAGAATAAATTTGGCATTATAGGATAAAAGCTAACCAACGCAGATATTTTTTATTTTATGATAAAAATATTTGCTCTTGCCTGCGTCTGAGACACAAAACGATGTCAAGAAAATTTGCGGATAAAAATTGGCAGGTTTTTGGGGCGCAAAACTTAACCCTTATGTTTTGTACATGTTACTCTGATGACTGAGCTATATTAATGTAAAGTTTCATTAAAATTAATTTAGTAGTTTGGTGTAATAGTGTACAACATACATACATCCATACATGCACACATCCATCCCTAGAAAAATTTCGCGTTTATTATATTAGTAAGGATAACCCTAATTTTTTAATTATAACAATGATGACAAATTGGCATACGGCTAGTTTGATCTTAATCAGTTTCTGTAGCCTATGGATTCCCAGCCTTTATTTTAAACAGTAGAAGGAACGAGTGGTATTGCGGACCCATTACCAAGTTTTTTCTCTCTTTAAGAAGTCTCTGATTTAGAAGCCCAATGAAGAGTAAACTAAAGTAAATTCTTGGCATTTTAGATTCCACGGTCCCAAGTTTCCAACACTTTTTTAATGGCAAGTGTTGTGGAGGTAACAATAACTGTAACTATTTATGCTTTCAAATATTAACTATTATATAAAATAAAGAGCTGCGGAGAACCGGCAGAGTGCCGTGGAGTACTGGCAGAGTAGAATTGTACTACACTCTGCACCAGGAGTCGTAAGAGTGGACTAAAGTACCAGAACCCACAGATGGCGGTAAATCCATCCAAAACAGCGCAGTTAAAATACAACAAGATTAGGTAGCAGCATTCCCGTTGAAAAGCTACGCTCTGCAATTAGCACCACACCTGACCAGCGCGGCAGTTATGAAAAATCCTCTTACTATGTTCAGTAGTGGATTATATACAGCCGGTGTGATGATGATATAGGAAGAAAAGCTGACTGACTGATATATTAATGCAGAATCAAAAGTATAAGGTCAGAGAAATTTAGTATTACATAACCCACTTATAGAGAAAGTAGATAAATAGGCTATATAACACCACTGTAGGACCAATAACAGCTAAGCATAAATGATACTAGGTTTGTTGAAGTTAAATGAAATAAATACTCAACCATAGAGACAAATTATTAACACATAAATATTTGTCTTGGTGTCTTATTTTGGAGAGAGCCTTTGGCGCACAATATATCGTATGCGCTTTACAGGCGCATACGTAAATCGGGTCTTAAAGCGTCATCAAAAACGCTGAGAGCACGCCTCTGAATCGATTTAAATTTTGAAGCTGGGAACCAAATGCTAAAACCCAACTGCTAGTATGGTAATAGTATTGTAAACGTCAAATTTTTTAGTTAGCTGTTAATCACTACATAGCATAAAACAAAGGCATTTCCCGCCGTCTGTCTACCCCTATGTATACTAAGTCTTATCGCATCTTTAAAATTACACAACTGATTTTGATTCGGTTTAAATCGATAGAGTGATTCAAGAGGAAGGTTTTTATGTATTATAAATGCATAATATAATAAAAAATCACTGATCATTTTAGAGTTTTCTAATGTGAAATCGTAATAAAAACACATTTTTTTGCGCTTACATTGCAAACGAAAACCCTTAAAAAGTCAATTTTTTTATCCTCAATACATCAGTGCGAAGCCCAAGTGGAACGATGGTTTTATTAATAAAAATAAATCGTCGATATCAATATGCGCATAGGATTAAAAGGACTGCAACAAATTTGATAACTATTTTCTCTATGTCATTGCCAAGATCAGCTTTGTACGCAATGAAAGGAATTGGGAAGCTTGTACGAAAAAAATATATAAGAAACCTATTGTTTGTTTGCAGGTGGGTAGTTTGTAGATTCAAACGGAATCAAAACTCGCTCAGTGACGAAGTCAACTGGATAAAATTTTATACTGTAACCTGGATAGAGACAGTATTTAGAAATAATAATAAAAAATTCCCACATCATCTTAACCATTGACCTGACTCCGTGGTAAGACGCTGAATGCACTTGTGTTAAGAATGCCAGACAACAAAGGAATCAAAAATATACAACTAACTACTTAAATACATATAATTACGAGTAATACCCAGACACAGAACAAACACAAATATCATCTCATAAATATTTGCTCTGGGTGGGAATCAAACCCGCGACTTCTGGCGCATAAGACAGGATCACTACCATCTGCGCCATCGAGTCCGTGAAATAAATAAACTGAAATTTCACAATGATTTACATAAATGTAGAGCGTTTTCATATTCCACGACAATTGGTCAAGAAGCAGTCTAATACATATAGTTTGTTATATTCATCTTACTCTTCAGGTCTTCTCTATACGCGTGCATGACAAGATCCACTGGTGGTATGATGCTATGGTGCAATTCCCTTGCTGCCGCAACTAACCAAGCTGCAATATCAGCGCACGCGCATTGTATTACGTTGCCCGATTCAGACGCCGCAGCGCGCGCCTGCTCGTTGCTTACTGCCATGCCCGATATCAGAACGCTGTGAGGAAACATGGCTATTAAAAATGTGTTGAGAATGTCATTACTTTCTAAGTAAACCAATTATAGTTCGATTACACTTGCTACGAATAAGCTTTTCTATGAATATTTTTACATGAGATAGACCTCATACAGAGGTCGTCTGTATTGTACTGTATATTATGTATTGTACCTTACTCCCACCTATTTTCCCCGCCAAACATTAGTGTTCGCATTGTTATATTTCAGTTTAAAGAGTCAGAAATGAAAAAATTACTGGTGTGATATAATATCTTCAAGTCAGAAGATTGGCAATACGTTAGTGATATCCTTGTGATCGTCTATAGGCAGCAGTTACAATTACGCGCACCGTCCTCCTGTTTGTCGATATAGTAATGAAAATCAAAATAAATAAATTGATAATGCTTATCGACTTATATCTGCACATAAAAAATATTTACAAAATCACCGAATACTAATATATATAATTGGGGGTAGACTAAGACTAAGTAGGGGGCGTGTTTATAACGCCTAGTCTAGTTAAAATTCACGAGATATTAAAAACACTTCACATTGTCTTGCCAAAGTAAATACTGTCTAAAGTCACGCGATGTACACAGGTACCCTTCTTATTATGTTATTCTGAAAGATTCATTGATAAAGTAATATTCAAATGGTATTCAATATAATCTATTTTATAACGTCTAAGAATAAAATAAACTTACTGTATACAAAGAGATGTAAAAACAATTTACTAAAACAACGAGCAAATATAAAATTATTTACGCAGACAAATGAAAAACTAATTCAATTTCCATCATGCCGGCGGAGTATTCAATAAATTCCAATCAAGTTTTAAATGCTTCAACGGAAAAGAAAATTACTTAATTTAGCAAAAAATATTCAGCCTCTTGGCAATAAACAAAGTAAACATCAGGCAATGTTCTTTGGCCTGTAAGATATTTCACAAATCGTTTCTTCTCGCCTTGTTAACAATATATTATTACGGGATAAATTACTTTTTGAAATCTTCGATTTTTACTCCTAAGCTATTTATGTATTTCTGGTCAAATAAGTTTCTTTTATAAATTCTAACGGTATTTTAAAAGTGCGTTTTTATAGCTCAGTTTGTATTCTCAAATTTTTAAATCGCTATAGGTGAGATGATAGTGGACAATGGAATGATTTTAGTCTAAGATCAGAAACGAGTCTGTGGTTATAACATTATTTTTCGCAACAATATCACACAAACTTGAATATCGTGAATTTTTAATTAAATTTTCAAAGAAAAGTTTTGGTATTATTATTAAGCCGTGAGGTACCGGCAAAGTAAAATAGTACCTCCTACTGCACCAGGTGTGTGTGTCGTAAGAGGTGACTAAGGTACCAGAACCGACAGATGGCGTATATCCATCCGAAACAGAGCAGCTCAAATGCACAGGCCCTGATAAGCAGCAGCATCCCCGTCGCGAAGGCTGTGCTCTGCGATTGCCAACACGCTTGCCCAGTGCGGCAATTATGGGCAAAAAACCTCTTCCAATGGCTGGTATGAAGATGATGATTTAAAAATATATTATTTGCTTTAGCTTGTTAAAAATTAACACGTTATTTTGAATTCGTATTCAAAAATTGTTCCGTCATCCACTCGACAATAGATAGGTAGATTGAATTACAACTCAACTCGGTTAGAGCCACTAAAGTGAAACTCTGAAACTATGTCTCAGCACGTAAATGAAGTTTCCGACATAAGGCCCCGAGTTTTCTCTTAATGCCAAGATACGTCGCTTGTTTCAAATTAATAACACACTCGGTGCAATTGCACATGTAATATTTCACGCAACCAATTATATTTGTCTTACATCTGAGCTGATGCTCATGCTTGATTGCTGCTCTCAGGCATAAGGCTCTAGATATTTTTATGGATAATTACCACTTTAGTTGAACATGAAGTGATTTATTCTAATTTGTTGACTATTGAATAATACTGAATAACTGTAATTTTGTATTTCAATAATTGACAGCACACGTACTTTAAGCATATTACTAAAAAACTATGAAAGTACCAGGTTTTAACACCGTGTTATATTAAATTTCCGTATACGGTTGATATTAAATATGTGCTCATAAAAGTTATAAAATACACAAAACAATTTATATTATTAACTACATATTGACTTCATTATTAAATAAAATGGTTTTCGCCTGAATAAACAGACTTTTCGATTTCTATTGATTTTGGCTATTGTTTTGTTTAAACGAGATGAGGAAATACTCAAGAAAACCGTTCATTATTTGCTTTAATGACTAATTTAAAATCATTGTCTTAGAATTTTAATAGCGTCATTGAATTTCGAGTACTTGATAGGAAAAGGTTGTCCTATGTACCAGTTATATTATAAAGATATTAAACAGTTTCCATTCTCTGAGATAAGATAAAACTTTTTAATTTAACCTCTTTGTATATTATTAATTGGTTATATCATTTATATATCAAGTATTTTCCTATAAGGCTACATATCGAACACTTTTTGATCTTATTACAATGACTATTTTATTGAATTGAATTCTCATTTAATTTATAACAATTAAAAAATCTTACCAGCAAAGCAGTATTACAAATAATGTAACAACCACAAGTACACGATCGTTGCAATTCGAATCTTCAGCTTCAGGGAATAAGGCTCCTGTTTCAGTTTCATCGTCACATCGGGATTTGGAGAAAAGGGAGAGAACTGCCAGGACGAACAGGTACGAAGGTATTATTAGGGCTATGCAGCCAAACGCTACTATGAACGCCAAGAAGGTTGACTCCACTCTGATTGACTGAAATTATTAAAATTATATTAATAAAACTATGCTAACTTAAGTACAAGTTAACAGTAAACTAAGGGAATACACGTTTACGATATTAATTCAAAATAGCGGCTGATACGTTACAGTATACTGTTTTAAAATTACACTATATCTCAGCGGCCATATTGAATTAAGATTAATGCTTGAGAAACATCCAACAATAACTGTAAAAAGGTAAATAAATTCTTTTTTAAAGGCATTGAAAGAGTAATTTTATGGTGGTAAGTCGTTTAAAGTACATGTGTTACGCACGCCAGATAATAGACTAATCACAAACATTCTACTGAAATACATATTTCGACACCCAGACACAGACAAACACAAATATCATCATATATAAATATTTGCTCTGGATGGGAATCGAACCCACGACGACCCTTGGCGCACATAATAGGACCACTACCATCTGTGCATCGGGCCCGTCTATTACTAATACACTGACGAGTAATCCCTTTCTATTTACTTAAATGTGGAAAATTGAATGGTGAAAGTCTTAAACGCAAGCACACTTAAGCTTAACTTGGCATTTGAAGATACCTGAGCCGGTGCTCAGATGTTCAAACATGATAATGCTTATTCACTTAAGTTCACTCACACCTTCTCGACGATAGATCTAAGCAGAGTGTTTCAAAAATTTGTGCAATGAAAACGTTGGTCGCAAGCCAAGTATACTGAGCCTGGTATTTCTACTTGCTTATCAGAGTACTTGAGTTTTGCGAAATAGGATAATTTATTAGCTTTGTGTACATTCTTTGGATGCGAATTGTTAAATATAAATAATTATTAACCTAGTTTATTTTATAAAACACGCATCTACTAGTTTGACAGACAAATAGATCAGAACCGGGAGATTACGCTGCGTTAAATAGGACCCATTGGAAATCTCTTGAGACGGCCAGCAGTGGACAAATAACAATGAACGGTAAATCTAATAAAATAAATATTTAAAAAAATCATATTTATGTAAAAACTAGGGGCTACCCGTAACTTTGTATTTTATTTTGATTTATAACCAACATCGATGTAGAGGAAAATTAAAAATTTTGCACCAATGTGTAGCAAACCTCTCAAATCTTAAAAACTATTATGTCATTTGTTTAATGAAATATATGAACCCCTGAGCAAATATAAAAAAACGGTTCGTTTTATGTAATTGTCTTTATTTTCTAATCAAAACGATAAGGAAAAAGGTTAAATAAGATTAAAAATATTCACTATAATAAATTCACATCTTTACTTCGAAATACTACGACTACGGACTACGGACATCAGATAACAGAAGAATTACATATAGAATCAATACATAGGAAAACATACATCATAGAAATATTTCACCTGGCTGGGAAACTAGGATCATTACCATCTACGCCATCGGGCCCGTCAAAGAATACATCAGTTTATTTTTACTAAGCAGTAAGTAATGAGCAAATCTTAGTCCGAACTCGACTTATAAAAGTAAATCTTGTAATTTTTTTTATGTATAATCCAAGAAAAGGCCGCAATTAGGGAGTGATTAATATGTCTTGCTTAGCAGAAAAATATGCTCTTCAGTAAACGAGGCTCCGCGTAATCATAGACTAATGCCCACTCCGAGTTTCAGATGAGATATGAAGTATATTGCGGTCATTAATATTGTTTTTGTTTATTAATATTTTTCTGTCGACATTTTAAGCTTCGGTATAGTAAAAAAATATTATGCTATATTGCTTTAATTATTGCATACTTTTCGTCTAAATTATATTAATTTAAATAAGTATTGATTAATATCGTGTGTTTTGCATATTGTGCTGTAAAATTAGAGTGGAATGGTATTTCCTCTATACAAGGTGCAGTAAAACGCATTGAGGTATAGGAACTGATATATGGAAGATAATCCATTGCAAACAATACAGCACAAATGTCAAATCTAATACGGGTGGAATTGGTTGACAGTGTTTTCTCGGGAAACTATGCTCTGTCTGCTATTGCTATCAAAAGCGTGCTATTCTTGGCTTATATCTATAGGAGGACGTAGTATGGCTGATGCGAAGATGATGTCAAAACAAAGCATGGCTTAACTTATTATTGAGCCAACTACACTCAGAGATGACAGCAGCTTATTATACATACTAAATAAACAGTATTAAAGATATGGCAGGAACATTTACTGCTTAGTAGGCACATAAGTGTCAAAATGAATATATGTTTCTGTACGTTTTAATTAAATCCTCCTTTAGTAATAACATATCTATTTAAAAAAGTTATGATACATATTTTTTGGGACTGTAATATTTCTAGGTTTTTAGTATTTACCAATACAGCATGCTATTGCATATATGTGTTTACAGGATTTATAGCGAAACAACCACACACTTACACATACACAGCGTTTATAGATACGCAAACGTATAGAATTAAATAAATCAAAATAAACGACAGCAGTAATAGTCAACTTTTGAACCCTGACACATCTTGAGATCTTGAAAACTTCAATCCTGAAGTAAAAAAAATAACTTGAAAACTACTGCAGCAAGGTAACCGTATCGTCGAACAAAAAATGTAAAAGGTTAAATAAACCCGTTTTTAAATTTAAAGCCGTTAAAAAACCTTTTTTATTAAAACAAATATTATAAAGACGAATAACAAGCCCAAATGCTCGACCATATCTTATGTACCGTCGATTTTGATACCCATCCAAGACAAACTATTTTGAGATGCATATTTCCACCTAGGGCAAACGATTATATGATGATATTTGTGCTTGTTCTGCGCCTGGGTATTGAATAAATGAAATATTATATTTGTAATTACTATTTTCTGATATTTGTTACACTGTACTTTAAGCTATTTGAGGTCAGTAATTTATGTAAATTAAATATATATGTATATATTTTTTATACATGACTATCTGTCTAATGTTCCGAACTAATGATCTTGTCAGAGATATATTTCAAATAAAAAAAAAATTAACTTTAAAGCAGGCAATATTGCAAGAATATTTGAAATCATATATACATATATATGTGTATATATACTTACTAAAAACCTACTTATTTATATAAAGAACTTACATGTTCAACAGAAATTAATGTATGAACAGATCTCGTGGCTGGGTCCAACTTTCTCTATCAAAAGCGCATTAGCAGAGGGTTCGAGGGTAATAAGTTAATTTGTATCTAATACAAAGTTTGGAAATGGGACAAGTTTTTGTACGATGTAGTAGATTACGTTACCTTAACGATGTATTAAATATTCTGCAGTAATTGCAAGTCTTTATTTTTGTTCTTTTTCATGTTTTCTCAGTCACGGTATTACATGTGAATTATTGGATTGATTTCTTTTTTTTGTTGATTATGTTATTCTGTGTGCGGAGCACTAGAAAATTTAAGTTTTATTTAAGACAGAGAAATTTCTATTTTCCTTTCCTTTAGAATAGTTATATTAAGATTAAATGATAAATAAATGTTTTATCTATTTGATGACACCAGTGTCTATAGGCTGCGGTCACGTTTCTCATCAAGCGGGCCGTATGCTTGTTACTTCATTACAAAAAAAAATTGTAAAGGGGACACAAAGGGCACCGCGGGGCTTTTTTCGTTTTTACTGTAAACATGCGTATGTGGATATAAGACAATATATAAACAAACGATACCACAGTCTAGTTCCGATAAAATTATATAAAAAATAACCATTTGGCACTTATGCATACCCCGTGAAGCAATATAATAACATTTTACTATATATTACAAAACCAAGTCATTTTCCGCATTCTGTCTGCTGTCCCTAAGTATGCTTAAGTCTTTAAAACAACGCAACAGACATTGATGTGGTTTTAAATAGATAGTGATTTAAGAGGAAGGTTGACATCTATACATGCATATTATAGTAAATATTTTAGAGTTTTCAAATGTTATGTCGCAAATAAATATTTAGTTTTCCGCTTACGATGTGAGATTGTTCTGCAATCATATTAGCTCATTTTTATTATTTTGTTATTTTTTATAATATATATATATATATATATATATATATATATATATATATATATATATATATATATATATATATATATATATGTATGTATGTTGTTAAAATAATATTTGTATTTCGTAACGTATAGGCTCAAAAGCTCCTAAACCTATTTTGGAACTTAAAATAAAAAAATTAATTCACACATCTCATACATTGAACTAAATTTCATATCAAATTGTATTTCATATCTAGACACCAATAATCTTCTTATAAATGTTTCCTGATCCTGGGTTGGGATTGAATTCACGACCCTGCGCACACAATTTTTATAAAAAAGTTTTATTCTTTTGGAGAGACAAAAAAAAAATTAATTAAGATCCCTACCTAAAATAAAAATATGTAAATGGTATTTATTTTTTCGAATTGTTTGTATTGATTTAAATATGTTATATTGTATTGTATTGTTGTCATTCATAAGCCTATAATATACTCGTATATATAGTATACCTACTAATATTTTATATGCGAAAGTAACTCTGTCTGTCTGTCTGTCACGTTTTCCCGCTTAAACCTCTCAACCGATTTTAATGAAATTTGGTACAGACAATCTTTAGACTCTGAGAAAGGACATAGGCTTTTTTGATCATTCTAAATAAAGGTTTTAAGGGGTCGAAAGGGGGGATGAAAAGTTGTATGGAAGTATTGCTATTTTTTGAGCTAGAAACTTGAAACTTATTTTTCAGGCCATTGATTCGATTTAAATATACATGATATTCATAGTTTATATAACTTAAGGTAAAGAGTTACGGTACCCAAAAAGACTAAACGAACGAACGAAGTCGCGGGCACAGTTAGTACTAAATAAAGACGGTCCCAAAAAGTTTGATTATTACCATGTTTTTGTTTACTGTGAGTTTTATACTCGATGTTCTTTATTGCTTTGTTTATTTCACAATAATACGAGTGTTTTTTATTTATATACTGAATAAAGTTCTTTCAAGTTAAAATAACTGCTATTCATTTTTTTAAGTTTTCATGATTTGAATTCTTTTCTTTACTAAATGTCATAAATAGTCAGATTAAGGTAATAAAAGTCTACATGTATTTTAACTAGGAGTTGTGATATACTCTAGTATACAGCCCAAAATTGTAATGATCTAGCATTCTAGCGTTAACTATTGTATTGTGGTAAATCAACAAAAACATTCAACATAATTACATGATTAGATATAATATAATATTACCTGTATAAACGAATAAGGAAAAGTGAACTTTCCCCAAACAATATCCTTGATGAGACCTAAAAATTTCAAATAGGATATCAAATGATCCGTCATTCGAATGTTCAATATTTAGGTATATAGGTATTTTATTTACTGGAAAATTTTCAGTACGCGATGTTAATTTGTGTAGACAAATTTTAAAGACAATCTAAATCTAGTTAGATAGAATTAGTTCAAATATATTATCGTACAGAACCAGATCCCTCGCATCAGGTCATAAACTAGCAGCAATTGCATTGCAAATTCGAAAGCCGATTCATTGCATTGATATGTACATACTCGTATATTCCATTCCATGCAGTTGTGTGTTATTATTTTATGCCCATTGTCTGCTTTATAAATGCGAACGCATACATTTTAGTAAGTAATCAGGACTTACCGACAGGAAAGTCAAAAGGGTAGATCACCGTGAAAAACTCCGACATAAAAGCGAACGGATAGAAGCCTTCCTCCAACTTAAGCGCCGGAATCAAATAGGTTTCTTTTTGAGGAAGGCCGCTAAATCTTATTTTAGCCATGTCCTTCGCTTCAAACCAATCTTCAGTGTAACTCGCTTTTATACTAATTTCAGTAACAACAGACTTCTGAGTAGTATTAAACATTTCTACTGGTTCTTTGAATATTTCTCTCGTTATTGGTATTACATGTATCGTTGTAGGAGTCGTGGGGGTCGTAGATTCAGTTGTTGTAGTTGACGGTTCCGTTATTTTTTTCATTAGAATAGAATCAGGTTTTTGTTGTCTCCTTCCCTCAGATTTGCTGTTTTTCAAACTGTTATATTTTTCAAGCCAAGCTTTCATAGATTCGGAATAATTTCCTGTACCAACATCTCTTTTGTTCCATACTGTACTAATGTCCTTCTTGTCTACTGTCTGCAAATCACTATTAGCCATTTCCATATCGTCAGGGACTTTCATGATGTTTCTCGAAGTATCTTTAAAAGTCGTTTCCAGACATGAATCCCATACCAGTGGCTGTGGATTATCGAAATCTACTTCCACGTCAACTGGAGAAATTTCTGATTTAAATTCCACGACCTCATCAAATGGGAGTAATTCAATGTTTCCCTCGTTGGTCTCGTTACGTTTTTTCTCAAGGTAAATTGTGGAGATTGCCTGGTAATTCTTTGCTGGAACATCTTGTTGGGCCCCTTCCGCGGCAATGACGTTTAGATTGTTTCCGGCTGAAGCCGCAGGCGTAGGTTCCGATTTCGTCTGGTTTTGTTTGATTTGCAAGGCAAAAACAGCTTCTGTTGAGCTATCTGATAACTTAGTTACGTTCGCGCTGGCTGGTACGAGTTGATTTGCGAGTAATATTAAAGTCAAAGCAATCGCGTCCATATCCGCTGCATATTTTGTCGTGTTGATGTGGTTTTGTTTGTGTGGCGTGTGTTGATCGATAGTATCGGTGTCGTACTGACTCGCGCGGAGCGCCGGCCAGAGGATTTGTGGCACTTAGTAGTCTGCCCGACTGGGTTGCACAATCGTATCACGGCTACGTTGGGCCTTTACTGGATTATGTTGGTAGTACGTTGGAAAGACTGCTTATGTCGCATTCACATAAGTACTGATATGTAGTAGGTTTTTTCTTTTAAAATAAAACATATTGTGGTATGAATCCTGAATTCATATTTTTTTCTTAAAAAGATATGAAAAACGTTTTTAATGCTTTTTAATGATATACGGAAGGATAAGATTCAATCCAGATATTTTTTTTACTTTATTTTATGTCGCGTTTCAGGATCAAAGGTCTATTTAAATTATTTTTCCAGCTAAGTGTTTGTAATTAGTTTCCAGATAGACGTACTTATGCATTAAAATTTTGTATAGCTGCTCTTTTTTTACAAACACAGACTCCTAATTTATACAGAGGTGTTTTGAAAAGCGATGTAAATAAACGAATGAATGCGTACGTTCATAAAATATATATTCTAACCATAATCGTACTTAAAGCATAGTAAATTTGAGTAAGTGGATAGGATGATCCCTGGGGAGGTTGTAACCAAACCATATCTTTGGATTACAGGATTACGGGAATTCAAAGCAGATAATCCAGGGACTACTAAGTGACAGGCATTTGTCCAAAGCTCAGAAAACGTCAAGAAGTATTATAATACTCATATGTCCGGTGTGAAGGGGCTTCTTGACTAACCAAATTGACTGTGTATTATATTAATAATTGTTATTAAGCCAAATGTATTAACGATAGTTTATACATACACAAAGTATAAGTTAAAATTAAATATAAAATAGAAACGCACGAAATGTTTGATTGCATGTATATGCACAATTTATTCCTTTTGCAAAAATTATAATCTATGTAGATATCATCGCTAACCAAAAATATATTCATTTATTAATGCGGGTCAATAGTATGGACCGGTACATTTGACTATAAACTTAGTTATTGAGTAGTTTGAGTACAAATTTGGTTTTCACTTAATTTATATTTTAATTATTAATGTTGGATGTTTAAAGAAATTTAAAAAACATAACACATTGTATCGTAAGATATATAAGAGAAAATATTGGCCGTGTTTCTTCACGTGCGCTAACAGTTGAAGCCTTAGAGGGACGACATTCTACTCGGGGTAAATTGCTAATAAACACACATTGCAGATCAATATTACCACCAATTAATGGTAATGTTCTGTATGGTAACGGTAAAGTTAAATAGTACCTCCGCAGGTATAAAAGACGATAGAGGTACCGAAACCGATAGATGACGGTATATTCACTTGAAACAAGGTTCAAATAAAGAAGCAGCATTCGCGCCGCGAAGCTGTTCTCTACAATTGGTGGCAATTGTAAGAAAATACCCGCCATTTTTAAAAAGCGCCTTTTTAAATTTGATAAAAGTAACTGGACTGCAATGGTTTGCCTTGTGTCTGTGTATTATCAATACTATAACACAAATAATACTGGACTAACAAAAAGGATACATTTTATCCCAAATAGATGCTCCCAGGATATATCAGGCCTTTTATTTTTCTCAATGGAATTGGCACAACTTTTTGCACAATTCAGCTGTCAGGTAGCGACAAAGACTACTTTTTATAATCCTCATAACAAGAGATCCTCAAAGATTTGACTTATAGCAAAGACCTTTCCATTAAAGTAGAAAGCTAGGAACATACAAAAAATATGTGATTGAAGTTAATAAATATACTAGTATTGTACCGGATTTTTCAATTTCGATTCATTCTCTTGTGTTTTCCAATTCTTTTAATAGAAGACTTTATTTATGGCATTATTTTAGCCAGTTTCATTGTTCACTATGTGAAAAACAAGAATAATCCTACGTTGAGATGTCGGTATAAAAGATATAAAATGTATAAATAAACATCACTCAACAGAAACAGGGTGGGGATAGCATGAATGGTACAGCAGCGTAGTTGTCACAGAAGTACACGTTGGGGGAGATCTATATCCTACATATCCTACATTGGGCATTCTGTTATGATAATGGTGATTATGAATAAGGTAAATGGCATTCAACGTATGCTAGTAATACTTGAACATTAGTTAAAACAGTTATTGTCATCATTATCATAGCTAACGAAAACGTCCACTGCTGGACATAGGCCTCCCCAAAAAAAAAGGGAATATGCCCTTAATTGCCACGCTGGGTAAACGTGTTGATAATCGAAGAGCGTCTAGCTTTCACGATTAAGCTACACAACTTTGGATAGATATACCGCCATCTGTAGGTTCCGGTACCTTAGCAGCACCTAGTATAGGGGGAGGTACCACACGGCCAGCAGAAAACAGTCACTAGATTTGAATCTTTAAATATTGGTTATTCGCTCAGACGCTTCCAAAAATGTATTTGAGACGGTTTAGAAAGTCCCAAGTAGTTACCGATCGGATTCGCCTAGGCCAGAACCTAGTCTATTCTGAATAATTCATCCTTCCACGCAGCTCCGGATCGCATTTGCGATGCATTTTTGCATTATGTACGACTTCGCACGTTTGTCGCCTCGAATAAATCAGTTTTCTGTTGATTTTGTGACATTTGCATACATTTGATTTGAACGTCTAACAAATATGAGATCGGGGTGTAAACATACATTTCACTAAATATCAGTCAGCTGTCTTCTAAATTGGAACAAATCCGCTGTATTTGAGACATAAATTTTGGATTTACAAAGGTGACCAACATTTATAAAGGTTGGTCTACACAAAAATATTGCACAAACGTGCATCGTCTTTTTAACAACATAATTAAAATAAGTAATTCTATTTCTTATTTACCGCCTAGTGATTGATATCATTTTCAGAACTGATAGCAATTTATTAAAGCCTTTTGACTAGGTTCAGCAGAACCTGAGGTAGATTCCACACAAAGGTTGTCTGCATTGGCTCATCTCTATTATTTCTAAAGACCAGCACTGTACGCATTGCTGTGTTCCGGTTTGAAGGATTAGAGAGTGTAAAACGACTGGGTAATATAAAATCATATTTAATTTATTCGTATTATTTTTACTTCCTGCTTATTTAAGTTTTATCATTAAATATTAGGTGAAAAAACTAACATATACTCACAATAATAAAAATAAACGTACCTTTATATGTACATTTACTCTCAATTTTGTTGAATTGTACAGATTTTTATGAATTTTTGTGGTAAAAAAATAGTAGTCTTTTTCTAAGGGTCACACTTATGCAAGTGCATTTGTTAGTGCAAGAACACACATAAAAAGGTACAACCCGGCGTGAACACATGAGTGAAATACATTTTTATTAAATCCCACAATAGCAATGCATGCATAAACCTTGTGTGCGGGATGTGACAGCAATTTGAATACCGTAAACATCGTGGCAGGTCTCAACCATTCCTCATCACCTCACCGAAAACCGGCGCAACCACCAGCCTAGCAGTTACAGCAATATGATCTTTGTGAGCAAAGAGCTGAAAAGTTAAAAATGAGTTTTTCGCTTGGCGCAGAAACGAGGCCGCGGTGTTATATGTGTGTTGAGTCAACATAGTGCTTTTCTTTCGGCCGAGGTTTTCCGAGATTTTTTTAAAGGTAAATTGACTAGTCGCAGGTGGCTGAAGAAAACGGGTCAGCGGGTCTCCGCGTGTCATGTTCATGTGTCACCAGGGACGGACTGAGGATGCATTTTTAATGGCTCTGGCCATATCTTTTTGGACGATGTTATTATTATTAATGAAGGGATCACACAATTTTATGGGATCCCAATTTTATTTAAATTGGCCTATTTAATTGAATAATCTACACAGGAGTTTTGTTCTTATATTATTTTATTTATTTAACCCTCTGCACATTAAAAATATAATGTACACATGGCGGGATTAATGCTACGTCCATTATCTATCAGTCAACCATCGGCCAAAACAGAAAATAAATGAGGCGGTCCATGAGTCATAGATAAATATTATAAATAAACCCCAACTGAATTCTGAATCTATTACATAAAGTAAGTTAGACTGATTAAATTTAACTTGACGATCCTATTTTGCTTGGTAACGCGTAAGTTTGAACGGTGTTTCTTGCACTTCGAGTTTCGGATCGGTCGAAGTGTTGAGTCATGTTTCCTCATGACATTTACGTCTTATATGATATAATAAATTTTTGTATACTTAAACATGTTCAAAATTTTTTTCTTCTAGTAGAAAGTTACTACGGTTTACTTTATTTTATTACTACTTACTTTATTTTTATTTTACACAAAACACAAGGCCCCAAAATATATCTAAAAATGGGCTATTGTTAGATGTATTTTCTAATCTAAGGATTTACTATGTATTCAGGCATGATTAATACTAATTCACACAACATCTCAATCATTGACCTAACTTTGAGACAAATTGTTTAATGTAATTGTACATAAACAAACATCAGACAAAGGTCATCACTTAATACTCATCAAATATATTGTTTAATTATATATTTAATACATACAGAAAAAACATAAATATTCATGATATAACTGTCAACAAATTGTTGTATGCCCAGAGTGGGGATCGAACCCTCGACCCACGCGAGGATCGATAAGATAGGATCAATACCAACCGTCGAATATTGTTTATTATTTAAGAGTACAAGAATAAGTTGTATCACAACACGACAAGTATCAGTTTTGTTTAGCATCATGTTTTAATTCTAATTATAAATATTTGTTTTAAGTATGAATCTATCATTATATTCTGTTCCTTAATACACTTAGGACATTCCCGATTCTTAACCTGTGCTTTTCAATTATAGGAGTTAATTTGCAAAGATTAAGACCGATATTGGTGTAGCAATAGCCAGAGTTTTAACTGTATCCTTTTTATACCTCGTTTTAAAATTCCGCTCCACCCCTGAGATATTTCTACTAATTAGAGCATCAACTGGAGCGCGGTGCCATCTTTCGAGCCGGCCAACTTGTATCCTATCACCCACTTTATAGGCTTCTTTAAAATCTAGTTTAAAATCTAGGTCACTACTCCATAATCTGAAAGATAGTTTACGAATAATTTTCTTGGCAGTAGTTTTCTTTTTTTGTACTGATAAAAAAATGTGATTCAGCCCCTTTAGTTATTCTTTTGTTAAAAAAAGATTTCTTTGAGAATAGGCTTATACGTTATGCTTTACATTACTACCTTTATAACAAATTATATGAACTAACAATTTTAAGAAGATTGCGTCTTTGAAGAAGACCAATGAAACACAAACTAGACGTGGCTTTCAGGTGTTAAAACTTGTCACGTATTTTTCATCAGCATCATAGCAACCATTAAACATCTGCTGCAGAACATAAACCTGTCCAACAAAGGGAAATATTGGCTATATTTGCCACGATGAGTGCTGCTGCTTATCTACGTCCTGTTATAATTGTACTACGCTGTTAATATACTGCCATCTGTCGGTGTCGGTACCTTAGCCGTGTTCCCGCAATACCAGCATATTTTGGTAAGCATACAAAAGCAATAATGTGTGTGAAAATACCTGTTTTCTATAAATAAACTGGAGTTTTTGTTTTGAGTCCTGTTAAAATAATTATTTGACTGAAAAGCTTTCAGAAAGCAAATTTTATTAGTTTCGTTTACGCTCCGTCGCCTGTTGGCACTTGAAGATTCCAATTAGGCTTTCATCGATATGTTAATTTAACTTCCGATATTGATATCTAACATCTACAGCATAAGGTCGAAAATTACGTCGGAAGTATGGGTACAATCCCAGGGAGTTAAAAACCCTTTTCTGCCACTTGAACAATAAATATAAAGTAATTATATTCACCTCTAACCATGGTACAAGTTTTACCAGTACCTCACTTCGGATTTTTTTCATGATCAATAAAAATACCTATTACTTCATCATTTTATATGATGATAAATTATCATATCAGCCGTAGGGCAGAATATCACCGTGATACGTTATTTTTATATATTATTATCATCATCATCATATCAGCCATTGGAAGTCCGCTGTTGGATATAGGCCTTCCAAAGAAAGGGGGAGTTTTTTCCATAATTGCTGCGCTGGGCAAGCGTGTTGTCAATCGTAGAGCTCTGCTTTCGCGATAAGGATATTGCTGCCCATATCACCATCACCAATAAACCACCATTTTTATGTTCTGGTACCTTAATCACTTCTTAAGACATCTCACACCTACTATGCTACTCAGCCGGTACCTCACGGCTACTATATCATATTTATACACAAGTATTTAATAATGATATGTCCTGTAGCAGCCTACCGCTTCTACGTTTACTTGTCGTTCACAAGGCAGTCTTAAAGCTTATAAATGGCTACTTTGCAATCTATTTACGGCAAACAGGTCGCTTGCTCGAAACAGTTAATTGTATTATAACTTTCTCTGCTTTGTTAATAGGGTATTCGATATCTATATCTATACTTATATTATTTTTTAATTGTTATTATTATTTTTTTTATAATATAAAGCGGAAGTTTTATTGTTTGTTTAAACGCGCTAATCTCAAGATCTACTGGTCCGATTTGAATAATTCTTTTTTTGTTAGATAGTCCATTTATAGAGGATAGCTTTAGGCTATATATCATTACGCCGAGACTAATAGGAAGGAAGTGTCAGTGATAAATGTTGCAAAAACGGGAAAAAGGCCACCTCCTAAAGTCACTATTCTACGCGGAACGAAGTCGCGGGCGCTGCTAGTCATTAATTAATTTCAAAACATATTTTAAAAGAATTAGAGATTTTAATATTAGTGTAATGGTAAACAATGATGTATAAACAATTGGTAATTTGATAATAGCACCAACCTGGTATCTTGTGATATATCTAAAAACTAAGGATATATCGTAGTACTGCCTGATCATGAATTAGTAATTACAAATTCAATTTAGAAGGTGTCTTTATGTTACGCGGAATTATGTTTATGATATTTACGATAATTAACCTTCCCATTAGAATAAGTAGGGTATAAGAAGTGTAGAAAAATACCTCCCTCTCTACCAGGTGTTTTAAGAGAAGAGTGCGGTAGAAAAATTAGATGCAAGCAACTGTTCCCGTTGTAAAACTACGCTCTGTGATTGCCAGTACGCCTGATCAGCGCGGTATTCATGATGAAAAATTTTATGGTTAACTGGTAAATAATATTTGGCGCGTAAAAAGTTAAATAAGTGTGGAAGCTTGTGGAAGCCTAACCCAAATTGCATTTGAGTTAGGCTGTTTCGGGTAGATGTATCGTCCTATGTAGGTTCCAGTACTTCAGTCATCTCTTACGACGGTATAGGGGGATGTACTATTCTATTCTGCCGGTACCTCATGGCTAATGGAACAGAAATAATAATATAAGTGCTTGTACACATATCAAAAGCCAAAACGGTCGATATTTTACTTTAAACAGTGACTAGTTATATCTATAACTAGGTATGATCCTCGTTGTAGTAGCATTAATGAAAATATATATTTTTCATACTGTTGATCGAAAATACATAACAGCTACAGAATTGAAACGGCAAATAGATGAATTACATTCCCGATTCGGAAAGGCGCAGGCATGGGTGTACGTTATCCAGAATTGGATTAGGGGCACAAACAAGGTTGGGGAGCGACAGATATTTCTATCCCAGTGGGGATAAGGATACTGTGTTTTACAAATAGCAGCATCATATCAGTCACAGAAAGTCCACTGTTGAACATAGGCCTCTCTAAGAAAGGAGGTTTTTTGCCCATAATTGCCGCGTTGGGAAAGCGTGTTGGCAATCGCAGAGCGCAGCTATCGCGACGGGGATGCTGCTGTCCATCCCTACCCTGTGCATTTGAGATGCACTGTTTCGGATGGATATACCGCCATCTGTCGGTTCTATTACCTAAGTCGCATCTTACGACACCTGGTGCAGTGAGAGGTACCTCCCCTGCCGGTACCTCTCGGCACAATAGAGGGATGTTTACCTATAATTGGGCGCTGGGCAAGCGTGGTGACAAGCGGAGAGCGCAAACCGTCTGTCGGTTTCGGTACCTTAGTCGCCTCTTACGACACCTGGTATGATCGCAGTTCTATTCTATTCCACCATCCCATAGCTAAGTAAGTTTAATAAACAGTCCGAGCTATTATTTCGTTTGAATAAGGTTTAACGTTGTTGCTTGTAAAATATATAGAAATAAAATAGCCAAAGGATATTTACCTTGAATTCGATTGAGTAAGTTAAGCAAGTAAGGTTTGTAAAAGTTCTGACGGCTTAACCAACCTCACCTTCATATGAAGCGCTGTAAAGATGTGTAGTAAGACTTTGTGTAATGTAAAAAATATCAGTCGTATAGGACATTATTCTTCCTCCAAATATTTCCATTAAAATATCCCGCATTTTGCAAGGGTACCTTGTCATGCTTCTAAGCATGGTAGCAATCACAAAACGCTTCTTAGTAACTTCGTGATGATTCTGCCCATTCTTACCCTGTTTGATATATAGCACCATGTATTGTTTTAGGTATAATTTACATTTAATATAAGAATTTTAGAATTTGTTACTGCTTGATTTTAATGCTAACAGTCTTGGGAATCAAAAGCTGCAATCTGGATATTAGAATAATCCTTGTAAATACCACAAATTGATTATGAAAAATATTTAAAACAAGTTAAACTTTTCTAATGTATTATTTCAAATTTTAAATATTGGTGAAGGTATAGGAAGGAATTGACTTGATAATGTTTACAATAGCAATTGTTATATACCTGATTACGTGCAGAAGCGATTTTAGATTTATTACGTTATGATTATATTATATGAAATTTTTTTGTGCATAATACGAAAGACCTAGCCTTGACTTGCTATTCAATATTTAATTGAATAGAGATTCTAAAATTTTAGCCTAGCTAAATATTTTAAACTCTTCACAAGTTGCTCTTCGCCATTCTATTTTTATAAGATCGAGAAAAGATGAGGTCGACCTAATTAGGAGTTCGCCTGCATTGGTAACTCTCTTTCACCCATTTCTAACTAGTATTCTAATTATATCAGTGTTCGCATTGCTGTATTGCGATTTAGAAAGAGGCAATAAAATTAGTGAGTAATGTGTCTTAAGATCTTAGTATTACGCGGACTATATGCTTGTTTGCTGAACTGGTCTAATTAAACAAAGAAAAATGATAAAAAGTTCTAATAAGTGACATTATTATTTTCAAACATTTTATATTAAGACTATTTTATATAAACTCGACACCAGTATTATTCCAAAGATTTAGTTTAAATTTGCTGATAGTTGCAGTAAAAATTAGTAGTATCTACACACGTACACATTTCCAGTAGGTGAATGCGCACGTTCACAAACGATTTTCAGTGAAAGAGTTATTATTTTCATTTTATTTTTCCACGAGGTATAGTAAATTCGTGGTTTGGAATGAACTTGTAACTCGATTGCGAAATTTTGTGCGAGCGCGACCGACCGCTTGCCAATTCTATTATTTCACTCCCCTTTAAGTAGTCGAGGAGACAATAAACTGAAAATAAGTTGTGCAAAGTAACGCAAAGATCACATGATTTCCTTAAACTTCGTTAGCGATATGAAAGGCCTGCATGCAAGTATAATATGAATAATTTACTTAACCATCGCGATACACAATGGTCTGTATTACACGAAGAAAACACTTGTGATATTGATACACAGAAATTAATATTTACGTGTTCTTATTTTATACTTAGGTAAAACAATAAAAACAAAAGTAGCAATTTCACGACTTAAATATTAAAAAAAATAATTAATCATCTATTTTTATTTTATATTATGATATGATAGTGATTGCAAGAAATCTCATCATTCAAACCGCAACAACGCGTGTGCAAACATTTCTATTGGGCAGTATAAATAGTTGAGAGTTAGGTACTAATGCACACGACCATTATAAGAAGTGTACCTCTTATAAAAACCTACACGGTTCTATGTCTTTGACAATAACTATCATATCATTTACGTACATTTACTACAATATGAAGAAGTATATTCTTTTGAATTAAGCTAAAGTGCCTGTTTTCATAACAAGTATCGTCAAGGGTGACTATGATACCTAAACTGACTGATGGTAGAATAACTATACGAAACACCTTCAACCAAATACGGGTTATACTAGCTCCCCGGTCACTAAGTTACGCGTAGCAATTATTACCACGCTCGTCTTACTCAGCAATTATGGAGAAATCTCCTTTTTTGGGTAGTACCAAGTCCAACAGTGAACGTGCAATGACTGATATAATGGTAATAAATTAATATTACAGGGTGAACCTTAAGGCTCACAATTTGTCGGAGTTTTCTTATAGGCAACATTACGTAATCCATATCTCCTGGCCTATCACTCCTATTCACCTCTGAAACATTGGAGGAGTTTCATTCAATTCTACCGCTCAGACAATTTATTGAAACAAATCCGTACCAAAGGGAACTTTGGATTAAGTGCCACGCTGAACGGAAAGCCTACTAGTGAAACAACTTAGAGCTAAGTAGACGAAATGCTAATATTGTATTAATCTAGAGTCGACTGTGCTGGTTTTGTATTGTATTAAACCGTATCTTTAGAGTGATACAATATATTTCTGGGACTGACATTACGTAATTTTTCTTATAAATAAAATATACAAGCGGAATAAAAATAAATCAATAAATGATATATTCACATAAGTTATATACCTGATTGTAATATTCCTGACTCGGAGAAAAAACACTTAAAGCACTTGTGCTATGGCCGTCAAAGGGGTATCACATACAATATTGAAATACATATAGGTACAGCAACCAGGTGCTCATATTATGTGTTTTGGTCTGTATCCATCTACATATAAATATTCATTATTTGAGTGTTTGGCTCGGGTAGGGATCGAATCTACGGCCCTTGGGACTAAAGATAGGAATACTACCAAATGCGCCCCCAAAAAATTTAGGTTTATATATATATATATATATATGACAAAGAAACATACAGTCCGCGTAATAATAAGCATCACTGCGTCTATAGACGATCGTAATATCAAATACAAGGACATTAAGAGTGCGTTGCCAACCTTGTGATTTAATGTGATGATAAAGGAACACATCAATGCGAATTAGCGGTAGAAATAGGGGGGAGTGATGCAAAAAAAAATTTTTTTACTTTTAGGACAACACTTCACAGTGACTAAGCTTTCAGCGAAATCACAAGGTATTAAAAAAATCAATAAGTCATAGCGATTTTTGTTTTTCGATATTCAGCATTGGGCATGCTATCCAAAGGTCATGGGTTCGTGTCCCAATTGAGTTTCCAAGGACTTGATATTGTCTTTATTGATTAGCTAGCAAAATCTATAAATAATTGATCATCTATATGTGTTTGTTAAAATATGTGATTTCTTAGGTTCGCCCATTTACGTCTTTTTTATTAAGACCACATGTTGAGTATGGCAGAAGAAGCACGCGAGTATAATAAATGCTTCTGAAATGAGAGTACTTCCAAATATGTATGGTGTAACTTTGAAAGATGTGTAGATTAAAGAATATGTGATAAGAGATCGATGTGATGTAAAAGATGATGTTGTGACAACAATAGAGAAAGGAATTTTGAGATGGTTTGGACATGCAGAAAGAATAGATGAAAGTAGAATGACTCAACAAATATATAGAGTGGTGAATGGAAGAGTTGGTATAGGACGACTTAGGCAAACATATCTTATTTAGGAGGAAGAGGTAGTAATGGTAATTTTTTCTTTTGTATATCCGCCTTTTATATAAAACATCATAGGAGCTACAATCTACATGCATGCAGCGAAAACGCTCACAAAAATTTCTACTATTTGCCAAATTCGAATGAAAAATTAAATCAAACTAGCATGTGCACTTGTCTAGCCGTAGCTGATCACTTTTGCTTTTCTCTCAAAATATCTCCTATTTTTTGCGGAATCCGAACAAAAACCATCATTAGCTTCTTTCTATAGGGAGCTCTTGTCCATTTACCTTCTTTAGATCTTGCACAGTTTGATTTCTTTTTGTTTTCCCTTTCCAATTGCACAACCAAGATTCTAGTTTTCAAGGCTCGTTAGTTAAAGCATACTTCTGGCGCAAAATGTTTTATAGAATTTGAAAATATTTTCAAACCTAACCTAAATATTAGTGTCAGTTAAATAAGGCCAGCAATACCAACTGGTGCCGGCAACAGTTCTGTTGCCAACTTTATTAATAGAAAATTTTCTTTGTTAAAAATTTAAAAGATAGGGTATTCCAATATGCTCGAATTCTTTAGAACGTTACGTTTATTTCCTGACAAAAAATAATAATATTTTAAGAAATGGAATAACAAAGAAAAAGCACTATAGCATGTTTTTTTATAAACATTTTGTACAAAATACTTCTAGTAAAGGCTCATATTAAATATTTTCACAGAATGTCTATATACAAAATGAAAACACCAAAACTTTTTGTGACACTGTTCTAGTGACAACTGAAGCTTTAAGCTAGTTTATTAAAGTAAACTAGTTAAAATAATAATATATCTCATGACTAATACTTCGCATTTTGAGCAGAGCTGTAGCAGAATTGAAGAATATCTTATCTCATGGAGATGCGATGCTGAGAGAAGCGTGAGTAAATTAATGAAAAACTATTTGATCAGGCCCACAGCAATGATGATCTTTCCAAAATGTCTAGGATTATGTCTTTTGCAATTTTATTTAAGAATAAGTATCTATTATCTATTTATTCTTATGTCTAATGGTCTAATGGAAAACCATATTGATAAAAATATCTCCGCCAAATAACTATCACAAAGTTGTTTAGATAAAATAGGAAAGTGTAAGTTATTCTTTAAAGTTATTTTCTACAGTACACTCACTGTGTTATGATTTTTTATCAGTTGTCCTGTTTCATTCCATGGATCATTTCAACGTTTATCACACGACTTAGAACGTTTAGTAAAAAAGCTGAAATGAATCCAACAAACCGATATTTTATATCCTTTTTTGACTAAACAATAAACATCCTACAGGTTTGATAAAAGTATTTTGTTTTATTATATTACTATGTAGTGATAAACAATATCAAGTTTATACCGATTTTAAGATAAACTATATCAGAGATCAAACAGTTCAATGCAAACAGGATAAACCAACATGTAATTTCCTCTTAATAATATGGGTAAGGTTAATTTAGGTACGCTAATTACGAGTAAGTTGTACAAGTTTTATAGAGTATAATAATGTGGCGTTATTGATGATTTTCTGAAATATTGTTGTATTGAATAATAATGATAAATTGATATTTATAGCTTAGATTGAGCATAGTATGGTATTTGTTTATATACTTTTAATTAAAATAAAAAAGGCAGTCGTTCTAAGTTTATCGGCATAATTTGCTTTAAGTCATATTTCAATGCAGAAGTCAAAGTCATTGACGTAAATGCTTAGTTTCAGGGTAAAATAAAATTAAAAGGTCACGTCAAAATGTATCAGACTAGGTTTTACATTATGTTGATTCGGTCAAAGAAATAAAGAATGATTTTTACATACCTCCAAAATTTTCGAAAATCTTGTCGAACCATACCACGGAACAACCAAGAAAAATATCACATCACCGCTTTAAAAAGATCTAGTTATGTCTAGGTTGTGTCTAAGTTGGGTATTGCGTCGATATTAATATTCATTGGGTACAAAAAGATATGTCCTACCAAAACTTATATAATCCGAAGATGATTTCGAGGTCAGCGTGGTGGCACGTAACGCTTTCATGTTAACGCAGCTCCAGGTTACAAAAATGACGTGAAAATCTTTTTTAATAGCAAAAAAACAATATCTTTCGATAAATAAAAGTCTAGCCTCATTCTATAACAAATAGTGCACTTTATTGAAAGACATTTTTAATAGTCAAAGGCGGCGAAACGAAAAGGTTCTCCTTATAAATGTGTGAAAGAGATCGTATCTCGATTTTGCTGTGAAAAATTGGGGTCTTGTTGCATATTACCATAGTAACTCTGTAGCTTGCCAGTAACTTTGAAACTCAGACAAAAATGAACCGTACCTAATCTTCTTCCGGTGACGCTATATCTAACGTCAGTGTCAGCCAGCATTAGGTTCATCCAAAAAAAAAGATTGAATCTAGGACTCTATGGCACACTAGATAGGACCACTACCATCTGTGCCATCAGATGTGTCTTGGGCGTCTTATGTGACTTACCTATTTCGATACTCGTGGTATAAATTATTAAACTAAAAAAATTCAAGCTTCAAGATTACGCGTTATTATTATTAATCTCGATGCATGGAAGACAAAGTGAACAATCTACTTTATGTTAGAATACAAACAAAAGTTTATCTTAATACATAAAAAAACTAACCAACTACGATACGAGTACGATACTATACGAGTAGTAAAAATATAAGTCTTTTTCGTCTTGCCTCAATATGAGTTACTGTCGATCTTATTTCAATAGCGAGCAATAGGGAGGAACCTCCAAGATTGGGTCACGTATGACTCTCATTAGATGCGACATTGATAGAGCGATAATATTATAAGTCACAGTGACCGATACCCTGACAATTGTCCCCGCTTTATTGTGTTGATAAACTGACTCGGTCACTTTTGTGGCATCTTTTCGTTTCACGTATGCTCTTACGATTCGTTGTGGGACGAAGCTCGTCTTATACATTAATATTTCGAAAACAAAGACAATCTTCGGATTGGTATAAATTCCTTGCAGTGTTCGAGAGTAATTCTTATTCATGGGCAAGAAGTGATTGACGACAAAACGGCCAATTCTGACATAGGTACTAGATGACTTAATTTTATTTGGTCGCTATTAATTTTACAGGCGAAATAATTCTTGAACAACTACATCTATTTCTGTATTACGCGAAATAAGAAAACTAAGAAAAAAGAGGTTCCAGCAAAAAGTGCACAAATATTATATTTTTTTAACCTGGTTCACCAGAACATTCAAAGCATGAGAGGCTGCAAATTGATGTCATCATGAAAAATGATGTCGAAATGAATGTCATCATCATCATATCACCCATTGGAAGTTCACTCGTGGACAAAGGCGTTCCCAAGGAAAAGGGAATTTCACCTATAACTACCGCGCTAGATCAGCCTAGCTGCTAGCGCTAGACCTTTCCATCTGTGCTGCCCTGGTAACAGTGTATCCATAAGAATGGATATACCGCCATCTATCAGTTCTGGTCCCTTTGTCGCCTTTTACACCATCTGGTATAGGGGGAGACACTATTCTACTCTGCCGGTACTAAACGGCAATATAATATGAATTATGCGGAACATTTACTTCAGTCTAATGAAGTAATGTTTAGTTTATAAATCTCCAGGTTGGTGTTCATTCACCAGAGATAAATTTATTCATGGTGAGTTACTAGTAGTAAACAAAAAAATACAGCTGTTGAACGGATTAAAGAACTATATTGCAGTAGTATATAGGCTTTGAGCGGTTTTTTGACGTTAGGAAAATAAATGAAACTTACTCTATTTAAATTATCAAATAGTTCTAAAAAGAATTGTTAAGTTTGTAACAAAATATAACCAGCAGCGCCACCTATGATTGTCGTGTGTAATTTTTTTGTACAATCATTATTTTTGAATAAATCAGTTAGTTGTTGTCAAGTGACTCAGGTGATGTTACAGGCGAAGTCACTGGTTACATGTTTCCGACAACGAATATAAACATTTCTCAGTTCATCATTACATCTATTCCAGGTCCACTCCTGGGTATAGGCTTCCTTAAGAAAGGGGGAATGTTGTCCATAATTGCCGCACTGGGCAAGCGTGATGGCAATTGCAGAGCAATCTGCCCTATGCATTTAAACTACACTGTTTCGGATGGATCACTCAATTGTCGGTTCTGGTGCCTTAGTCGCCTCTTACGACATTAAGTTTGTACTATTTTACTTTGCCTGTACTTAATATATTTATTTGTTCCAAATGCAACAAATCGTGAGTGTGATTTTTGATTTTTAAAATTACTTTTTAACGAGAGATAAAACACTTTTTGGAGACTGTAACGAAGGAAAGTCACTAAGTTTTAAAATGATTATTTCTAAAGATGTCGGCTATGTTTACTTTACATGAATACAAAAAAAGTCTCACGTCACTACATTTTCCCAGGTACAATCCCGATTACAATCCGAGTAGTAATTCCCTCATCGTCGGCCGCAACTCAGGAAACTCAATTAAGACATTAACGCTCCAACGCGAGAACCGACGAAAGTTTCAATTCAATTACTCGTTATACCTAACATGACCAGACGGTCGAGTGTTGGCCGGACATTCCCTCTTTGGGCAAAATGGTTTGGTCTCCGACAACATCAATTAGGCTCCAAAGGAATTGTTAGCGCAAACATTCAATTTAGTTTTACCGAGTAATTGAAATGTTGCCAAAGTGCTTGTTTTCTGTCTGAAGATGGCATGTTCAGGAATTCACTTAGTATAATTAGAAATATGTAGTATCAAAGTGCTCATTTTGTAAATTCATAATATGCCTATTATATTTTCCTATTCTGTAACATACACCGTCACTAATGTGTTTTTAATGTATAGCGCATTTGTGAAATTTGCGAAATGTATTTTGTTTAAAGAAATTTTGCAATTCACCTTTTTTAAATGTGTAGATTTATTTTCATTTCGAAGACTACCAAGTACTGAATATTTAGTTCTAAACTCTAACACGCATGATTTAAGATCTTGTTGGCTGTTCTTCAGACACAAAAACTTACGCGCAAAGCAACTAGCCGATCAATTTTATATACAGAAACGTACGTACTCGTATAAATCTTGATTAAAATAGTGTGAACGGTTTAATGATTAGTAATTAACGCGGAAATATTATACTATTTCTGAGTTACCTTTTGCTGGATATCTCGAGTAAATGTTAAGTTTAACATGTTTAAACTCTACTTTTATATTTTGTCTTTATGCTATATGTGCAATAATAATAAAATTTTATCACAAGATATGTGGTAGTGCATCTCTTTATAAAAGTAAAAAATAAGTTGAATATTGTTTAACCTTATTTAACTCTAATTGTATGTTTTATCTTCATGCTATATGTCCAAGTATCTTTAAATTTGATCACAAAATTCGTGGTGGGCGCATCTCTCTATAAATAATTAAATATATAATATAAATATATAATATCATAAACTCCTTATTTTATTATTATTTTATTCTACTTTTACGTTTTGTCTTTAAACTATGTGTCCAATGATCTCATCATTTGATTACAAGATATGTGGTAGACACATCTCTTTATAAATGTCCAACAAGGCAAATCTTATATATGTTTGGTCTGACTAAGTTGGTCGAATGCTGGTCGGACAGTCGTAGTCGGTCGAGTTTACTTGTTCTTGCAACTAGTTGTTACTGGGCCTTGTTGCAAGTTGTTCAACCGCCGGTTACATTGTTTACTTGGAATTGACTTCGAGCATTTAGCCATCTTTATTCATGTTGAGGAAATCTTTAAGGTCTTTTGAATAAAATAAAACTCGCAGTCGTTAGCGACTAACAGCTACGTTCTGACCGTGACTACTTTGAGAAACATCTACCTTGTTTAATTTTGTACTTTATGTCAACTTGGTAGTTAATTTAATGTTTTCATTTTTTAGTATTCTATTGTTCTTTTATGTTTTTTTTAAAGACTAGTTTGACAACGAAGTATACAGTCCGCGTGATGATCACAGCATTCTATACACACATTTAAATTAACAAGGATATGATATCACCAGCGCGTTGCCAACTTTGTGATATTAAATCACATTATCCGATAATGTCACTGCCTCTCTCGCCCTTTAAGCCGGACCACACCAAATGCTATTTGGCGGTAAAGATAGAAGAGAGCGAAGTCTCTCTCATATTAGTCATCTCACTCTGTCATTTTCTTAAATCTTAAAAATCGACTACTTGCAATTAACATGGGAAGCTGGGTTTAGGTGTACTCATATATAAGATTTTTTTAAATTTATTTACTTAAGAATTACTGTTAACAGATTTCTACCAATTTACACAATGCTATAATTATCTATTTATTTAAACCATACGTATTATGTATGTACTAACACCAAAATTACGTCGACATTAAAAAAAATGCTGTAAATAAAAACAATATTAAAATTTATGACAACATACTCTTCGTAATCCGCTTGCATCGCTGAAACAATTTTCTATAACTGTAACACCAATCTTTCTATAATTGTAAGATCAATCTTTCTATAACTGTAATATATCATCCCAACAGATTGTTTATTTCAAAAAACTTGTAATAACATAACCTAACTGGGCTATGCAGCGACCAGCGAAACAATAGCCAGCTCAGACAGACGGACGAGTTGACTTGTTCTTATAACTAGTTGTTAACTTGGACAGGCGGTAACTTGTTTCCCATGCAAGCGACTTCCGAAGAATGTACTTTTATCTTGTGGATTTACTTAAGTGAGTGAGGAGTGTTTTCTTTAGACTATTCCCACTCTTTTCGTGTCTGAATATGATATATATCTTCAGGTTTTAAATTTTTACGTTATTTATGTTTATGATTGAATTTTAATTAATGTGTCTCAAGTTCAGAAAGTTTTCGGTCAATGTGTGATACTAACGCTGACAAATAGATGAATAGCGAAATACGAAAGCGATACCTATCTCCTTACTATTTGCCTTCTTAGCCAATTTAAAATATCCCAACAAGCTGGAGAGGGCAATACTCGAAGTCTTTTGCGTGATTGAATCAGGAATGAGAAGTCTTTATACGAACCAAACTTACTGCCACAGCCCGGTGGATTAGCAAGTTGAAATATTAGTACACAGAATTGATGGCTGATAAAGCCGTAAGGTTCAAGAATGAACCACGTATCGGAAAGCGCAGCGTAGATCTTTCACCTACAAAGTCGTCAGATGATCTAACTAAAAGCGCAGGATCACGCTGGACGCAGGCCGCATACAATCAATGCTTTAGGAAATCACTCTAAGATATAATTCAGCATTTTTCAATAACATCGCAGAAATAGCGCTGATATCGCACAAAAAGAACACTTGGAAAAATTCGACGTGTCTGCTAAGGTGTCGATAGCACAACTGTAGTGGGTTTCCCGACATGGGGAAGATATCAGATTCATGTACCGCCTGTAGCTTAGTTTTTCTGGTAAATATTATATGTAATATCATTCAGCATTTTTTATACATGATAACCCTAAAGTAAGCATGGTAAATTACATTCATCATTATCAACATCATACCAGCCATTAAAAAGATATAGGCCTCTCCAAGAAAGAAGGTGTTTTGCCCATAATTGTTGCAAAACGTAAACGCGCAACGCAACAATTGCAGAACGCAGCTTTCGCGTCGGGGATGCTGCTATCCATCCCCCCTGTGCATTTGCGCTGCACAGTTTCAGATGAATATACCACCACCTGTTGGTTCTGGTGCCTTAGACGCTTCTTACGGCACCTGGTGCAGTGGGAAGTACTATTCTACTCTGCTGGTACCTAACGGCATATAATAACATTATCAATTATGAAATGTTCACAGCCTTTTCCGTGCCGAAAAAAACATTTTCAAACTCTGATTATCAGTAAATTGGCAAACCGCTGCAATATAATGCATTTAAAAATCGCTTATCGTAAGGATATTATAACATGAGATATAGAATTAAGTAATATTTACAGTTTATAATCCAGTGTACTTTTATCTAATCCTATTGCTTAATTGTATAGAAAATTTAGAATGCCCCTAGCACTGATTATGAAATTTTTATACTATAGTATTTCAAATATGACATATGCCAATTTAGTATTGACATATGTCATATTTAAAAGTAAAAATAAATTATGGTATTTGCAATCATAATTTGTTGTTGATATTGTTTACATTACAAAAAGTTTCACATACAAAGCATATTATCTGAAATTTGAAAATACGTTAGTTTGACAGCAGTCATTATAATCAAGCAATATATGCAGGACTATAATAAACAAGTTTGCTAGAAAGAAAAGACTGATATACTATCGGACAGGCGAATCAGAATTAATATAATGTGATGAAAAATCAGACGTCAGTAGTAATAATAGTTCCTCAATCTTGTCACAGTGACAAAACGAGGGAAGGGCGTGACAGCAAGTTGCTTTAACCAAGACAAATGAATGTAGGTACAAAGTTGTTTTTTCGTTTGCAATGAACCGTATTCTCAGGTAATAAGGGAGAAATCATTTGTAAATTAACGATTGTCTGTGTTGCATGATTTTCTATCAAGGCTGTAAAGATGCTCCGAATATGTTTGAAGTAATTGTTGGATAGTGGAATGTAATAATGCTTTACTTTGAGAGGAGGTCGTTAGTGAAATGGAAAAATATTAAGCTAGATTTGCTTTATAGGTATTTCTTTGAAGAATTGATGGAATAATGGAATAATCGTAGAAAATAAATTCTTTAAGAGCATTAAAAGACAGTATAGAAATATAATGGGGATATCATTTTATAAGTCGCTTATAATTAACCCGTTTAATGGAACGAAGGTTAACTAGCTTACATTATTGTTTTCCGTTACCTTTTTAAGTTATTGTAAATTTTTCTAAGATAATAGAAACTTGGCTGATTTTTGAAGGGTTTTTGTAATTTTGAGTATAGTATAAAATGAAATGTTAGAAAGTTTTTTATTAAGTAAGAAAGTGAAACAAGAAAGTCACAAAACTCAATCTATCTACTTAGTGTAAAATGAAAGAAATAAATGTTTATCAAATTGCATATACTATAATTAAATATAATTGTACCTATTTACATTACATAACGGATAAAATTTATTCTAAACTTACTCAGGTAAATCTATAACTACTTAGGAATTGGGATATTGATGAGCTCTTCGTATGGGACTTCAACGAAGAATTTTTCTATAGTTCTGAGCGCGAGATCAACCGCGTAATCTACTATAGGTTTTCCAAACTCTTCGGCAACCGTTCTCCAGTTCTCATTCAGAAAAACTAGCACTGTGGCACCTGGAACAATCGGTATTTATTCGTATAAAATATAATAAGCTCAGTCTTACTGATAATAAAAAGATAGTAAATTTACGTATTATTTGTAAAGTTACCTGGTTACAGCTTAAACAGAGGTGAGTGAAAAGTATAGAGAAGACAGTGTCACAGAGGTATACTATATTTTATCGAAAATATGTATGACATGGGGCCATTGAATAATTAAAAGCAATCTAAAGATAAGAAATTGTGTCTTATTCTCCTTTGGTCGTTCTGCTCATAGCTCCGCTATTTCTTACGCGTCTTTGATATATTATGAGTTATAGGCCCCACTGATATGAGCTCGCGACGTGTGAAAGGTTAATAATGCTTTTCATATTTCAGTGGCTATAAAAGTGAAATATAATAGATACATGCTCAAATGACGTATGCATAATAATAGAGGAATGAAGCAAAAAATATGAATGAAACAGCACTTCTCAAAGACATAGGCCCATTTCCCCTGAAGTTCCAAAGGTATCTGTTAAGGATTCCTTCTCGTCCAGACGAGGAGAAGGAGTTGTACTGTTACTTTGGCTCTTATTGTGAGCGTGTCAAAAAATTTCCTCAAAGTTGCTTGTAAATAATGCACTTTGTCGGAATAGTCATGTTTACTAATTACCAATAAACAGTTTCATGGTACTGAGGTGCAGAAAATGCTAATTTACAAAGTGTGTCACATACGTCCAAACCCTAACCAAAACCATTCTGAACTGTCTATGTTTCTTTTTTTACTTAACATCACAAATTGTATTTTAATCTTCGAATCTCTTCGCAAACAAAAGTTACGATATTGAAATATAAGTCTTATTAATAATTAGTATTTTAATATAATTTAGCAGCTTGCCATTAATTGAGTTTTAATAAGAGGCACAACATTTTCGAGCTTAGGAAAACAAGAGCAATACGTTGTCACGTGAAGTCATGGGTATTAAGCTGTTTTGTTTTATCTTTATATAAAAATTTTCATTTGATAAATGATAGTTTATTGATTATAGTTGTATTTTTTAATCAGGGAAACGTATAAGTTAATACAGGAAAACGTCTGTGAGTGTAGCTATTCATAATATAAATTTCCATAAAATAAAAAGAAATAATAATAATTGAAAAGTCATACACATTATGATCTTGAAAAGTTCATCAAGCAGTTTCTCCTTTTATACCTAAAGATATTCAGGGAAATGCAAGACGAATTATTAGGATTTAATCAGCATACACGTGCCTTCGCATTAAACACAGAATATCCGCAGGATACAGGAAGCCACCACTTAGTAATTAATTCGTATCCGTTTTCATTGCAATCGATTGCACAACACTCACTGTTTATGACAAACGACCTTTGAGATATTTGTGAAATATTTAGCATCATGGTTTTTTTAATAATCGTGTTAATTTAGTGAAAGTCTAAGGTCTTCTCGCTTGTGATTAACATTCAATGATCTGGAGGACTTGCCTAATGGTGCAGATGATAGTGATTCTATCTTGCGTGCCAAGGGTCGTAGGTTCGATCTCTTACTCAGGACAAATATTTATATCATAATATTTGTAATCTAAATATCTATCGGATTATACTTCTTAAAGTGACTGATAGATACGCTAAAATGTCGTCACGTGTATGGATAGCTATGTGAGAGAGATAGTGTGGCAGGACATCCGACCATGTTCAGTGAACCTACGTCTCATTACTTAGATAATACGAGTAGCCTTAACATGCTTTTGACTTCGCAATTTCTGCGCATTAATGCTTGCTATTCCTTCCGTTGATATAATTTATGTATTTTGATTGGTTGATTGAAAAGTATATTTACACGCGTTATTAGCGTTCA
Source organism: Heortia vitessoides (assembly GCA_020976665.1). Lineage (NCBI taxonomy): Eukaryota > Metazoa > Arthropoda > Insecta > Lepidoptera > Crambidae > Heortia > Heortia vitessoides. Next base: position 6,562,603 of record JACJUM010003147.1, read on the forward strand.
GACAATAAAGTACTTATCAATGGTATAGACCCAAGTTGATTAGTGAAGTCATTGTTATTCTTATAGTACACTAGCAGCACGCCATAGTTTCACCCGCGTTTACTTGTGGAACTTTCATACTATTTACACCTCGATTGTATCCCTTTAAGGGATGTTTTTTGAAAAATATTGTCTCGTTTGCAATAAAGAACCTTCACACTGAACTAAATATTGCTCGTGGCATCGCTCGCATTAAATTCAACGTAACACGGTTAACAAATTCCCATTTAAGGGGTTGGAGGAAAATTTCCAAGAAAAAATGAGGCAAGTATTTTTCTTTGGTAGCAACGAATCAGTGTATCTGTTTTTGGCTTCATACTTTTTAAGAACCGAAAATTCACATATAAAAATTCAGTTCATCTTTTAAGGGAAGTGAAGGGTTAGAAAGAACAAAAAGTAGACTATATCGTTCTCCATTCCTTCAACTATTTTTACTTAAAAATCACTTCAATTCGTGGCTCTGTTTTACCGTGAAAGACAATTAAACAGGAATACATACTCTTTTCCTTTACAAATAATAGTTTGAATTTTATTCAAACAACTTTGAGAACAGCAAAGTTTATTACTAACTTTGCTGCCTAATTCTACCCCTGTAAGAGATTTTCAAAAATCCTTTCTTAGTGTTTACCTACATTATAAAATAAACCCCTGTGCAAAATTTCAAGTTTCTAATCCTTATAATTTAGGCTCTGCGATGATATGTCAGTCAGTCAGTCAACTTCTCCATTTAGATATACAGATGAGTTAGTTATGTTGAATTATATTAACCTATTGTTACGTATTATGAAATTACATGTAATGACTTCATTTTGCCATTTGATGGTCAGATCTGAGTCACTCACTATTTTATAAGTATTCAATAGAGTCATAAATATAACTACAAAGAGTTTATTAGTAATAATAATATTTTATAACTTACTTAGCTCCTTGCTCTCCTTGAAAATGTTTTCGAGATCGAATGAAACCTTATCACCGTAATCGAAAGAATATTTGTAATTCTTTATTGCGAAGTGGTTGACACCCTTATCGTCTTGGACATATTTTGTGTTGATGTCCACCTTCATTCTAAGATTGGCTGAAAAAAGTAATCATTATAATTCAATCGTGTTAAGTTGCACGTGTTAGCCTAATGTAAACTAAAAAGAATTTTTCTTTTACTCTCACTTTATTTAAGTAACAATCAAGTTTATATTTATAAATATTTTTTAGTCAGTTTACATAAGAATTCAAAGATTATTTAATTTTTATACGTGCTTTTATATCTGGTAGAAAACCTACATCCGTTTACGGTTAGGTACAAAATGTGTCAATAGCTAAGATTGCATTACAGGGCTTATTCCTGTCACGCACGAGGTTTTGGCCTCGTGAGCTGTACCGCTCAGCATTATATATACCGCTTCACCGGTAGGCATCGAATCTAGACTTCTGATCAGTATTTTATTGAATGCTCTTTTCAAGTTGATAAAATGAACTGCGATATACTTCATTCTCGATACTTTACTGGTACTATAATGTTTATTACAAAGATAATATGTATGAGGTTAAATACAATTAACTGCTTTGAAATAACGATTTTGAATGATGACAATATAGACTTCTAATTGAGTAAAATGTTCTGCTAAATGTTGCTTTTTAAAAATATTCTGGGAAGAGAATTATATTGAATCTTTAGAACACAATCATGGATATCAAAAATAGTAGATCAGCAGATTTACAGATGTATAATTTGTATATCAAACAGATTAAAGTACTGGCACGGAGTTTAATTCATAACAACTAGATATAGCTTTGCCAATTGCATTAGAAAATTGTTAAATTTGTATAACATTATGGAGCGGAATAAAAGATTGTGTATTTATTGACTATAGATGGTAAATAATAAACCAATATATATTCTAGGTAATATCTGACTGAAATTATTATCTTTGTTGTACTTACTTAACTTTACTTTAGCATCTCCTTCTCCGTTTATAGGGAACAACAGGATCCTCCCTACAGCATCATACTGGCCTTTGATGGTCAGGTTGCAGTGAAACTCTAACACAAAGTGTCGTTTCTCCAATTCTGATCTGCAAAAATGTAATATTTTTATAAGAATCTTTAAAAAAGTTTATTTGTACGTATTTCAAAGATTTATATTTAGTGATTAGTCCTCCAAAGATATCCCGACTCACGCCGTATTTCATAATCATTATACCAAACATTGGAAGTCTACTGCTGGACTTAGGACATAGGGTTACCCATTGAATTTTGCCCATATTTGCCGTGCTGGGCAAGCGTGTTTACGATCGCAGAGCTTATCCCCACTCTGTGCATTTGAGCTGCACTGTTTTGGATGGATATACCGCCATCTGTCGTATTTGGTAGTCGCCTTAGTCGCCTTACTTACGCCTGCTACAGGAGTAGTATACTACTCTGCCGGGACTCTACGACAGAGTAGAACAGGACCTCCTTTTTTCATTTTCATTTCATTTCATAAACGTGTGTACGCAACTTTACGTTTAAGTCATAACATTACGCTTAAGACGTAAAACTTTTTCAGAGTACTAAAAAAATAACTAACACGTAGATGAAAAAATAAAACTCATAGAGTATGGCTTAATTTTTTTTGCGTAGCGAGTTTCTACTTAATATAGATATTTATCGAGTGACTTTGTAATATAAATTAATAAGTCAAATGAATATTTCTTTACTTTATAAAGTATTATTTTATATAGGTGGTTTTATTGCTAAGATTTTATTGCTTTCCACAAAATACCTTCTTAATGTTTTTATCTGTTAGTATGTTGCGTTATTGTTTTACATATTTTTCCTATTATTATTGTTTCGGTTTCCTAGTATTATTTTGATATGGGTTCGGGGTAAACACGATGTAATTATTAACAGTATCACGAGATTAAACGTACAAAATTCTTAGGTAAGTCGATAGTACCTCCTAAAAAACTAGGAGTCGGTGCTACACGCATGGCGATACATGTTTTACACAACGTGAAACTTATTTGTTTAACATCTAAATATTTCCATTTTAGTTTTCTTATCACAACTAAAAAACTAATTTTTTCTGCAAATATTACGTTAATTTGACTTTTATTCTGTAATAAAAGTAAAATTAACGTAATATTTGTACAGTTATAACATCGGCCTTGGAATATATGATAAGTACTATTCGCAGTGATTTACATTTACTATCATAATACGAGTGGTAACCATTATGTTGATTTATTCCAAAACTAACAGCATGAAGAGTATGGTTTATTATATTTTTTTTACTTTAATATTTGTGACTGTATGTCAGCACTTTAATAAATTTTACACAACTCACAGATTAAAAAAAACATATCACAACATTAGGATACATCCTTTACTATAGTATATATACTATGCTTAGGATGGGCATGATAGATAAAACATGGTAGCAGGATTTAGAATTCAATTTGCATAATATTTATAAAGTAAAACTATATTACACTTTTTAGAAACAGCCATATTAAAGATAAATGTATAAATAGGTTTGTAATATAAAAATATGCGTATTCAAATAGTGATATATAAAATGCATGAGACAAAAATAAATTCTAGTGATATTTGATTATCATCTGAATTACGGTTTGAAGCAAATAAATTAATTTTAAGACTGAAAGAGTACTAAGACTGAAAGTATAAGTTACAGCTTTTTAATTGGTTGGATATAGAATTACCAGAGCGGTCCATAAAGGGAAGGTTGATGAGCATAGTAAAGGTAGACGTCGAAGGACATACGTTAATCAAATTGATGTCTTCCATAGAAAAGATTTGGTGCAATCTTCTCTCGATCAGTGATCATTTATTTAGAGGCTGATGAATGTGGAAAAAGCAAAGAGAGATTGCGAAAATCGAAGCAAATGAAAACCAATAGTCAATTGTTGCTTTTGCGGGACGAAGGTTTGAGTTTGTGAAACATCATATAGAGGCCAAGACTTACAAACGGTTGTAGCACCGGACAGAAAGCAAGTAAGAATAATGTTTAAAATTAACCTTAATTGACCATTTTTGCTCACGCATCAGTAATGATTCCCTGTTATGATTTTTTACTTATAACTGTGGTGGGAATCGGTTAACTGTAACAGTGAAGGTCTGTATTGTTAGATAATTAATATCGTAACCTTATACGTTGAAATTAATTAAGGGTATTGTTACCACATAGCGAGTTTCTTTACTTTGGTATCACTCTTATTATGATTACCAACCAACCAACATTGACCAATGAAACCAACATTTTGTGACAATCTTGAGAACAGGTAACTAAACCTTTAACAAAAAATGCATAAAGTTGACTGAATTGACTAATGACTGATTGACTGAAATGATAAGTATTGAACGCGTAAATATAAGAATATTTTATGAAATAACTTAGAAATTACTTTAATTGAAGTTCATTAGGACTCTGGAGTAAGTTACGATTTCAAGTGTATTTAATATAGACTGCCAATAGAATCTTCGTCTGTGTTCATGTTTTATATCCATTGTATTTCAAAATCTATTGTTAGATGAATTTATGAGAGGCTTAAGGAGCTAATAATCCATGCGCTCACAATTATTTTTATGATTTTCGATTTTTGAAATAAACTATTGAATGCTTTTCACGATAGTTTTATATGCAGACTTTTATGGAAAAATAACAAATTTTGCAATAATTGCTTAAGAAAGGTAAAAGGATTTTTCTCATTTTAGGTTGTAAATAAATTATAACGTACTAATACTCGATCATGATATATATACTAAGTAAGAATCACGTACGAATATTATGTAGGTTTATAAGAATTTAAAAACTAAAAGATACTCACGCTGCGTGTTTTGAAATCTATCACTATTTAGGTTAAGTTCAAAGGCATCAACAGTGAGGATAGTACCCTTATTTTAAACTTTATGTTTTGTTTTCGGATATTCTCTCATCACCGTCCTTTCGGTGAATATACTAGGGAGCCGGTAGCCCTCGTCCTAGCACCTCGTCGCACTTTTAAAGACCAATTCATACAGCAGATACGGCAGGACTTACCGATGAACCAAATCTCATTATTAAGTAACGTCTTATACCTAGCACCAGCTGCCGGTAGTACTTCATAGTGGAGTATACCAACACTGACTACTTATAATCCATTATGCACTCATCAGCACTATAAGTTAAGTACTTGTAGGTCAAATTTACCCTACCATTACCCTAAATTTTCCCTACTCCTGCACCTGTAGTACATGTCCGTTGTGAATCTAACTTCAACAGAAAGACAGCGCATGACAAAATCTATAAGTCATGCGGTTGATCTGGTCTCCGGACCTGCATTACTATTAATCTTAAACAGAGAATGGTATTCTTCTAGAAAGGGTTCACAGAAGGAAGACAACAGCGACATAAGAAATACAAGGACGCCAGATATTTTTAGCATAAATCTTCTTATAAAACAAACATGTGCCTACCGCGTCTAGAATACTAAGTTACCATTAAGCAAGGCGGTCAAACAGCTGCAGTTTTACTTAAATATAATAAATACGAAATATAATGTCATATCTCACACATCAATTTAAACTTACATAACGTTGTCAACAATACATTTCCTGAAGCCAGTCACCTTCCCCTTGTAAAATGTGACCTTCAAGCCGTTGAGCGGGATAGAGAGCTTCTCAATGACGAAAGGGTCTAAAGAATTTACTCCAAGCTCTGGGATCCCTTTCACGAACTCTGGGATGGCGTCTTGTGTCGCTTTTACAAGGCATTCTTTGGTTGTGTCGTTGCATGGGTGGATAAAATCGGCTGTAACAAAATTACAAAAAAGATAAGATTTATCATAACGACATATAATTATATTATTATATATTATATTGGCATACAATTATATTGGCAGCGTTGATTTTTTTGTGTGTGTTGTATTATTTATTTTCAATACGGAATTACAGACTACGTATAATATATAATAATGGTGTATTTTTTAAATTTACATATTGTACCTAAGAATGAACTATACAAAAAAATTAGCAACTTATTTTACTCTGTCACTTTAACATTAATGCTATTTGTATTTTTTTAACCTTGGTGTTGACATCTTCTGACAAATGGTGTCAAATATTAAGTAAGACAAAGCAAAAAATTATATTTGCTTTACTATGTATCTCATACATAACGACTTCCCCGGAAGAATCCACGTTAATGGCATGGAACAGCCTTAACGTTGGAATGCTAAAAACATATTTGCTCGGGTCCATCGTAATTATTATAGTAAACATAAGATCATAATAAAAGAATCGTCGAAACAAATAGAATAAGACTGGTAATATGATAATTTACAATGTTCTCTAGGTATTCGAATAATAGTATAACTAATAAAAGGATAAATTTATTGTATAAAAGGGAGTTATTGTAAAGAAGAACAGTTAAATAGATGGATGCTACCCTGTAGCATTTAAGCTATACTACTTCGTTTGGATATACTGCCATCTGACGGTTCCGGTAAAGGTACAGGTACCTCAGTCACCTCATACGAAACCTGGTACAGGGAGAGGTACTATTCTACACTGCCGGAACCACACGGCCGCACTCTCTTGAACAGGTATATGTCCAGCAGTGAACGTTTTACGGCTGCTTTAATGATAAAGATGATGAAATAAAGATTACCAGTTATTACAAGTCGAATTCGTTTTCATGTAGACTATATATTATTTGTATCACAACAAATACTGCAGGAAATCAAATATACCGAAAACGGTGTAAAGGAAATTATTAGCCTTCATTTTCTATATGCACTTGAACAAAAAATGACACAGCCTGCATTATAAAAAATGCACTGAATTAAAAAAATCTTTCGAATGGGAATTTTGCCCATAATTGCCGCAATGGGCAGTCGCGTGGTAATCACGTAGCGTATATCTTCGCAATGGAAATGCTACTGCTCTTTCCCGCCTTTATGCATTTGAGCTACGCTGTTTCGGATTTTACGACACTAGAAACTATTCTACTTTGCCAGCACTTTACAAAATAAGCAAATAAGGTTTAAGATAAAATATAAAAAATCCCTCCCTTGGAAATTTATAGCATTAACTTTATAGCATTAAGGTAACATTTTCAAATACGCCGATATCTACCAACATAAGTTAAAAATTCGTCTCTTTATTACGCTGTATATATATAGTATATAGGATAGTTATATTAATTTTTATTTAAGAGATGGCCTAGTCTAAACTTTTTTCAAGATGTCACTTTGACACTGCCGCGGGATTATTTATCTTGAAATCTGTAGGATGTTATGGTATATTTTCAATCAAATTTATTTAACTTAAAATTATAAACGAAAGAATAAGTTGATTATACTTTAACTCCTTTTTAATATAGGTACTTATTTTAAGCACTTTCTTATGTTATACCCTAAACTTTTCTTTAGCTATTATTTCGTTAGGATTCATAAATTATGTTGTTATTCTTATAATTAGTATTCTACCTAACGATGATACTTCTTTTACATATATTTTATACACTCTGGAAGTTTCCTTTTCTTAAATGTAAAGTAAATTTTAAAAATAACTGTCAATATGAAATGTATTAAAACATGATTTGCATAAGATCTCAAATCAAAAATGAAAAACAATAACACAATTAATATTAGTAAATATTAGTAATAAAGCGTTTGGTAGTGTCAGGGACACTACCAAACTAAAAACGTTTTTATTTGTGTGTACATACATTCCACGCAACTTCATTCATTTATTGCTAGTAATAAAAAAGCACTTAGATTTACATCTATATGAGCGCATATCAGTATTATATTTTTGATATAATTACTTTGTTTCAATATTTAGTCACGTAAACTTAGCGACTATTTATGATAAATACCTACTTTGTAAGCTTGATCGCTTCATTGTAATCATTTCTGCGTTTGGTAGATAATTAATAATTAACGATTGTTCAGTTGTAAGTCAAGGAGAGAAATTATAGGAGAAATGCGTGCGATTACAAATTTTATCGAGAGTAAACGAATGGTGTGACTTAAAGGTAAACAAAATCTTGGCGAACATCTAGGTGCAATGTTTTACGATAAAATAGTTTTTAACAGCATACATATGTTAAATTATAGTAATTTTTCTATGAAAAGAGATATAAAATCAATATTTGTGGTAGGAACCTGAAAAGCAAAATTGTACCTCTCTTTGGTGTCGTAAGAGGCAATTTAGGTACTAGAATCGACATTTGGTAGTATATCCATTCGAAACCGTGTAGCTCATATAAAATGGGAAGGCGGCAGCATCCCCGTCGAAAAGCTACCCTCTGCGTTTCCCCTAGACCAGTGCCACAATTATGGGCAACATGAATCCTATTGGGCAGGTCTACGAGTACCTCGTCGCCAGATGTCCAAAGGCTGATATAATGATAAAGCAACTTTTAAAAATTCTTAAGGGTACTTGATTAGACTATTGATATGTTATAAAATTTCAAAATTTGCGATGAAACAAAAATGATTGTACGAACCCAAAAAACTTAGTGTCAAATATAGTTAAGGATATTTTCTTTGAGAAAATAAATAATAATAACAACATATTGTAAGATATAAAATGTTATATGTTCTGGTTTTAGCTAGAAACTTAGTATTTATCTTTTTTAGAATTTGGATACCGACTCTCACTGACAACAACAATAACTATATGTAGTGTTACAAACATTTACAAATACCTACATAACTACATTCTACATGAGTTGTCTATACTCTGTACATGCGAATATTTTTACCATGATTGCTATTCAATTGTAATATGTTATTAAATTAAAAAGCGGGTTAAATTACAATTAAACAAACGGTCATTATCACAACAAATAAATTTTTAATTTTGTACGGTTATTTATTTTTTTAACATTCGATTCTAGTTGCTCAAACATAATCTAGAATTGTGCTACGGTTTTTTTTTATAAATTACTTAAGACTTGAAAAAATGATTATATTAATTCTATTATTGCACTATGTATTTCTATACAATAGTGTATTCGGAAGAGTTATAGTCATTTGAAACATTGTTGTTGAAATAATTACTCCGCGCAATAAGCGTCGTTTGCGGTTTATACCTATTTTCTTACACATATTCATTAAATTTTTCCGTATTGGTGTAAGTTGTTCGTCTGTTTATAATTTTTTTGAAAATGAATAAACATTTTAAGATATGCGTACCTACTCTTTGTATTGATACAAAAAACAACTTTTTTTATGTAAGTATGAAAAAGTTGTGTACCTCAATTCTGTATAAACATTGAATATATATTATATTAAAAACTGTATGTATATTAAAAAAGAATTTGTTTGTGATAATTTCTCATATGCTAGTAAATTGCGTTTGTTATCAAGTAAACAAGGCAGTTTAAGTTAAATTACGAGAGGATTCTAGTTATTTTCAAGTCACGTTATTATGTGAGTTTGTAATATACGTATTTTTCTTTCTGAATGCACTAAATTTTACAGAAAAAGATATATTTTCATTCGTGATTACGCATAATTCCAAAATTCAAAACTGCGTTATTCCGATATATACTGCTTTTTTAATGTAATATTTTTAAGTTTTGGTATTTTGTTTGTTTTTATTAAACCTAGGTACTTTTACATTATTTATTAATTTAAATATGATACTTATCATAATTGATAAAAAAATTCATAAAATATATATATATCTAAAGGACTAAGTATTTTTTTGTCATTGAATTGATCAATGAAAAAAATGTTGACAAATTACAACAGTTGTAAAATTAAATTAAATACGTCTTTCGCCTATTAAATAAAGAACTTACGCGCTAACTTAGCATGTCCACTCCAGAACAGAACACAAAACACAAGCAAATGCGACTTCATCTTCATTTCGAACTGATAGCCGTTAAAATTGATAAAAGATGTGTGGAACAATAAGTGAGTGTTGCGCCACTGACTGTGGCGCGAAGCAAAACTGCTTTATATCAGTCGCAAAGACGGTGTTAGGCCTTCAAAGGCCAGCCGGACGACTATTCGTGTCGGCTATGCTCGGCTTATTGAATACTAGCTCTAATCTATGACTTTGTACGTTTTAATATTCTATATTTACAAGCCATTTCAAAGAAGTACAAAATATTATCTTTTTTTCGACAAAAAAGCATATAGTCCGCTTGATAATATGCCATACAGCCTATAGATGTCATATCACTAGCATCTTACGAACCCTTGCCTTGCAAACTTTGCCTTAAAAATCTGAAACTTCGGAATGGAAACACTTCTATTTAGTGGTAGAAACAGGTGAGATTGAAAAGAGGAATACTAATGCAGGCGAACTTCTGAATGAGGTCTATTTCATGTATGTATGCACCTAGTATTATTTTTTGTATATTATTTATTCAACTTTTATTATTCTACAATCTAGGAATAAATTATATTATCCAACTCATGTCTATCTGTTAGTTTATTTCCTGAGGCTAACTAAAAATATACTGATGTGTTATCCTTCAGGTTTCTACGACTTTAAGTCATATAAATTATGAGTCTAATTTATTATTTTATAAAGAGAAAATTTTGGTAATTCTTTGAAAATCTATCTGCCTAGACAAACAGCTAATTGTAACTAGAATAATATGGAACTTTACTATTGGTACTGAACAAACCGAAGAACGTAATGTAATTACAAAAGGAATTATTTTTTAATATTATATAGCAAATATGATTAAAGCATGTAACGATGATATTGGTTGGCTTCGAACCAGATTTAAAATACACTTTCTGGCCTTGGTACTTGTCTGTCTAAAATCGAGACAAATAGTGAGAATATCCTTCTCGCTACAGCGATGTATGGACGTATTTCCTACAAGAAATAATCCAATATTGTCCATATATTGCTATGAAAATTTATACATAAACAAAGAACTTTCACAGGGAATTCTTTCAGTAACACCTAAAAAACCGAAAACAAGAATGGTTCATATTTTATGTGAAACTAAAAAAATTAGAGAAGCCGAAAAGCAAATGCACCTATACGATTTTATTGACTACAGTCATTTAACATATTTTATTAGATTTACAGAAATATCATTGTTACGTAAGAAGCTTGTTATATTTTAGCTAACACATAGTTTTTTCTTACAAACATAATTTATATTTATAAAAATTAAGTCTGATAAATCATTATATAAAAATAATGCTGCGAAACATCATCATTTTGCAATGTAGTTAAAATGTAATTACAAAAGGAATTATTTTTTTATACATTGCGGATGAGGCACTTCTATACAGAATATGCCTGATTAAACTTATATCTTACCAAAAAACATTTAGTTTTAGAATTTATTACATCCTATTATGAAAACAATTATAATAGCAGGTGGATTAATAAGACTTTTAGCGTTTTTATACGTGCATCAATGAAAAACTTGTTTTTTGGCTCTTCTAATTGCTACGATTTGCTTTTCTCGACCTCTTGGCTGCGTCTTATCTGATGCCATACTAAATAGCTTTTCTTAATTATTCCAATCAATTGGTTAGACACTCGTATTTGATCAGATAACTGACTACATCTAATAAATTGATGCGACACAAAAACATCAGAATAATGTTTTTTTTCTAATACAAAAAACTTCAGGATCGAATTTTAAGTAAAGTTTTTCTACAAAATATATAGTGGCTTAAGTTCGCAAATCCCACAAGTACTGAAATAGGCTATTAATAATAATAATGAGATAGATTGTTAAACCAATCCCTTTATTGGTTTACTCTCTAGAAAAGATCTAGTGCATTTCAGTCTCGTTTCTCAGCTTACTATATTTGATGAATCCAGCACAGGATATATATGAACCATCTCCTATTAGAAAAAGTCGATGTGAGATGATTTTTAATTAAAAACGATATAAATAATACAATAGGTATTTCAAAATATAAGTTACCTAAAGAACAGCATCGTTAATTATTTACAGAATAAATCAATTAAATTGAAAAACACAATTGAATACAATTAAATTGAAAAACACATTGAATACTGTTGGATGCAATTATTATTAATTAAATAAGTGAATATACGTGTTGACGTATGACGTATGCGGCATGTAGTATCAATGCAATCTAAATAAAGGATCCAAAAAAGCTTGTTTATTGTAAAATGCTAAATTGGGGAAAATCGTCGCAATGATTATTTTTTTATTTGAAACGTTTGCGGGGGGAATATCCTGTACAACCTCACAGAAATTGAGCACTCATTCCAAGGTATAAAGAAGGATTACCTTTTAAAGGTGGACTGGGCTGTGTTCTAGTAGAAAAAGAATAATTTTAAACTGTTCTTCGGAATTCAATCCGCTTTTCAAGCGGTAAACTATAAGAATAGGGGCGAAGTCTTTTTTTGGACTTAAACAATTGTGACACCGGGTCTTTAGGCCGAGTAAACTGGCATCGTAGCATCATAGCGTAGAAACACCAGCAGCTTATAACTGTACTCCATATAAACCGGGCGATATGCGTTACGAGTATATAATAAAATACTTGTACAACGATATTCTTAAAGTGCTTGTATTTTTACTATAGTACCTACAGTAAGGTTAACTATGGTCCATTATATCACGAAGGTCCTTAAAGGAAAGAAGGAAGTATGGATCCTTTTGATCATAACTTTACCTCACTAAGCCTAGTCATATCACTGTTTATTTTTAAATTATAAATATAATTATGTTCTAATATTGGGTAATGTGGAATAAATAACTCATACAAACACACAAACGCTAGTACTATCCTGGCGTCTATAAGCAGCATCAACAGATATCATCACGCGGACCGTATTTTAATTCTGGAAGTATACAAAACAAATATGCTAAAACTGTTCACAAAAAAGTAAAACAGTCTATGAATAAATGCATAAGCAGTGCGTACGGGCTGGGTCAAAAACTGACGGTTGCACATGTAACCGTGACCTCAAAACGGATGCAAGTCGATTTGAATATGATCACGTGACCAGTATATAGTTAACGATCACACATTTGCTATTATTGTGACGATAATTAATCAGTTTTAAAGTTTATTTACGTTATATTGCCTAATATAAATATATCAACGTATATACGCACGTTAGTTGAAAATTTGTACTATAGCAATTAACGATTTCAAATTGACGTCAAATTTCATTTTTTGCCTTAAGTCAGAATATAATAACCTTTTACATAATTATGTATGAAATTACTTAGATATTTTTCACAACAGCAAAGTTGGGACATCTAAACTAAATTAAATGGGAAGGAATGTAAGTTATCTTTCACAGATAAATTAGAACCATTCCTGAATTTTTTAAATACTCAATTATGTAGTATATATATTTGTTTATTTATTGTTATATATAAACATGATTAGTATATAATTTAGTATATAGTATATAATTTATTTAATTTTTTCTTACAAATAAATTAGAAGTACACATCTATCTGCCCTATGATATTTTCTTCTTATATGTCGGTCCATAGGTTGCCTATTTAGTGAGCGAGGAAATACTCATGTTCCATCATGCAATTAAATGATGCAGGGCTGCGACGGACTCACCAGCTGTACAACCGACGCCTACCGCCTAAAAACCCGCCTTAGCAATCGCATTTCGATTCGGACTGGACGCCTGGAGCTACGTAGCATGTTATCACGGTACTCAGTCTGTAGCGACCTCGTTCAAAGGTTGCCTGGAAGAGATAAGGTCGCCTATTGTATTAGAACTTGTCACTTTTTATTATTTCTGATTATGTATTTTTTTTGTACAATAAAGAGTATTATTATTTTTATTATTTTTGATCCATCGTTAATTTTGGTACTTAATATGCACGTATTATACATATAAACTTCCACTTGAATCTTTCTGTCTATTGCTGGAAAGATCTAAGAAAACTTCATTTTATACAATGAAAATATAGGATGATAAATATAAGTAATCTCAAATATTAATAAGTTTTTAAATAACGTAATACTTACGGGATATCTTAAGGGTAACTAACGTTTCAATTTCCATTTCAGAGTTTCAGAATCTGTAGCTAATTTACTACGCTAACTTTAAACCGCTTCCAATATGAAAACAACCAAGGTTGTCCTCTGAAATCTCATTAAAGGTAAGAACAATTGTAAGAAACTACAGAAACGAAAGACAAAAATAATGGGGTATAATGTAGTAATAAAATTTATTTTGGCAGCCATATTAATGGTTCAATACTAATAGTAACCCCAAGAAAGGGCAACATCAAACCTATAAAATCCCATTATTTCTTACACAAAGCAGTATATTATTCCTTTGTATAATAATTCTTGTTTTACCACAGTACCCCACCCGAAGGGAGACAAGGCTGAACATTTAGTTGGTAAAGGGATGACGTCGAGCGTAAAAATGGCAACTCATAACAATCTTACTAAGTAATTGCTCGAAATGTTTAAGATGGAACAGTTAGGTGCGCCCTTTCTGTTAAATGAAATTTTGTTTGAAAATTTAATGCTCTCTATATTTTATTTGATATCTTTACAAATATTACTAAAGTTGGTTTTTCACTAACAGGAAACATTTAACATACTATGAGAAAGAATCCCTAATTATTTTCTAAAACGAGTTTCTTACCAATGCCACCTTAATCCGTCAGTAGAGCTGCTAGGGAGATGTAAGGGCTCGGCCCTTACATCGTTGTGACAGAGTTTTGTTTTATCGTTATCAAATAAATCTTTGAGTTAGATCAGACCCAAAGCCAAAGAATATGTTTCAGTGCCTTAACATACAAACAAAAAAAAACTAAAGATTTTCAATCTGAGGAGTATGTTAAATGAGAAGATGTTTCGCAGTTGACGACTGCTGCCCATGTCGATGGAATTGGACATCGATAATTTTAAGCCAAAATTCAGTTATGGAATTCATAAAATTATACACTCATTTGCAAAAAAATGGCACCTAAGCAATGAGCCATTTCAAATGTTACTATTGGTTTGTTTCATAATTATAGGTAGTTTTACTTCCACAATTTTGTAAATTAATAGGCAAATAATCTTTTTCGTCAGTATTACCATAAAATTTCGATAAAATTTATGGGTTTTAATGCTAAAGTTCACTAGTAGTGTATACTCGCTAGTAGTGCATATGCTCATGAAGTAAAAGTTAAAAAAGTTTTTGTTTGCTTTTTCTTAAACAAAGTAAATGTTTAGTATCAAGTGTGTAACTTAAGGCCGCGGGCCGGGCGATGACTGAGTATATTGGCCGCAAGAAGCCTCCTCCTGACCGTCCATAGACTAATATGCACATTACTTACTTCTTCGAGGTTTTTCTTAAGGGCCACATACGAAGACTTGCGATTGCTCAATGCACGACTCAGAAGAAATCGATCATCTCGTGGTTGGTTACATGGTTTTCTTCCAGAACCAGGCCTTCTTTCGACGGAACCGGTGTCTTAATACCGCTGCCAGGTCCTTTAAACCTTTGAGCGACTCACCCTTAGCCTTTGAGCCATGAAGCATTGGCTGCAACCCTCTTTAAGCAATGCAATAACTTAGCTATATAATATGAAATAAATTCATAAAAATTAACTAAAAGCTATGAAAACCGATATTATCTTTTGGAACTTCGCACCAAAAATGTAGGATAAAAAGTGGTTTTCTGTAAAAACGAGCATCAAACGAAAATTTGAATTTAGAACGCACTGTTTTAAACACCACGGCATTTTTAAAACCGGCCAGTAACATGTACAAATGATTAAAATCAATTTGGTACCGTATTTTTTTAAAGAACTAAAATCAAAACCGCCCCTTTTTTTTGGAAATAAGTGTATCTGTATAATATTTGTTACCTTACTACCGATAATCTTTACTACTTAAAATCTATAAAAAAAATGAAACGGAATGGTCTCGAGTTATCGATATCTATACTTTTAAAGTTAGTTATGTAAAAACACCCAAAATAAAGGCATAGAATAGTACTTTCCCCTGTACACCTGGTACAGGGGGAGGTACCGATAGATAGTGGTATATAAATCCGAGACAATGCAGCTAAAATGCACAGGGCGTGGATCGGCAACAGCATCCCCGTCGCGAAAGCTGCGCTCTGCTATTGCCAACACGCTTGCCCAGCGCGGTAATTATGGGCAAAATTCCTACTTTCTTCGGGAGAACTATGTCCAGCAGTGGACTCTCAATGGCTGGTATAATGATAAAGATGACCCAAAATATACCTGGAATTTGTTATCTTTTTTTTATTGGTGTGATTTTCTTTTTATTTTCCTAGGTCGACAAACAAGCATACAGTATGTATGGTAATAAGCGTTACCGCAACCTATAGACGATCGTAGGTACCGCATGAACATCACTAGCGCATTGCCAATTTTCCAGCCAAACACCCAGTAATTTCACTGTCTCTCTTACTCTTCAAGCCACAACACAGCGATGTGAATAGTACTATATGGCGATAAAAACAGATGAACGTGAGGTACTAATTAATACGAACTTTTGTATTAGGTCGTTTTCGGCCGGCCCTATCACCTTTTTTTAAATATGCCTGTCGCTCTCGCTGACGGAAGAAACTTAAAAACTTAAATACAGATTTAAAGGCTTTTGGTACATCAATATTGAACTCAGTGATCATAATCAACAAGCAGATAGCAATAAAAATATGTCTACTGTTTTAAAAATACTCCCATTAATATTCGTTATGACATTTTGCTTCTCTGTCGCTTTCGTCGTGTTTATGATTGATTAGTTTTCTTTAGCTAATTCTGCTACTTTTAAGTATCAGTTCCAAGTGAACTTAGCTATATATTTTTTAAATATAATAAGGATCGATGTTAAAAAGAATTAAAAATAATAATAACTTTATTACACAAAATTTGTAATATGGTTTAAAAATAAAATTATAGCATAGGCGGTACATTAAAAGAAAAAATAAGTGACACATTTTACAGTAGTATATTTTTAGCTTTGAAAGAAACTCAATGAAAAATTTTGATTGGGCTATATAACAATCGACACTTGTTGCCTGTTATCAAATAATTGGGCATGATAGAAAGTAGATTTATGTAAAATTTCATGTAAAATATATGAGAGTAAGCTGCGCAATGACGGCTTTGTTTCGATCTGTGATCAAATCTAGTGGGGAAAAATAGTTTTTTGTAATAGAATGAATAATAACGGTGAAATCGGTCGGACTTCAAGATGTAAGCACTATTTACAAACCAGCAAACAGTCCTCAAACAGACAACAAATATATAAATTAGCAGATCAAAAAAATGTCCAAGAGGATTTCTTCAAAAGTAAATATGCAAGTACTCTTTTAATTAGCCACATTTTTTACATAAAAGACTATATACATAAAAGATTTCACATTACATGGTATTATTGGTAACAAGAAATATTTTCACCCGATACAATTACTTCCATATTGATAATATAACCGTTATAACAGTTTGGTCTAAAATTGCATTTGCGTTTCAATCATGCTCATTGTTATTTCAAAAGTAATAATTCGATTTATTATTATAAAATTATACTAATGCAAAGCTAATATAAAAATCACACTGGTTTTTAAAAAAGTAACTAATTTAACAAAAATTTAATGAACGAAATGTATAGTAAAAAGTTATATTTTTAAATGTAAATCTGAAATATGGCTTACCACAATATGTTCACTACTTAATAGAATTGCAAATGTATTAATTTATATCTTCTATAATCTATACACATATGTATATACAATGGGAGATCTTTTTGTGGTTGTGTATAGTTTATGACTACAAAACAGTTTAAAAAGGTGGGTGGGTTACACATCTTTAAAAAATCCCCAGTTCATAATGTACTCTAAATGCAAAAGACATTGAGTATAAAATTGGCTAAGGATTTTTTACAGATCTGTATACGTCAATCGGTAACCATGTACATATTTTTAAAATTAACCCATCGTAAACGGCATTAGATTTAACAGGTACCAACTCGTTATATTAAAACTATTATAGTTAACTAAACAAGGTAAAATGTTAAATTCATATCTATTATTTTCGATATCCCTCAAATTTGCACCTGACTTACATAAGAATATTGTACTTATAACACTATAATTGAATGTTGGGTCAGTAAATAGGTATTGGTACGTGTAATAGCTCGTCGTAGGGGACGGCATCGAAGAACTTCCTGGCGGTATTTATCGTGACATTGATGGCGTAGTCGACTACTGGTTTGCCAAACTCCTCTGTCACAACCCTCCAATTCTCGTTCAAAAACTGCAAGACTGTGTTACCTGGAAACCAAATTAATAAGAATCTTAAATGACTATTAAGCTTTGAGATACCAGCAGAGTAGAATAGTACTCCTGTATCAGGTGTCGTAAGAAGCGACTAAGGTACCGGAACTGATTAATGGCGGGATATCCATCCTGAACGGTGCAGCTCAAATGCATAGGGCGGGATGCGCAGCAGCATCTCCGTCGCGAAAGCTGCGCTCTGCGATTGCTAACACGCTTGCCCAGCGCGGCAAATATGGGCGAAATTGCCCCTTCCTGAGGGAGGCCTAGGTCCAGCAGTAGACTTCCAATGGATGGTATAATGAAAGACTATTATTCTTAAAGGAGTGCTCTACACTCAACCAAACCCACACAATTAGATACCACAATTGTAAAAGCTAATATATGTTGAATATTATTGTTTTTTATTATACCAGTTCAATATAAAATCATGCGGATCGCTTGATAGTACGCGCCAACGCAACTTATAGACGCTGGTATTCGGATAATATCTCGCAAGGATATCTCCAGCGCGTTGCCGACCTAGAAGATTGTATGCCACATTCCCCAGTAATTTCACTGCCTCTCTCACCCTTCAAACTGGTAAAAACAATGCTGATTTGACAGTTAAAATATGTTAGAGTGTATAACTCTACCTCATGTGAAATCTAGGCCTAGTGATATTTTGTCTTATTTTGTATTATTCATTAGATTTATATTGCATTGATTCCGGCTATTACCAAGTAAATTTATTAAAAATTGTTTATATCGATATCCTAGCTAAGTTAGACAATATTTTATGAGCTACTCATAGTTAATCGAATTAAGAGTTAGTTATTAATATGGATAGTAGATAGTCTACTCTAAAGGGAAAAGGTCGTTACTATGGGATAAAAAAATAGACTACTAGAATACTAGGTAGAATAGATTAAAGAAAGGTCAGATCAGAAGTACTAATGCGAGTGAAGCATAGAGAGTGGTATGCCACGATCGCAGCAAGTGGAGATCCATAGTCTCTGCTTACCTCAATGGGACACAGTTGTGATATATGTATATATTATATAAGCATTAAACATATTACAAGTTGCTCTTAGAAACTTCTTTAGGAAATATATCTGGTAAAATTATTTAGTACATTCACAACAATTACCGAATACAAAATGTAATGGCAAAACGATAAATTTGTATTTTGATAGATCATAAGTTGTAGGCGATTGTGGCGTAAATACAAGTAACACACTAGTTTATACACTAGTTTCGATAAAAGTTCATAGACTCATATAAAGAATAAATTTAATGAGTTTATGTTTTAATAGATATATTTGGTCCATCTGCATCCAAAATGTTACATCTTGTGAAATATTTACATCAAACCAGTGTTAACAAATATCATGGTCAATGGTTGCGTAAAGTGTGGTACCGTGCGCAAGTCAGGTTGGCAACACTTCGCTGGACAGTGTTGTTGGTAGTTGACCGACGATTGTCGATTATATTACACTGCTGGTGGGTGTATTAGAGTAAAGTAATAGTGACATAGAATTAATTAACGGCCTGCCTTGTCATCGCAAAAGTATTTAAAAAAATTACACTCAAACACATACATAATTTTTTCGTAGTATTACTAAAAAAGAGTAAAATGATTTTTTCCAAGATTAGATTATTATTGTTTATTCCTAAAAAGAAAAAAGAGCAAATTTAAAAAAAAATCTAACAGAAAAGTATTTGGATCTCAAGTTTTTAATGCTTTCTAACATTTAAGCGTTTACTGCTAATAATAAAACTACTTTTTTAACTGCTTTAAGAGGGTGTTTATTAAACTTTTTACATTTTTTTAAGAACGGTCGCCGTAAGGTAACCGAAACGTCTAACTAAAAACGTAAAAATTTAAATAACCCCGTTAGAGCTGTTCAAAAAGTAGCTTTTTTTACAAAGTTTGGTCAAAATTGTTGCTTGCTTAAAGATTTTTTCATATAAACTTGCAACATTTATAGGGTTAAACTTTTTAAAATATCTTCCTAGTGTGTGCTGGTACTGTGAATTGAATGAAGTCCAAGTTTCACAATATTGCCATTAAAGGTTACTGTTGTTAGGCAATTTATATATTGATGGGAACTTTTGCCTTTATTTACATAGATATTATATAAGTCACATGGAACAGAAACTTTTATAAATGTATATTTTATGTTTTTAAATAACAAATCTGCCATGAGAACTAGTTATCATTGTAATGCAATTATCCGTTAAACTTGACTAATTGTGCTGGCCTTGGATAAAATTTTACTTAAATCAGCTTTCTAATATGAGTGATACAAGTGACTATTGTCAGTATAGAAGTAAGTTAAAATATCGTTTTATTTAATCACAAGTTTCGATTGAGTGAAACTTAATTTTATGTACATATACTTGATAGGTTTTAATAAAAGTAACTTACTGTGCTAGACTAATATAACGCTGATTTTGATATTGGTTAATATTACAAAATATTTATTTAATTAATAAGACTCCGAGGTATGTCGCTTAAAGCACTTGTGTTGCGGACATCAGACAACAGAAAAATCACAAATATAATACTTAAATACATATATTGAATAACCAGACACAGAACAAATACACATATCAACATATTAATATTTGACCTGGGTGGGAATCGAACCCACCAAACCATCTGGCGCAAACCCTTTGGCGCACAGTATACAAAAATTGCTCTCCGTCATAATTATATTAATTTTATATACTACTGATGTAGATATATTCGACAACCTTCTTTTCCATCACTATTAGTAACTAGTATGTTAGGTAAAACTCTACTTAGTCGGATAGACGAGTAAGGAGGCATTGCTGAAACTGGTTTGAAATGAACAGTGACGAAATGGGTGAGCGTTCTGCGACGGAATTATTTACAAAAGTTTAGATGAAACAGTCGTCATATCTATATATAAAAACAATAAGGATTAGAAACGTAACATGTAACGTAAAGAGGGAGTGCAAAGTTAGTAGTTATTCAGTACAAGGGTCTTAATTGAAAGTCATGAAAAACGTGTAAAATATTTTTTTGAAAGTTATCTCTTGAGGGGGTAAAAGGACCTAATGATAAGTCGAAATACATACTATTCTACTTAAATATCTCACAGTCTTAAGCACCTGTGCCTGGGTGTTATATAGACATGTACATATATATTATATTTGTGATTTCTCCCCTGCCTGATGTCCTGATGGGTTTGATCTTCATACAGGACAACTATATGTATATACAATCCTTAGCGAAAAAGATAGGATCACTACATTAGACGGGCCCGTCATAATTTCTTATGATTAAAAAGCGGTCTTTAAATATATTATTTAAAGACCGCTTTTTAGTTGAACAGCATTGTTTTTATTATTTGCGAGCCACAGGCTAATTAAGTTTGGTGGTATAAATAAATGCAACTATCTTTAATTGATGGCTTTTTGTTTTTCTCTTTATACTATGTATGATGTTTGAAAACACTTAAAACAAAGTGTATATAAAATAACACTATCGGTAAATATAACTATCTTCGATATGTATAATCACCTTATTAATTAATTTATAACACATTGATTTATAAATATATATTAAACACATGTACATCTCTGCACCGTCTCGTGTTACGATAGAACAAATATACGTGTTTTTGCTATTTGCATTGGAACCCTGCTAGCGGTAAACGATACGCTTTGTTGAAACCGCTATGTTATCAAACGTTAATGGTTAACCAAGTACCATAGAAGCATTAATGCTTATATAGTCACCGAAGTAAATTAGAAACAAAACATCCTTGATACATATATTTATTCAAAGGGAACATTTTATTCACTTAATAACAAACTCTCAGTTTGATAAACGACACAAGACTTACAACTATTTTTCGACTGCCCTAGATATTCGTCATTTTACTACTGAAAGTAAGAAGAACTAGTAAGTTTGACTCAATATACCGCAAAATGCCGTAAATCATCCACCATCCAATTTGGAAGATTGTGCCCATAATTGCCACGCTTACCTGGGCCTTTGTGACGGGAATGCTGCCCGTTCCCGCCCTGTTGAATTTGAACTTCGCTACTTCAAATGGATTCCGCTATCTGTCTGTAGCAGTACCTCAGTCGCCTCTTATAACACCTGGTACAGGGGGAGGTACTATTCTACTCTGCCGGTACTACACGACCAAACTTCATGAAAACTATTATAAATATCAACAATGACTTACACTATGATTTATTTTCAAAATGATATGAAAAAGAAAATTTTAATTTCATTTCATTCAAGAGAATGTAATCTATTCTGTTATCGTCTCCAGATAAAAGATTTTTCTCAGTTTTTTGCTTTGAAATCCGTCATAAATTTATCTTAAACGTTAATTTTTCATGTGAATTAAATGTTTCCATCAACAATACGAGCACAGCTTATTGGCGGCAAATATTATTCAGTGTGACCCTAGAACGGGAATACCTTAAGGACTTGTTACTGTCAAATTATTTAATAAAAACTCCTCAAAGAAGAGGCAGTATACGGTTTGCAAACACTTCTGCCGCTCTCTAATACAAGTTAGCCTACATATAAATGTTGCGCGGTACATGTCCAAATAGCACATTTTCTGCCACGCGATTATCACACCTTCAGAGTCTGTAAACGAACTTACTTAATTCCGGATTTCCCTTGAACAGATTGTTGATGGTGTAGATGATTCTATCGCCATAACCGAAGTTGTATCGATAGCTCTTGATGCCAAAGTGGTCTCGACCCTCAGCGTCTTTGTAGTACTTAGTCTTGATGTTCAGTTTGATAATTGAATTAACTGGAAAGATCAAAGGCTCAATTAGACTTAAGAGTTAAATTAAATTATCAACTACTTACTTCCTTAAGTTTGCTAAATATTTTAGTATATTCTCCGTCTCTTTTAAAAACTTTAAAGGTAGAAAATATTTTTTTTAGAGTTAAAGTAGTTAGACCTTAGTTTTCTGTGACACTATTCAATGGCCCATTTAAGGTACAAAACCTATTTTTAATATCCAATTTATTAATTGCACATCATAGCAGTGTAATACACTTTTTTAAAATATATATATATTGTAAAAATATAAAAGCTAAATATAAAATAATATCAAAGTTTACACCAAAAGAAATTGGACTGATTTGAGTAGGTTAATCTATTGCTTACCGTACTACATTCACGTGTTTGGAAGAAAATAAATATTTAAATTAAACTATGGATATTAATTAACAAGAATTAAGGATATTATTAAATTTATTAATTAATTCAATAATATCCATAACTCCTACTTGCGTTCCTATTTGGTCTTTGTTTTCTTTCTAATACTGTGTTGATATTATTGCGAATGTTAATTGACATAACATGACATTAATAATGAGTCATGTTTAATTAAGTATTTAAAAATTTGCAAAAATAAAGTGTTGCCCTGATAATAATTTTGTGTAAAGTTAATATTATAATATTATTATTATTAAGCCTATTGATAAATACTACATTACAATCCTGGTATTAAAATTAATGAGATAGATAATTGTGTGAAGATTTTAGCGGTATAATCCATATGAATTTTAAATTCATACAGACATGTATTCAACTTTAGTGAACTCTTAAAGGTCAGTTTTGGTTAAAATGTATAAATTAACTAAATGGTTAATAGATATTAAATATAATACAAAAAATATTTATCACAAAGACAACTTACTTGAAAACATAATACATAAATACCTTCAGAATGACTTGTAAAAAAGAAATCATTCTGCATTAGAAAATATTCTTACTATCTTCAGAATAAATGTAAATACAAAAATGTAAAAAGTTAAATACACTCCGTGCTAAGCTGTTAAAAAGAAAATTCATTCAAATCTTATAATCGATTAGCCTACAATACAAATGTTAGGCATCGGTTATTTGTGATGCGACGTGACAGTCTTATTCCTAATTAAGCTTACCTAATTAGGAATAACTGATGAATTTGGGCAGAACTTATGTTGTGTGTACATGTCTTTCTGATCGCGAATTCTATTGTATGTAGTAGTACAGAAGTACGTGGCAGATATTGACTTCAATCCATCAAACCATAACATAGTATTTTTTATTCCAGTAGGCAAATTACAAGCACTTTCAAATCGTCAAAAAAATTTATAAAACAAATTTTATTCGGGAACATCTAGTAATAAATGTTGTATTATATTCATAATACTGATGACCCTACGGGATGGTAAAAGTCATCAGAAGTGTTTCGAGTTTAAGAAAACATGCATTATTTTGAAAGCATTTTGAGATGGATGAGTTTCCTCTTCATTAACTGTTAAGTAGGCACGTGACAATCTATATTTTTAGGGAAAGAACGGTATAGAATCCGTATATCATCGGTCTGCTGGTAAAGGGATCGGCGGTATGTATACCCAAATAAGTCTAACTCAAGTTCTGACTGAACACTCTTTTTGACTAAGTTCTGTACACTTGAGTGCAAGGTAAACCAAACTATGCAAATGTGGAGAAATGAGAGCGTGCTTTAATCTTGGTACGATTGTTTTCAATTTGTTAATTTTATATTAGTTATTTTTATAACTCTCACCAAAAGTTACAATAGAACACTGTAAGAAAGATCTTTATATTTATTGATTTGTTCGTTCATTATTTAATTTATTAAATGTCCATTACTTTGTAAAGTTCAATAGAAATAACGAGAAAGAAAGGTCGAGCGCAAGGCGTGAAATACTTACTTATCTTTATTTTCGAGTCGCCTTCACCGTTGATGGGGAAAAGCAACAGCCTACCGACAGCCGTGTATTTCCCTTTGATCGTGATGTTGCACTTCGTTTCCAAATTGAAAACGTTTTTCTCTAGGAACGCTCTGAAACGTAATAAAATACGAACTATGTATTTTTACAAGTCATTCCATTGATAGCAGGAATTACGACATTTATTTTAAAAAGTTAACAATACTGTAATATGTGTTATGATTTTACTAAAAATAATTGCAAAATTTTAAAATGCTGAGTTAACATTGAATGCATCATGACCAGGCTTCAATTCAAAATATCAAAATACTGATATATCGTTTAATGAATTTATAAAGTATTAAATGGATGACTTTTTAAAAAAAAAGAGCATGTTGTCTTTCTTATTGATTATGATTAATGTCTAATAACTAAATGAAGCTAAAGAATTGTCGATTGAATGTATCAATCTCAGAATCTATTAAGAGTTTTTGATTTCTAAGCGCCATAACTCTATAGAGAAAAAACCGGGAAAGTGCGAGCTAGTATCGCCTTTCGAAGATTTCGTTGGTATGTATTCCCTTGACTTATCAAATCGATCCTTACATGTTATAATTAGATTCCTTTGTATTTACAGTGTAACACGATATATCTTGATAATCTTCGTAGTATTATGTCACAAAAAATAGATACCCTATGGAAATTCGTTCTCTGTAGTATAAACGGGCGTATATTTTTGTTAGATTACGTTAGAAAATTTATATATTATATCAATAATTAGAGACCCGCTCTAATTTTGACAAAAAAAAACAATTTTAGTGCATTTTATCTAATATTAAGCGCGTTTCAACAATTATATTTTTAATGAAATCGATTAAACGATACATTACGAAGTTTTCATAATTTTAACTAACACTTATAAACGAAGTCAGGATAAATATTTTTTATTTTATCGGAGATACATATTCTTCGAAATTTAGTTTAAGGCTATTTACTTATTAGGTGATCAGTCAAAATATGAATTCAGACTTCGTAGGTTGTCCGAGCCATAAGAATTCATTGAGGCTACTTTTACATTGTCCAAGGGTGAACCAAGTTGCGCTCACCGAGATTTCGCCAGCTATTGTACTGAACCGTGAGAAAAGAAGTATCATTACCTGGCAAGGTTCTCGTAATCCGTGGGATTTGTCATCAAGGAGTTTTAGAGATTGTAATGTGGTGTAATGTTAAACAAGGCGAATTATTTTGACATATTGTTTTTTTATATCTTGACCATGAGCATGGTTATCTAGATCTCAAATGTAATCATAGTCATTAGGGTTGTGCTGTTTATTTAAATTTTATATGTATTGCCTCGGTTTACTTTATTTTGTTTAGCCATGAAGTACCGGCAGAATAGAATAGTACTTCTCCCTGTATCAGGTGTCGTAAGAGGCGACTAAGGTTTACCACCGACTAGGGACGGTACATAAATTGAAAACAGTGTAGCTCAAATGCAGAGGGTGGAGATGAGTAGCAGCATTCCTTTGGAGAAAGCTGCGCTCTGCTATTGCCAAAACACTTAACCAGCGCGGCAATTATGGGCAAAATTACCCGTGTCTTGGGAAGGTTTACATACAGCAGTGGACTTCCAATGGCTGATAAAGTAATTACATTTTTAATAAACATAGTTTAAGGTTTATTGTAAATAATAATACAACCGCAGCCTTGACCAATTTCAAAATTGGACATGTAAATCGGTTACGATGCCCCAGCATCTCAAAAACTCGTCACAAATGTCGTCGTAATAATGGTCAAGCCGATAATGTGATATGCGGCAGTGTTCTTGTGCGTCAAGAGTTCAATCAAAAACAAGACAAATCTTTCTATGATGAATATTTGTGTTTGTTCTGTGTTTGGGTGTTAGATATATATTAAAATAGCAGTGCAGTTAGCTGTATAATTTTCATATTAAATTTGCACTGCCCTTTAGAGATAATTCTCGAAAAAAATATATTACATGTGTTGCATAACTTTTACTAAAGAACCTTCATACAGAATTTTATTTGATTTTTTTCAAAAACAGCAACGTTTCATACTAACTTTGCATTCCTGTTTTACTACCTAAAGGGGTGGCTTTTCAAATACTTTTAGTTCCCCAACGTTTTCGGAGTAATCTTTGTGCAAAATTTCAAGTTTCTAACATGTATTGTTTAAGCCCTGTATTTTTCAGTATTACTGAATAAAATCAAAAATATTTTGGCACATACATATCACACTACAGGAATAATTGCTATTATACAAAAATAATTGTATATTGTAATTTTTTAACTTACTCTACGTTTAACACTTCACATTTCTTAAGACCGGTCGCTTTTCCTTCGTAGAAGGTCACTTTAATCCCAGGAAGTTGTATAGGCAGTTCATCAATGATGAACGGATCCAATGATGGCACTCCAAGATGAGGTAGACCTTTTGTGAACTCTGGGATTGCATCTTGGGTAGCCTTGATGAGGCACGCCGGCTCAGTATTATTGCAGGGATGGATGAAATCGGCTGAAAATATGAGAAAAAATTAATATGTACATTTTAATTCAAGGAGATTAAGCCACCAGTTTTCCTTATGAATTCTATTCTGGTGGCCCTGGTTTTAAAATCCGTCTGATGGCAGATCAGTAATAAAGTAGTCCATTAAATGACCATTGGTTTAAATGATTTTTAGAACCCCAATATGTTGTCAGAATCGGTCATTTGAGTCATACTGTAATATAATAATAATAAATATAGGTTTAACAAACCTATATTTTTTTTTATTTGACGTTTATATAGGTACTATAAATATATAGTTAGGACTATTTAATATAAAGATATTTTTGATATTGACTTTTGAGTTTTAATTAATTGGATTTATATATTTGAAGAAAATAAACTTAATAACAATTTTTTTTACAAATAGTAACGAACTATCTTGACACATGACATTAGAAAATATTTTTATTTCTAAAATAATACTTAATTAAGTACGTCTCAATAAACATCTAATCAAAAATTATCGTTGCTATAGATGTACAATATTTTTTATTGTTTCTAACATACTACTTCTTTGTTTTGAGATAGGTATACTGTTTGGGAGTGCGTATAATAGAAGTAAGTGAACCCAGATGACCTAGGAGATAAAGTTAAATAAATTATACAATTTTGTTATATTTAATTACATATTAATAGTCAAGACTCGTGTTTTGTTAAAAAAAACCAACAACACCAAAAAACCAAAAACCAATATCAAAGGTATATAACACATATAAATTATATATTTATTTTGCAGTTATATTTAAAAAAAATGTCCAAGTAAAGCAAAGGTACTACTAATCTTAACTCCCCAGGCATTCAGTCGGGCTTAAATTAAGTAGTCCATTTTTCTGTATATAGCATATAACAAATAAAATTAAATATTTAACGTTAAAGGAATATCCGATGAGGCCACCGTGGGAGTTGTAATTCAGATTTAATTATACGATAAAATATTTATTTAGCTTCAGCAAATGTGTGCATGGAATAATTACAAATTTTAAATTACCCTACAATTAGTCAGTTATAGGATGTTTAATAAATGTGTTCTTTATATACTAAAGGGGTCCTTCCTTTGACGTTCAGTATGATACTGAAATGGAGTGTTTATATACATTTTAAAAGTAAACTGTTTGTGCTATTTCAACTATTTGCAACCAAGAGAATGTCAAGAACTTAATTATCGGCTGAAGAATTTATAAATAATTTATCATATATTTTTTTTTGTTTGTGTATTATCATTATTAACGTCTGTTTTGTACAAAATAATTAAAAAATAAAATTAAATAATTGTATAAAACATGTCATGTACACATCTCCTAGGTTACCATCTAGTTAATATTTTATTTTGTTATGAATATTGGTATGTATGACAGTAATCTGTAAGTGTAACTGTAATAAATAAAGTTAATAAATAATATTATGTAAGAGCATACATGATGTGGTATATACCATGTGGTAGAGATACCAATCTTGTGCGCCAAGGGTCCGTTGTTCGATCTGTCTGTTTGTTATGCAGTGCAGCACAGCCTAACCAGTGAACTGATTTTAATTAAATTGGTACGTAGATAGTTTCATCCCTAAAGCATGACATAGCTTTCATCTCGGAACTCCAGAGAAACGCGCTATAAACTGAAATCGCTAGAAGAAAACTAGTTCCAAAGTACACGATCTAGACCTCGTATAAAATATTTAAACTCTTAACTATTTCTAACGCCAAATAGCAGTGCTCGTATTGATCTATTCTGGTTTGAAGGGTGAGAGTGGCAGTAAAATTACTAGGTAATGTGATATAATATCTTCAGATTCGAAGGTTGGCAACGTGCTAAAATATCCTTGTGATATTACGAGCGTCTATAGGCTGCTGCTTATTATCACGCAGTGTGTGTTTGTCAATCTGGTCTAATGAAAAAGGAAACCCAAAAATCTCTCTCTGTAGATTGGGCAAGTTTTCGCAACTCAACGCCTCTTATGCGGGAATGTTGCCTGTTTTTTGAACTGTTAGCCCTACTCTTGCCAGCTCAGTTTCTCTAGGAAGTGCAACTAATTGCTGTAGTCACTGGTCGCTTGCCGAAATCTCTCTTATTATTATGTCATCAGAAAAGCTAATTCACCAACAATTCATTATACACTCTATTTAATTAGAAAATAAATCAAGTAAAGTTTTCCACTGTTTTGCAAAATGAAAATATTTCCGTGTTTACGCAAATCATTAGAGAATATAAATTGTTATAGTACCTTGTATCTTATTATTATGAGAGGCCAAGAGGTCAATGCAATCTGCAGTTTGTATATTAGAATATATATTACACAATACTAAATTCCTTATTCTCACAAATGAAGTACCATACATATCCAGATACGACACATTATATAGGAAAATTTTGTGTTGTTTGGATTAAACATTAACATCATTTTCTATTCATTATAGTCAAACTTGACTTGACAGCATAAAGGTTTCGGATGGCGGTAAGCCATTTCATTGTTTGCGATACTTCAATATATTAACTTTAAATTAGTCAAGATAAATTTTAATTATACATACACAAATATGAAAATAATTGATGATATTGCCTCATAGTAAACTAGACCCCTACTTTGGCTGAGTCCAAAGTAAAATTGTATCCTATTGATTCTGTATATTTTTGTATTTAATTCTCTAACCTATAAACTAGATTTGTATATAGAATTTTTTTTCCTTATCAACCTGGAGCCGGTAATTGCAAACACAGCTAATAAATAATTATATTATCCAATTTGATATGTTCGTTCTGTTTATACGCGCATTGAATTTTGACGAATCATTTTTATTTTAATTGTTCCTAGCAGGCCGCCATGTCTTTGACCAAGTAATTTTTATTTCGATGCTTTTGAACCAGTCCACCAAATTCTCGATTTCCCGGCTTATAAAGCAGCGCACTACCTCTCCCCCCTCCCCCCTTCCATATAGCTGTTAAGTACAATCGTAATGTACAATTACTGTAAAATTACAATGCCGTGCCTGCTATCAGTTACATCGCCACATTGCACACGTTGTGCGATGCACATGGGTGCCTACCTTGAATTGGGATTTCAAACTTAATAATATAATTAATAGCCCTACGAGTGACCTCTACCATCCATATCGATACGTGATACTGTTATTATTGGGCCCATCAAAGCTCCTAATACCTATGCTAAGATCAATCAATTTAAACACTATAGACTTACAATATAAGTTACAGAATGCTGAATAAGATTATATTGTAGGTACGAAACACAAAAGCTTACGAAAAAACCCAACTTAAGAAGAAAATACGTGTTTTGAATAAAAATATTTTTTGAATTCAATCGTGCTCGGAAACAAAGAAGAACGTGTTTACAAATTCATTTGTGATAAGATTCTAATCTGTGAAAAGTGAAAAGTATGAATAATTCTTATTTTTCAATAGGAAATATTTATCAGTAACAAATTTTTGTACTACTTCTAATTCAATTGTTCATTATATTTCATTCGGCGACACTTCTTCTGCTTAGTACTTTATGTTGCTGCTGAATACTTTTTAAATGGACATTGACATTTATTATAATAACCCTTGCTAAAATAGAACATCATTAAAAATATTTTATAACTAAAATGACATTTGAACCTAAACCACGTCTTATCTAAAAATAAACTATTCGTATGTCAAGCTATTTACTGTCTGCCACGATTTCGTAATTTATAAATATTCGAAGAAGTTAGTCGGAGAATGACAACTTGTACGTCGCCATTCTTGAGTATAGCATGTGACGTTACCAAGCAATTTCACTGCGTCTCTAATCGTTCAGATGATAACATGAGAATACAGGCACTTATGTCTGACGGTAAAAATAGGTAAAGGTGTACCCGTAGGTAATATTTACTATAAAAAAAAAACTTGTCGAAGGTGCGGGTCAAACAAACATGCGGGTCTTGTACCTGTATCTTTCCTAAATCGGGGGACTGCACTCCCCTGGAAATAGGAAAGATGCAAGTTTAAGTCCCGCCTAACACCTGTTATAAGTTGATGATTTCTCGTAAATTATATATTTCCTAGAAAATCATTCTAAGGCTCTGTTACAAAATGAATAAAACATCGACATACTAAAATGATTTACAACGAAATTTAAATAATACTAGCCTACTTCAACGTGCGTGTGCGGTTCACAAAACCGCGATGCGTGGAACAGCATTGCGTGAAGCGACGTGTAATCATTGGCGGCAACAATAAGTGATTAATATTCATAAAATGACTTTGCGAATCGTGTTCATTAATGCGTTTACAATAGCATTTAAACTTGTGCCGTTTATTGGTGATCATTTGTAATGATTGCAAGTTCAAATAATGATCTAAAACAAATGATGTTACTCGTCTATTTTCGGGAGTAACCCATGCACTTTGCACATGTTTTACACTAAGTCTCGAAAAATTACATAATGTAATAGTATACAAAATGACTATGTACTTGTTGTATAAATGATAAATATCTTATTAAACTGAAGGAAATCATTTTAAAAACAAAAAGTATTAACTTTTATTAGTTTTTTTTATTTTAATTTGTGATATTTTCATTGGCGACAACCCAGATATTCTTGCTTAGGAAAATAAAAAAAAAAAATTTATTATCATTCTAGTTTACTGTGTTTATAATAAGGAAAACTTAATTATCTGTAGTTTAGCGCGTTATCCCAAAGTGTTACCGACATTACAATCATTCTGATGGCTTAGATTGAAAATAACATTTCATCTAATGGTATGGTTAGCAGCAACCCTAAAGTGTCAGTTCCCAGACCACTTATTGGCTTCTGAATGGCATAGCGGCTGTAATAAATAGTAACAGCCCGGCCCAAAAGCTTTACGCACCGACAACGAGACGCGTCGATTATAAACGATAGGAGAGCTACTGCTCCAGGTACAAAAAGACTATTGTGATAACTATTTTTCTTAATATATAACAATTTAAATTTCCAAAAAAAAAACGAAATGAAAATGTACAACTTCTACAAAAATTACACTAATCTCTTTCGAAATAAATAATCACAAACCTCGTTAATATTTTAAAGTTTGTATTCAGGGATAATTTGAAACGATTCAATTTATATAAAAGTTTTGCGCCGGTAGAAAACTAAATGATCCCGGAGTGTTCTTGGTTCCAAAAACCTTTACAAATTAAACGAAGCTCATGAAAGCTGATAAGATCCCACGAACAAAGGTTCCCACGCAAGCGAAGCCGTGGACAAAGGCTAGTCTTATACAAAGATAATACGTCTACACGCGGTATGAACGCGTTTGTAGGTCGTGGGTCTTTTGAAATGTCTGTACCAGTCAAGGGCAATGGCTAGGCAGCCGATATATTGTAGACCTTAAACAGAAAACTTTGGCTTTTATTACGAGTCTGAACACAATTTAATTTGCCCGTGTATTTAGTATCTCAGTTTTAGTAAAAACAAAAAATGTTTATGAATATTAATATAATGAATAGAAAATATTTGATTGTTTGTTTTAACTTAAAAACTATAGAATAGTTTGAAGATAAATCTTGACAAACAAATAATCAAACCTTTTTTCAAAACGGTTTTAACATTTCGAGTATTTGAGGAATATATGATGTGATATTTACAAAAATAAAGACCTTTTCCTAAAACGCAGACATGATTTAAATTGTCTTATGTTTTAAAAAATAAACTCAAAAAAACTGAACCGCTTTCAAAACCCTTTCAGTAATAAAAAGTTAAAATTTCGCAATAATATAAGAACTACACGAGGTGTTCATTTATATAATGTCTGGACATTTCTGAGTAACACGGGCTAGCTGAGTTAGGATGTATTATATATATTATCTGTAAGTTGAGATGGAGGAAGGTAATGAAGGTAAGGAATACAATGTGTTACTCGAGTATGAGAAATATTTATGACATTTTATTTAGTTTTAAGCTTATGATTGTGGAGATAAACCAAGGTACTAACAAAAGTGTCCAAAAATATCATCGTAACTTGAAAATGGAGATGTAGTATATATTATTATTTTCCAAAAATACATTTTATAAGGAAGTCTGGAAATCGGCTGCCTAATAACCACCGCCCACTAACAACGTTTTGTTTCTGCTTATATTTTGTTTGTGTTAATATCGTATCTGTTTTCAATTAAGCAAGTTATCAAGGATTGCGCTTTAAAAAGAATATTAAAATGGAATCGCTTCAAACATAAATGTTACGTAACGTGTTTTGTTACGGTTAAGTTTCGGTAACATTATCCGAAATTACTACGATCCAGCACTTGCTTGGCTTCATAGACAAGCGTTGTTGATCAAGGTCTGTGCCATCTACCTCATCATAGTATCTGCAGAATGTGAATGTAGCTGTTAGAGAGAAGTCCCTTCAAGTAACAAGACATTTTTGACTATAATTGCCGCTCTTATAGCTGTCGTACTGGCAATCGTAGAACATAGCTTCTCAACGGGGGTGCACTGCCCATCCCTGCCCTGCATTTGGGCTATGCTGGCCCAAATGCAGGGCAGGGATGGGCAGGGCAAGGATACCGCCATTACCTTAGATTATTTATTTCGCCTCGGACAGCATATGCCACGTACCTATATTTTGTTAGGTGAGTCTTGCTCAGAAAAATGTAGAATAATAATATAATAATACTGACAAATAAACAACAGATAATGATTTTTTTCAAGAATAAAAAAAATCCAGGAAATGTATTTTGTTTCTAGCAATAAAATAAGTCTCACCGGTTCTAATCAGCGCAAAATGGTAAATAAATCCTGTTTATGATTATATAATTGTTTAAGGATTATATAGTGTATATATCTGTCTTATTATCATGGAATTTAAAACAGTTTCAAGTTTATAGTTGAAGTAATATTCCATATTTAACAGAATAATATATGTGTATATATTTTCATTGAAAAAATATTGTCCAAAAATAATATTAGCTAAGAAATTTTATTGAAATTAACAAATAATATACAGGCGACTCATGTAAAGTAAAATAAAAATGTTGTTCATCAAAAATCATATAAAACTCTTTGTGTTTTTGAAACGTATTTCTTTTAAGACTTACCAAAAAAAAACTTTAGTATTGTCACTGAATTATAATTACCCGGCAGCTCAATAGTTGTTTGTTGTAACAACAATCCTAAAGTAAGACCTTGTCTCCAATTGCAATCGTGAATGAAAATATAACAATTTACTACAAGGCTTACCATTAGTTACTGTTGTGGTGTAAACATAATAAGCGTGATGTAACCGCAAGAAAATATAGTACAACATTTTAAACGTAGATGATATTTTTACGATAGAAAATTAAAGAGAAATACATACTAATAGTAAATGATAAATTGTTTTCAGTCAACTAAATATTAACTTGAATAAACTAACTAGTCTTGTTGATAATTATTATCTAAGGTTCAATTAAAGGTACTTGAGAAAACTTTCCTTGTTACAGTTAAATACCAATGTTTGAGCATAATTGACAAGAAATCAGTATTTATTAGTTTATAAAAGAATTTTGATTTGTTAATTTCAAAGGTATATAATTCAAAAACACCCGTTAAAAAACTGCACTACTAATAAATAACACAAGCCTCCGATATATTTATTGCATTTTGGGAAAAAATTATTTTATATCTTTATATATAGAAAGCCATCATAAGGCTATTTGGTAGAAATAGACTCTACAATATTGAAGCCTCGGGCACCAGGTAATATGTTGTTCCTTTGCAAGATGGTTGAACTTTGACTTTTGTTAATAACACTGTTGGTAAAATATTCAATTTCTATAAATAGACGACAGTCTAGCAAAATAAATAATCGAAATAATTATTTTATACGATATACGGAATGAAAAGATTTAGAATTACAATATATGATAACAATATATAAATAAAAATAACACATTAAATGGGTTTTGAACTAGTAGAATCGGGTTAACCATGGCCATTGATACTTCCAAAGGCTTTACTATATTATTGGAGGCAGTTAACATTTTTATCAAATTTTGACATATGAAAATGTTTATATAAATCATGTCAAATAAATATTAATGACCTTGAATTTCCAACTCCATTAATTCGGTGCCAACCTCAAAAAGGTGAGTCTACAGCATGGTAAACTAACGAAATTGTGAAATTGGATTAGTCAACCCAACACTTCGGTTTTCATTCATACAAATTTGTATCTTATTACTGAAGAGAGAAGACTCAAAATTAACTAGTAAACACGGGAGATGGTAAAGATGTAAATTATCCGAAGGTTCACCACAGGAAGGATTCTAGTTTAAAGGGTAAACCAACTACAAGCGCTGGTGTATTCTAATTTTGGTGTAGTGCTCTTGTCATCATTGTTTAGACCCAGGTATATTAAACTATGAGAGGTAGGATGCAGATCACTTTCTGTGCCATACTCTTAACTACATCTCATCTACATGACCTTGAATACAAACTGGCACAAAATTTGCCCTTGTTAATATAAGCCTCAGATTTGAGAACATGTTTATAAAAATACTTTTCTTACTTGCTTGATGTCTTGCAATAGAATTACTGTAACTGGATCAACATTTCATTTGTATATCCTGTATAAACGTTTGACCATTGACGTTTACTATCTATAAGTAAAGTATTTTTCTATGGTTTTTAAAGTCGTTGATTTCAGTTTATAAATAACTAAAGGAATCCCATTTTTAATAGGTTCTCCTGAAGTATGTAGACACCCAACATGATAATTACAGCGTTACTTCTTGGTCACTGTTAGCAGTATTAATAAGAATTAAACTGTTTTTTTTACTAATAAATTTACCAGTTTAAATTATATTCTATTTCATAACAAAGTATTTGAAATAATAGATTGAGACTTAAGTAGATTTAAAGTTATTAACAACTTAAACTAAGTTAGGTACATCATCAATTGGTAAAAATAAATATAACCTAAGTGAGTTGCTAAATACAAAATCCATTATATATACCTCCACTTCAAAATAACGAGTCTTATTAATAATAAACGAAGTAGTGTTTCGTGTCTGTTTAATCTTTCGCAAATATCTTACAAAATCCTCCAGTAAGCGGTACCACTATTAACGGAATAGCATCGGCACAAACTATAATAATTTTGTTTTGCGATGCATCAGGCAAGGCATGATATATCTGAGGCCAAACACTATCGAAACCATTTGATTGATGTATATCATTGTCTAGATCTTAATTGCTAATGTTTTCCAAACTCAATGTCTTAGCATTCACCTTAATTGAGAAGGATACTTAAATTTTAAGGCCGATCAACCAATATAATATGCCAGGGTTTGTTGCTCAAGAGTATATTTTAACCTTTAAATGCTAATCGTTATAACGCAACAAATCCTAGGTTTGCCCTTGAACAATAGGCGCTGAGATAAACTTCTCGGAGCTTGTTAAGGCTCTATTACAAATGCTTATTCATAAGCTCGCCAATTATAATTACACGTTTACGATTGTGTAGCATTTATAGTTTTATGTAAATAAGCAGGGTGGTACAGTTCATCCCCCTCTACCAGGTGACATGAAGCGACTAAGGTACCAGAGCCGACAGATGGCAATTTATCCGAAAAATTGTATCTAAATTGCACAGGGCGGGGATGAGAAGCAGCATCCCCGTCGTAGATGCTGCCTTCCGCGATTGCCAACACGCCTGTTTAGCACTGCAATTACGGGCTAAATTTTCTCTTTCTTGAGAAAGCTGTCCAATAGTGGACTTCTAATGGCTGATATGATATATAAATTTATAATGTTTTTAGCTATAACATGAAATTGCATATTTTACAATAAGGCATTGCATTTTACCAACATGTAAGTAATTGGGGCCCTTAAGTTCTACATGCTTGTTTGTTTTTTTTTCTGCATTGAGGTTACGTTATTCCCGAGTAACATTTCAACTAAAGGAAATTTAAGGAACTTCTGCCTTTTCTCTTTTAAAGAATAAAAAGGTCATAAAGGTATTTCTGGCCATCATCGGTAAATATCTCCGAACAAATTGGACGTAAACATATATTTTAAAGTCACTTTGTAACGCCTAATCTTATTTAGCATTTCGCTCAAATTTGCATTCTCGATGTATAATATTTCATAACACTAGTATTTGGCTTAGCACATAACAGCATAGATTTTGAAATCTGACTCTTAGCCTTAGATATTTTGTGTCACTTTATGTATGTGAGCATATTTTGTAAGATATAAAATAATCTAAGTGCCAAGAACTTATACCTTATAGTCGAAATAAGTTTAAATAAAATTAATTAAAAAAAGTAAATAAATAACTTCTTCGAAATAAAATGGAAAACTTACTATTCATTAATTGCGATGTGACCCAGATCGATTGATTCCTTTAATTGCCCAATAAAACTGATACAAATGTCATACAAAAGTAAACTCACGCGCAAGTTTCGCTGTGCAATCGCCGACGAAGGAGACTGCGATCGCGAATACCGCAGACACCAAAACAAATCTTTCACACATGTTGCCTTGTCGGCGAACAAACGCAGCCCGTTGCCGATGCAAGAACCACTGACAAACTGACGGCTGACCGCCCTGCGCACGCGCTGCGTCTTATGTAAATTAAAACGAGTTCTTTCTCATTTTCGGTTGCATAAATTCGGCTAGCTCTTTGCCAATGTGAAGCCTGATTTTCACGCAACGCTGCTTGCTAATCCGTTCTATAAGGTCGATACAAATTTATTACGGGATATTAGTGCTCCTTATTACAAAAGGCTTAGAAGTGAAAACAGAATGGATGGAATTGTGAATGCTATTTGCTTTTATACATCGTGCGTGCGGTGCAGCGCGTGCATATTCTGTTAAATGTCGAAGGGCATATTTTTTATTTACCTAATTCGTATGAAATTGCCATTATTCAGGCCCGACAGTGCAGATGTTAGTGATCCTACCTGGTGCGCCAAAGGTAGTGGGTTTATAACGAATATTTGTAATTATTCTATTGTCTGATATCAGTAACACAAGTGCTTTTAGCTATTTAACTCATAGACTGGTCTACGTCTATGAGTTATATAGCTAGTCTACGAATGTTTTTATATAATTAATGTATTAATAATATCCTAATGATTTTCTTTAAGCATTTAGAGTTATTTGAGTAATGAAGGAGGATAGAGGCTGTTTGGATTGTAAAGGTTATATATTGTAAAAAAGGAACCCTTGCTTAACTATCTTAGCTTGATTAAGTAAAAACTAATTAAACGAACATCACTCATTAAGTTTTTACCAATTGTAAGAGTGATTCAAAAAAGGGGTAATTAATTAATAATAAACTTGGAAATTAATATTTTCCGTAAATTGACAGACTAATTATTGCAGATGTTAAAAAAATCACACATTAGTGGTGAACGTAGGCAAACAAATTAGGCGAATTTGCAAACATTTTGTGAAATTTGTGAAATTAGACTGGCTGCTAGTAAATAGTGTATATCATGTCTTCAGTAATATTACTCCAGTTAGAAGCCTCTTTTAAAGGGGGACAATTTAAAAGTTTATTAAATTTTGAAAGTGCAGTTAAGATCACAGATAACCTTATAGAGAATTTCGTAATAGCGATAATACATCTTATATGATTCCATCACAGCAGCCATATAATGACCTATGCTGGGTAATTGCCGCACTGGGCAGGCGTGGTGGCAATCACAGAGCCAAGCTTCGCCACGGAAGCGCTACATTTCCACCATGTTGCGTTTGAATTACATTGCTTAGGATGGATACACCGCCATCTGTTGGCCCTGGTACGTCAGTTCCTCCTACGACCATCGATACTACTTTGCCGTTACTACACGGCCATATGTTTACATTTTTTATAAATTGCATCAGTCTTGATCTAGAATTTGCAACGGCTAGAAGTTACTCTTCTCTCTTCAAAGTTCATCACATGGATTATATTATTTTATTTCGTCTCAATTGAGAAATTTTGCAAAACAATAAGCAGCCTATGTCTTTTTTGCTCAGCTTTCTACATCTTAAAATTCATTAGGATCCAAAACGTCGTTTAGTCGTGAAAAGGTATAAAATTATGATAGGCACACTTGCGCTTTAAATCTGTTATTAAGGTATAGACTGGTATGGGTAGATAGAAGGGATAGGCTGCTTATTTTCTACGAGTTAAGATCTAGGAAGGAAGGAAGCTATGCAGATTACCCTCGCAGGTTGCTCAAGAATCTGACAGCATTCTGATCACTTCAGTCGTTCGAATTATATTTATCTAGCATTTTTTATATTATTTCTACTAAGTGTCCTCCGTAGTTTTATATTATTACAAAAAAATAATGTCTGCTTGTTGTTAGTCCTAATTCCCACAACATCTCCTACATAGACCTTATACCGTGATAAATCACCTAAAGCACTTGTAACGGACACCAAACATCGGAGGAATCACATACATTACTTAAACATATATATTTAATATCCAGACACAGAACTAACATAAATATCATTATATAAATATTTGTCCTGTGTGTATTGAACCCACGACCTTTGGCGCATAAGACAGGACTATGACTAGTCTACAGGACTACAGGACTATGTCTATACCACTACCAACAGCGGCATCGTGCCCGTCAAAAGTTGTCTGTGTACTTGACTGGCACGTTGACTGTGTCCTCATAAGCGGAAAAGTCCAGACCAGCCTAAGAGGGTAGTGATTCCAAAATAATTCTCCGTAGGCTCTGACCCTATTTAGCTACTGGCATACCGCACGACTTATTCCAGATAGGTTCCCAAGGCGTATGTACTAAATTATTCCGAGATTACATTACAGAGTTAAATTAAGGGTTATATGATCTATAGTTATAGAAATATTAGAAAAAATATAAAGACGTTTATATTATGAAGAAATCAAGAGCCGTTTATAAAATAATTAATTTCAACAAACAAAAATAAATAATACACAGAACAATGACTATTTCCTTGACTCAATATTGTTGAGAATAGTTGAAAAATATATTTAAATGACAATAGCAAACAGCAATACAATTTGAAATGCGAATTACAATAACCATTTAGAATAATGAACAATAAGTAATATACAGGATGATAGAAACTCTTTAAGTTTTGTAAGGCTTGTTATTTCAATTGCAAGATTACTTACAATGAAACACCTAGTTTAAAACTCGTTGAACAAAATTACAAATGTCCAGTATTTATCGATTGTATAATTAACGTGACCAAACATCCCGCTTCAAGTAATATTGTCCCATTTCCCCTAGGGAGAGCAAAAACTCCGACTTTAATAATGATCTTATTTTTGGTACGAAAAATAAGGAATATTTTTGATTTAAATGATTTCTACTTCTAGAGAAAACTTAGACTACTTATTAAATCTTTTCACATGAAAACCTGAAGAATATACATACAAAAGCACAATAAAAAGTAAGTTAATATATATGTACATGTTTATTTTCTAGCACATAATAAATTTACACTTTTAACACGGTTTATTCAATTTATCACATTATTTTCGACGTTTTATCAAGATTTTCAGTGTCCGGGAATGGTGATGCAACATTTTTGTTAATCTTAAGGATAATTATCGCAAAGTAGCCCTAACGTTGAACAATAAATGTAAACGTTAAATAAATAGCGTTTCATCATAATCATCGTCGACGTTCACTGCTGGACATAGGCCTCCCCAAGTAATTTCCAATAGGACCGGTTGTATGTGGCCTGTCCATCTTTCGGCTGGACGCCCTACGCTGCACTTGCCGGTGCATGGTCTCCATTTCAGAACCTTACGACTCCATCAGTCATCGGTTCTGCTTATCAAATGCCCTGCCCACTGCCACTTCAACTTACTAATCCGCTAGGCTTTGTCGGTAACTTTGGTTCTGTTACGAATATCGTTCAAAGCCGTCAAAAGAGTAGTTTTATTTTGAATAGTGAACAGTGTCATGGTTAAAAAATATTGTATGTAGCATATATTTTAATGTAGTTGTGTATTGCCAAAGTACCTCTAGTTAGCTTGTTGGAGGCTTTTGTAAACTACAGTTTAAAGTAGGTCTTAAAAATCTGCTCATCTATATAAGTGGGCTAGGAAAAGCAACAATTGTTACTGGGTGCGATGATAGGTTGTCACAAACTGTCGGTAACAGTTTAATAGTAGGCCAAAGCCCCCTCTATTGTTTGAGCCTGTCACAACTCACCGGGTCAAATTACCGCGTTTATTACTCACAATGCCATAGGCCAATGATAGGCCCGATGGTGCAGATGGTAGTCTTTCTATTTTGTGCGCCAAGGGCCGTGGGTTCGATCTCCACCCGAGACAAACAATTATATGATGCACAATTATGTTTGTTCTGTGTCTGGGTGTCAATAAGTATTTTAATTAATAACAATTCACTTTTGATTACTTGACTAGTTTATCGCCAGCCACTTGTCCGTCTTAACTGTATATCTCATCCCTGAAAAACTATTGTTGTTCCAAATTGAGAATAAAAAATTCTATTTCGCATATAATTGTGCCAATACGTCAGAGAAAAATAAAAAGCCCGATCTGAATAACAAGATGCATCTGTTATTGTGGACTATTAGTAATGTCTGTAACAAGTTTCATCCAGAACTCTTCAACTTTTCCGGCATGTAAGGTTCTCCTATAATAATTCGTTTAACTCTCTTTATCTCGACCCTTATCGATATCAGGTTAGTAAACCGGTATTACTATACGAGTATTCTATCCGCATCCATCACTAGTAACTGTACTTCCCCTTATTTTGTAACATCATTATCTTATTAGCCATAGAAAATCCACTGTTGAAGATAGGCCACCCCAAGATAGGGGTTATTTACCCATAATTAAGATTGCAACTTTGACGAGTATGCTGCAGCCCATTCCCACCATTAGTATTTTCACTGCGTTGTTTGAGATGAAGATACCACCATCTATTTGTCCAGTACCTTAGTCGCTTCTTACGATATCCGGTACCGAGGGATATTATTATTAAAAACATATTGTACTCTGCCGTTACCCAACGACAATTTTATTTTATATGCCTTCAAATAAAAAAAAACCAACACCGTCTATATGCAAATATTTTGTATTATGAACATGTAACAAACTCTACACCGTATGTATAAGTATTATATTTTCATGCATGAACCACAACACTCTCGTAAAATTTGCACGGACGGAAATAGCACCTTGGCGAAGGCTCTTCCTTTATAAGATATATCATTATTATTTAATATTAAGCTTATAAAGTACTTGTAATGAACTTACGTAGCATGCAGCGCTGGCCGAAGGAAATCATTTGTTTTAAACATTTTTAATTGAAGACGAGCAATAAAATCTCTTTTATTTTATTTAAATTGTTTATGTAAACATATGTTCTACTATTACTATATACTATTTATATGTTCACAAGGCATACGAACATTATTAGTTTCTTTCTAGCAACGACTTCTTATTCACTATCTGCCCTTTTAAAATACAAATACACGAATCATCTTCTATAAATACTTACTGTCAAATTGATAGAAATATCTGATCTTCCACTAACAAATCGGAGTGTTGATTAAATAAATTGCATTAAGTGTTTTCTAGGGTTTTTATTATGAATTTTTTTAGCTGTATGGTGACCTTAGCAAACATACCTTAACCAGGTAAACGAGGTATTAAAAATAAACGAGTGTGTATGAAAGGATTTATGCGAGTAAAGGAAGCAAGGTATGCCTAGATCGTAGCAATTCGAGATCCATAGTCTAACCCGATGGGATACAGGCACGATGTATGTGTGGGTGTTTTGCTGTATGTACGACTTTAACCTAAGTATTTAACTAACCTATACGTAATTATCTAAGTTAACGATTGCACGTATCTAAATTTTATGATTTGTTGGATTCCTAATAACAAATCAAATAAATTAATAAAAAAATAATAATATAATGTGCATTTTTAATTTAAATGGGTATCGTTTCATTAGAATACGACTGCGCAGTTATTACTATTTGAAGTTCCACATTTTCATGTGCCTGACCAATGTTGCATACATTTTTGTACAAGGTTACGATTGGGAATACCCCAGTGTATACGATTGAGGAATGTGCAATTGGGAAAGTCTGATATATTATTGCTTCGCAATATATTTTATTTTTTTTATTTATTTAACTTTATTGCACAAAATGTTACAAAATGTACAAATGGCGGACTTAATGCCAGATGGCATTATCTCCCAGTCAACCATTACACAAAACTGAAAAAAATATATATATAGTGGTGCAGGCAATATATATACAAAATAAATAAACGTGACATACATATTTGTATAAATAAACGCAATAAATGCATATGATATAAAAATATATATATGTATATATATATATATATATATTTATATATACATAAAATAACGTACATCAGAAATAGGGTTATAAAGTTAGAGAAGCAGCATCAGTAAATAAAGTACGTAGACAGCGTTTCAGGATAAATTTGTTTGGGGATTGCTTAATATTCAATTGCTTAATATATATTTAATACTTACCAGACACATACATACATCACGCCTGTGTCCCATCGGGGTAGGCAGAAAC
Source organism: Heortia vitessoides (assembly GCA_020976665.1). Taxonomy (NCBI): domain Eukaryota; kingdom Metazoa; phylum Arthropoda; class Insecta; order Lepidoptera; family Crambidae; genus Heortia; species Heortia vitessoides. The sequence goes on from JACJUM010003147.1 coordinate 6,606,687, forward strand.
TAAGAATCTCCACTTGCTACGATCTTCGCATACCTCTCTCGCTACTTTTACTCGCATTAGTCCTTTAATATACGCTCGTTGTTCTTATTCTTGGTACTTCTGACCTTGCCCTTCTTTATTACCTCTTCTACTTGCTTCTTTGATAATAAAATATGTACAACATTAACGTTAACTAGATAAAAACACTCAGAGTTACCTTTAACCTTACAAACTAAAGCTGCTACCCATATATATGCCAGGGGTACCAGAGGCGGATTACAAGAGGAAATAGGGAACTGCATAGGGAGTTATTATTTCACACCTGTGTAAGAGGCAATTATGCATTGGAGATGACAGATGGTGCTATATACGGTATCTATATTTATGGGTTATTAATAGAGCATGGATAGGCTGTATAATTCCCAAAGCGAAACTACGGTCTGCGATTGCCAAACATCGTACCAAAATTATTTTTTTCTTAGAGTGGCTTATATCCTGCTGTAAATATTTCATAGATGCTGTTATTTTAATAGACAACTAAAACTCTTGTTCAAAATACAGTTAGACATTTTATTTTATTATTTTTATGATTTAATACTATCACTAAAACGATGGTCAAGATTAAGGATAATCCATTAAAAAGTAGATTTATTACCTGGCGAAAGTATTGATATAAAAACTTACAAATGAAGAATATTGCTTATTTTGAATTGTACATAATGGACAGGCATTGAATCCGTTCGAAAGACCGTAGCTTAAATGCAATGAAGCGGAAATGAGAAGCAGTATCCACGTTTCGAATCTACGGTCTGTGATTGTTTACGGGATCCCCCAAAATGGTATTAAAAAATTGATATAGGCCCATTTACTGATGGTATTGGAAATATCCTAACAAAATTTATGCCCAACGGCTGATATGATGAAAAGTCTATGTGTTCTACATTGCAACACGATCCTGAACGTGGGTAGAGGGCCTGCGCTGCATTTGCCGGTTTTATTTTTATTAGACTAGGTCGACAAATAAGCATACACTCCGTGTGATGTTAAACATCGCCGAAGCCTATAAACAAAAGTAATATCACAAGGATAATCACTAACGCGTTGCCAACCCCTCCAAAGATATTATTTCATATTAATTCCACTGCCGCACTCACCCTTCAAAACGGAACACAGACTATTTTGCGGTAGAAAAAAATGAGAGTGTAAATGGTAGTAAGAGTGAGGTACTAATACTGACGACCTTTGTATGAAGTCTACCTCATGTAATATATTTGTTTTGCATTTTAACAGGATCCTAAATGCGGGTGGATCTTATCGGCTTGTGTGCGTTCATTCCAGAACGTCCAAAACATTTCAAAATCATCGGCCATCAATTTTGCGTGGTATCAGCTCTTTATAAAATGCCTATCGTTTGAATGCCACACGTGGGTGTTATATTTATTTGATTTATTTTTTTTACATAAACTTTGAACAATATAAATAATGAATATGTTCTGATTATTCGTATACCACAATTCATCATTGCCGTATAAACGTGAAGGCACGCGCGGCTAACTTTATTCTGAAGCGAACCTGACAAACATTTATTTGGGAAATTCAATGATTTATTAATATATTCTTTGAATACAAAAGCTATAAAATGTTTGATATTTATACCGTATAAATGTTATAAAAACAAATGAGATAAATCTTTTGTCTTTCAAAGTATCACCATCCAATTATTGATATTGAGTTACTGAACAGAATATAACTAATGCTGGAATACATTTACGATTGTTTTTTTTTGTATTAACATATGATAAATATATAAGACAAAAAAATAATATAGCAATTTTTGTGAGGAGAAAAATTATTATTATTATAATTACGGATTCTATTCAATAGTGATGTTACATTTATTAAGTGTATAAACAGTTTAATAAATATATTGTTTTATAGAGTCCAAAGAAGAAGAGATACTGATATATAAAATCTTGCACTAAACTAGATAGTATGAATGTGCGCTAACATTGGCTTTTCATAATCTAGAAAAATTTATGGTTGTAATAGAGAATAATTATAATAATAATTGTATCCTACAGGAACCGTAAATAAAGCGTCGTAAAATTAAATTGTATGTATATATCTTCAAGGACAAACACATTACATTTAATAAACATAATAATGATCTCTCTTTTTTAATAAAAACAATATAATTGTTCATCATCGGCGTCGCAGCACCAGCTATTAAATTTTGTTTTTGACTTTTGTCACCCATAATTGCACGTCTAAATTACCCCTTTGATACTCAGGCCTTCACCTCACACATACGCATCTAAATATCTATTCTTATGAAGTCACGGCCAACAAGATTTCAACAGCTTCATTATGTTAAGTCACAAAATAACAAAGATGTAAAACTATTGTAAATATATATGCTTAATTGCAAAGATACAAATACACATTTAACCTGTAATGGTAAATGTTATTTGCATTGAACGTATTTTTAGTTATTTAATAAGAATAAGTTTTTATAATAATATATATATAAAGAGTGATATCCTTTAATATTTCAGCTGATTTTGCAATTTCACTGCATTGACGATTTACTATTATGCATAACAATTAATAAATTAAAGCTATGGGGTAGAGTAGCATTTCTTTTTGTCCTGCCATCTGATATAGCGGGCCAAGGCCATATCAGCAGAGTAGAATACCACCTCCTCCTCTATACCTGGTATTATAAGAGGCAAATGGGGTACTGGAACCGACGGACGTCGTTAGAACTACCCGAAAAAGCGTACCTCAAATGCAACGGAGCGGCGATGGTATTCCCCCAACACGCCTGCCTAGCGCAGCAATTATGTGCGAAATCCTTCTTTTCTTGGAGACGCTATAATAATGATAAAAGATAACGCTACGTAATTGTAAAGAGTAAAACAAGATTACCACTCGAAATTCTAATTTATATTTATGTATTTGCTTTTTTATGCATAAAGATATATTACATCGAATACAAAAATTCAATAATAACTCGACTAGACTTATAAAAACTTAATTGAAAATATTAGTCATCGGCTGATGATTAATTTTTAATTAATTAACAAACAAATAATGAAGAAAAAAGGATTTACTGAATGTTTTATATTTCATAACCATTAGTTTTTCATAACCATTTTTTTATTCTGATTAAGACATTATGCCGTGAGGTACCGAAACAGTGCAGCTCGAAAACAATGGGCGGGGATGGGCAGCAGCATCCCTGTCGCGATAGCAGCGCCCTGCGATTGCCAACACGTTTGCCTAGCGCGGCAATTATGGGCAACAAACCTCCTTTCTTGGAGAGGCTTGTGTCCTGGAAGTCCACTTCCAATGGCTGGTCTGATGATTAAGATGATGAAGACTTTAGATACAACATGTCGCCTGAGAATATTATGTCGCTTTATCAAGTAATTTCTCCGGCTCTCTCAGCTTTTAAACCCAAAGATGCGTTAACTGCTGCTTCTGCATCCGTATACATAGGTGACAGTTCGGTACTCCATTTTCAAATTGTTATCTTCAGGACTTCAGGTATGCTTAATAATAACTATATGTGCAACTTCTTTTCCATACTAGTTTCAAAGTGATAATGAAAATGTTTTCTATCATGAGGCATCAGAAAAAGGTATATTTATGCTATATATCTATAACCATACATCTTTTGTAACACTCGCGCGTTCTCCAATAAAACTTATTATAAAACTAAGCGGTTCTTGAGAATGTTTGCTGTAAGATAACCGAAATGTTAAACAAAAAATGTAAATAGCTTAATATACCGCGTTTTATAGCTGTTTTATTAGTAGTTTTAGTATGTACGTTATATTTATGTAAAAATGTTTTGATATCATAAAAATAAATGAATGTAATCAATTCTAATTATATTGTTATATAACTATACCCGCTATTTTTAAAGTTCAATCAACGTTCATCAACGTTTATCAAATCAAAGTTCAACTCCGGTGCAACCTGTTAATGATTAACTATTATTATTTGTTAGTAACAATGTTTGTTTCGAGACTAAAATCTGAATATTTATTCTCAATTTAAAGATAATTTCATTATGTTCCTGACATATTATAAAATTAACATAGTTTGCTTTTGAATATCTTTTTTTTGTTCCGTTTTGGTTTATATGTCGGGTTCATTTATGATATTGTTTCATTTTCTGGTCTTTTTATAACCTCATTTCTATATTTTTCATTAGACCAGATTAACAAACAAGCATACAGTCTGCGTAATGGTAGTGTCACTGCAGACGCTCGTATTATCACAAGGATATCGTTAGCGCGATGCCAACTCCTTCTCTCACCCTTGAAACCGGAACACAGCAATGCGAACACTGCTGTTTGGCGGTAGAAATATGCAAGAGCGAGGTACAAATGTGGATAACCTTTGTATGAGGTCTACCTCACATTATAAAATAATATGACTTTGCTGTCAATAAATGTGTATAGTTTTTTTTATATCAATAAATCATGAAGATCTTCTGATTTGATCAGTTGTAAATTTATTAATAAAAAAAACCTTAGGTCAGTCACGAAGCTTTCGGTATTTTTACGATTTCGGCGATCACATTTAATTCTATTAGTCAGTTGGATTTGTAACTGCCTTTAAATCGTTCGTAGATAAGAATTCTTTATATTTATATAAAAAAAAATATTTATCACACAATAGTTTCTAGTAGTAGAGTAAATTTTAAATGTTGTATTTTTGAAAGTAGCTTGATTGTAATGCTATTAATAATTCCAAAATAAAATTATTAAAAAGTACTGATTCTATACAGGACATAATTTTTTAACTTAATTGTCCAGTAAACCACTTTAAAACTTTTACAAGTGTAGGTTACCCATGACATTGGTATATGTAATCCTCTTATAAACTTTCTACATACCAATTGATAGTTAAGACTTATGTCATTGCCAAGGAGATACCAATAATGATGTTAACTTGAGCATTGACAACTATATTAAACACAAAAATATAAAACGAAAATAGTCACATCATACCAGCGAAAGCCTCGATTGACTTAACGTTGGATCGTACGACCAGTAAAGTTGCCACGCCTTAAAAATGTTTCTGTTTACTTGTCAAATCAGCGTCACCGCCAGGTGACCTTGCCACTAGAAATTATCGCAAGCGAAAGTTGATGCAAGGTTAACTACTTTTTAATCGCGCTGCGTTGAGAAGATCTTAGCGTGAGTTTGAGCAAACATTGCGTTTTACATTATGTTTTCCTTGTTAAGGGTAAATAAATCAGTACTTATCTAAATGACTGTAATTCTGGACTATTGTTAAATAAATTAATTAATCAAATGAACGATAACATTTAATGGCTGCACTTTTTGATTTTTTTATAAAAATGCATTACAATTAGAATTCTTATTTTAGTTAATACTATATATTGTTTAAAGTTAGTCCTAGATTAGGTACTGCTACGTTGCATTACCCTAAAGACGTTGTGTGGTTTTATGGGACTATATTTTGGGTTGCCGTTCGTTAGTGAAGTGACTACCTCCAATTTATAAAAATAATTTAATTTATGAGTTGTGTTTAGAAAAATATATATTATTGAAAAAGTCATCAGCTTTATGTTTATTAGACAAAAATACTCGGTATGCAATGTGCTAATAGCAATGTGCTAATAGCACATTGCTTACCGAGCGATTTTTTCTTTATTGTTTATATTTCCATCCAGAAACAATCATATTCAATAATAAAAGTTGTGTTACTTAATCCTTAACCTCATTATTTCCCGTATACGTCCTTCACACCGATCACGAGCTAAAAACAAAATGTGCAAATCCTTGCTCAATTAAATTTTGGAACAATGCATGTTATTTTTAGCCAGAATGTGCATAGAGACCGCCGACCGACATATCTAGCGCACACCGCTCTAATGTCAATGACCAGTTGTTTGAAGGCCGTCTAGGTGTTTAACTGCAGTTACATAAAGGCGCGCATTCTATGCCTAACCTTCTTAAAATATCTACAACTTCAAATATTTTGGGATAGTTTCTACATTCTTTATTAGTTTATCTTAGATTCTACATTCTTTAGTAAGTGTAATATTTATATAATACGACGATGGATTGTATATAGAGATATATGGATTATCCGTATTCTCTAATTATATATTACACTATATTAGCGTAAACTTTTGAAACGAATAAATTAAAAAAACTAACATAAATATTAAATTGTCTATCTATTATTAATAAAGTTTATACACCTTAATTTTGGCTTGAAAAAAATATACCATACGTAGGTATTAAATAAAAACAAAAATAAGTACTTTATTTCCTATTCACAAATGCTACAAAAATACGTATCGCTTGTGCGAAACTGATGCTTTAACTAAGCATAGAAGCTTGTGTTAAATTACTTGACTCTCACTCCTTGAGTTATGATTTACTCGATCGCTGAAATGTACACTGTATATAATGGAACGTGTTGGTGGACCAAGTATATATATAAATGAGTCCATGCGACACTGTATGTGTCGTGTGGGTGAGGATGAAGGATTATTGTGTATTTACTTTAATTACAAACATTCAAATGCCAAACTTTTATAAGTTTGAAGCAATCGATAAAGAAGAAATAGTTACTTAAATAAAACACTAGGAAATAATCTACATATCGACTAAAGTCTCGGTAGCACAACGAGTAGTGAAGTCCCCCCCCCCCCTACGGGTCACTTCTTGAACATGATTGATAAAAAAGGTTTAGGTTGTTTAATTTACTAATGTGAAGTAATATGTAAATTATTGTTAAAAATTCAATAAAATAATGTCTACTGTCAATTTCCGATTCAAATACAGCTTTTATTCGATTTGGAAATTAATAGTGGGCTCGTCGCTAAAATAGAAAAACTAAATGTATATTGTTTTGAGTTAGATAGAAATATAAGGAGAAGTCAGCTTCCAACAGAATATAACATGATTTCGGTTTCAAATGATCGTAATTTAATTCACTCATATAAGGTCAATACATTAATGCAAAATATTTGCACATTATTAGTATGTATTGCAATATGATTTCGTTTTTGTTTTTAATTATATAATTGGGATATTCCCTTCAATTAAAACTGATCTAAGTTTTTTTGAATACACATCACAACAGCCGCATTGTAATTCTTTAATAAGAATTGTTGTTGTTGTTTGTTAAAAAAATATATATTGTATTTATTAGAAAATTATTTTTCATTACACCTTATTCAAATTAAGAAGCACAGAAAAAATTTGGACGCTGTGAAAGTTATTTTGAAGGAGCGTGGTATCTGGGGATGAGGTATAAGTATGATTAAACAAATAAATATATATTGTGTGTTATATAAATAACTGGCCCCGGTATCGCACGGGTGCAATTAGAATAAAAAATTGTGGGTTTATCCCTAAGAGATAGACATATGCCATCGTAGACTCTTTTTTAGATCTTTTTAAGGTGTACAATACTGTAGTACATTACTTTGATATATCTCGTCGGGTACAGCCAACGAATGCTATTGCATACGCTAAGCTTAAAAAAATTGTTAATTTACGAGATTTCATGAGATAATGCTAAAATTATTTTTTCTACTATGTTACGATTGTATTATTCATATAAAACATACTCTTAAATCATTATATGTATTGAAAAAACCGACAAAATGCGTTGTTTCAATGATGTAACGATACATAGGGACAGGCAAACAGCGAAAAGTGACTTTGTTTTATGAAGTGACTACCTAACCCTATCTAGACAGATGTTAACCTGTCTTAACTACACTCACATATTTATCATGAAAACATTTTTGAATTTGATTTGGATCTAACTGTAAACAATTAGCAAAGCTCATCAGCACAGAAGTTTAGAAGCTCATCGCAGGAAATACCGAGACATAATTTTTTTACACATTAATATCGCAATAAAATATTTTGTAAACACACATCTAACATATGAAAATCTTGATAATTATCTAATTTGGCAAACATGCTCATTTAAACATTTAAGCTAAACACCAAATACTAAGGGTGCCACATAGATAGAATTTATTATTTATAGCTTTAGTTCAAATTTGTTTAGTTTAGTTTTAAAGCCGTTAGAAAAGTAGTTTATGAACGTTTAAATGTTAGAAAAATACAAATAGGCGTGGTGCGTTTTGGCTTGACCGTCAACGAGATATATTTTACTTTTAGTATCCAAAGTCATTGAACTCCTAATTCACGATGGAATTAGTCCATAAATTCATAGGAATAATCTCCTTAATCCTATATAATCTTATATTACAGATGATATAAGGTCAGGCATAGAGTTCGGTAATCTCACTGTATAAGCGCTGCTTGATTTTAGCAATGCTTTTAATACAGTGGATTTTGATATCTTGCTTAGCGTGCTTTGCTTTCTTAATATATATCCATCGGCTATTGACTGGTATCGTAATAATAATTACAATATACACTTTATTGTACACCAATGAAAACAACACAAGAACATCACAAAAACATGGAATAGTAGGTACAAGAGGCGGCCTTATCGCTAAATGCAATTTCTTACACGCAACCTTTGGATAGAAATAATGTTAAAACTGGTAAAAGTGTGAGGTGCATTTAGTACATACATACATAATAATAAACATACATATATACATATATTTAAATACATATAAAAGATAAAGTTATGGAACAAGGAAAGTGACAGAATCAAAAAGCAAAATCAAAGTGACAGATAATACTATATCACCATTCTCTTAAAAATAGATAGAGAACGAGGAGCAGATCTCACTTCACGGGGGGGGGGGGGGGGGGGCATACCACAAACCAACAGCTTGAACTGTAAAGGACTGTTTCGTAGTTACCTGTCTGAGCGCCGTCAATGCATTTGTATCGAAAGCACACTATCGGCATGGCATTCTACGTCTGCTGGTGTACCGCAGGGTGGTATTTTTTCTCCCTATAGAAAATAGAATTTCTATATTTATTAACTCTATCTCAAATAATCTTTCATTGTCGTACCACCTTTAAGTAGTTGATTTGCTGATATATTTTTAAGCATCACTAACTGAACTTGAAAAAGCTGTTGTGACAAAAAAACTGCGTTGTTGAAGTAGAAGTTTTGGGCTTCAGGTCAACCCAACTAAGTCGCAAGTTATTGTGCTTGGCAGTTTGAGATTGCTCTCATAAATGAATTGATCGGTTCGGCCATCAATTTGTTTTAATGATACAGTAGTTCTTTTTAGCCGTACAGTTAACATATTGGATATACACTTTGGCAGTGATTGCTCTTGGCGTACACAAATGATAGAAATAAATCAAAACTTGAAACTTACTTTTCAGACCATTGATTCGATATAAATAAACAATACATTCAAAGTTTATACAAGTTAAGGTAAAGAGGTATGGTGCCCAAAAAAACTATTCCACGCAGACGAAGTCGCGGGTACAGCTAGTTAGGAAATGAAATGGTGCTCAATCAGTTAATATATATACTATAAAAAACAAACTTATTGAGAAAAACGGGTTAAACATGCTGTGTACACAAATAAATAAAATAGGTTGTCGTCTCATTAATGTTATATTTAATTACGAATATTAAGCATTCTAGTAATATATAAATTTATAAATCTATAATAAATAAATAAAGTTAAACCCAATTTATTAGTGTGAGTATGTAAGGCCATTTATTTTATTTAATAGTCAATTTAAGTATATTTTTATCGAGATACTATTTTTTATTTTTGTGATATTTAATTAGATTTCTACGTTCTCATTGTCACTGCAGCATTCACTGCAGTTACTACATATTATTTCTTCTACAGAGTTTGAATATAAACAGTGTTTGTTATATATTTTATAACGCTCCAGTTACGGTGAAATCAGTTGAAAAGAATCATTTTGCAACCTTAGACAGTACATCTGGCTCCCTTATCACGATCTACTTAGAGGTTATATTGCAATGGAAAGGGCCAGACAATGACTTCGCCATAATGCCTTCTTTAGACGTTTCGTAATGTAGTTTTTATTTGATTCTGCGAGCAATTGGGAGGAAATGAAACATTGATTACTGAGCTGCCAAGGCGTTTAAGAATCTGTTTTGTTTTTGATTCTAGAAGAATTTTTCTAGAGTAGCTCTTTATCTTTTTTATGTTTAATTAGTTAATGGTGAAAATATATTACGATGGAACTATTCTATTGGTATTCAATTGATGTCTGAGTCAAAAAAAGGTCTTTATTTAAAAATATTCTGTGATATATTGTTTATTACAACATTATCTTCATATAAAAGTTACGTCGATATAGTCAAGTTGCTTGAATAAATAATAAACATCAAAAATCTGCAATTGTTAAAATAATGGAGGAGGAAGGAAGGAGGTTTTATGTATAAAACTCCCCGATAAACCCACATGTTAAGATAGGAGATTTTTCTATGTATATTGTATAGTTTACTGGTATTAAATTACTAGCGCTTAAACGCTTGGATCTTAAATATTTTATTATAATACATTATTACATTTATTTATTATTAAGGAGGAATACATAGATAACACTAAACCTCAAATTGCAATAGTGACCTTATATAGTAGATCTCGCCAGAGAAAATTAAAGAAATCAATATAGAATATATATATCTACTATATTACTAAATTATACTAAACTATATTGGTACTTACAATATGTTTATGAAAATATTATGTGTGTCTTTAGAAACAGAAATTTTTAAGAAAAATTGTGGCACGCATAATCTACAATATAAGAATAAATTCAAGAAATATGTTAAAAACAAGCTTGTATACAAAGAAAAAAAATAGAAAAAAAGAATTACTATAGGTGCTCAAGGTTATGTCAACAATAAATCTACTCGGGCCTGAATTACTTTAACCACTAGCTTCGTGACGATGGTTTGTTGGTGCCAACGCCGGCAGGGATTCCATAAGCGCTAACTACCACTTGTCTGGAAGTCTTGGTAGAATCTTTATCAACAACATTTTTCTTGCAGCTTCCTATCTAGTGGATCTCGTAATAAACCTGCAGTAAACTTAGTTCTGAGACTCATCTGGTGCCGGCAAACTTAAGGTGGGCCTGATTAAATTGTCTATGTGTTAGCTGACTTTTTTTATTCCTTAGGTCATCAGGGTCGTTTGTATTGTAAATCTCTATTATAAGTATATAATTATGCATATAATCACATCCTTATTGGAAATAGTAATATAATTATGATTACTTTTTTCATTATTATTTTATTAAAGACTTGAAAACGCTTGTAATAGGCATACTTGATTAATTTATAAATTCCTTTTTTCTTAAAACCAAACTTTTCCAATATTTAATCAGCAGACTCTTGGCTTGATATAAGTAGGGAACATAAGTACAATCTTAAATTGAATGGCCACGGTATATAAAGTGTTATATTAATAGTTGACATTCGTTATTTTTCGTTTGCTGTAAGTTTCCAATTAACTAAAATATAAGATTCGCAATGAAATATTTCAAAACTACAGCGCCACGTAAAATAGAAAAGCAATTACTACTTTCAATTACAGAAACCGTTTATTGGTTTCAAAGTGCAGTTCTAAAAAAAAACAATTATTTCTTAGATTTCGCGGACCGATCTTGTAACAATTTAAACTAAGTTGCTCAAGCAAAAAGTAAGATAATAAATATATAATTCTGTACACTTTTACAATGAAACGTAATCCTCTTGCAATTTTAATTTTCTTTATCCTTCAGCTCCATTCAATAAGCTTGTACAGTTACGTGGAGGAACACCGACCATTTTTTAGTGGTCCTCGGTAAACCAAGCACGTGGATCGAAGCTTAGTGACAAGAAGATAGTTGAGGGCTCATTGTAGAATGGTTTTTTCTGCGGGTGATTTTCCGCATTGAACAATATAAGCCACGAACGTTCAATATTCCGCAGCTGAATATTAAACACGGCTTACGAGGAACACTTATCTTCATGTTGATATTGATATAAATTTGTCTTTGAAATAAAAAAGGCTCATTATTAGGAATTGTTAACATTCTCCCTTTACCAAAAAATACAAAAATACTTCGGAAAGTGTACTTTGTGTTTATTGTTAAGTACTGAAACGTTAACACCAGTTACTCTTGTTTGATCTAACTAAATATATACGCTGTATGCAGGTCATACAGCAGTAGACGTCCTACGGCTGATGTAACAATGATGATGGTTTAGCATAGATGTTCTCCAATTATTTTCTCTGTGATCCAAACCTCTATATATAACTAATTTCGATCAGTGAGCTATGTAATACTGAATATTTCTTACCGATAGTTTAGGCCTTCCGTTGACATCAAACAGTCAGCTTCTTCTTTTATATATAACATTGTATAACTTATAACATTGAAAATCTGAATATGAAAACTTTTATACCTTCATATGTTTCGTATCTTTGCAATAGATCTATTTCAAAAAAAATATTTTACAATTATTTCATGACTTTCAATGAAGAACCTTCATACTCAATAAGATTCGAATAACTTTAAAAATAAAAAAGTTTTATACTAACTTTGCATCCCCGTATTACCTCCTGAGAGGGTGAATTTTCAAAATTCTTTTCTTCTATCTTAGCTATTCTACATTGTAAAAGAAATCCATGTGAAAAATTTTAAGTTTTTATTATTTCACCCTTAAAGTTTTAGCTATGTATCGTATGTCAGTCAGCCAGCTTCTCCTTTTATAAATATAGATTGTGATCCTAGGTAATTATTTTAATTTGTAAAGTTGAATAACTGAGTATAATATCTGTGTACTCGTTGCCCAAATAAAAGCTTGTTAAAGTCTCACATTTTCCCTGGTCTTACTAGACAAACCTTTTAGAATTCTGTCTATTGTGGCTGGTCTAGCATTACTATTCCACTTAAAAATAAAAAAATATTATTTAATATTAAAAAAATATATATATAGCATAAGCAACTAGCTCATTATGATACAATTTGAAAGGTCAGTAAAATATCTGTATACCCTGAATTTACTTTTTTAACACATGTAGCCTGTTTTCACAGAATTAGTAATAGAGAGTGCCGTTTACTATTACTATTTAGTCGAACCGACCAAACAAATTCATCTACCGTGTTTGACAACAGATGGTAAATGCATGCGGTGGATCGCGGACAGTTGTAATTTGCTATTTAGCTATTCTGCGGCCATTGGATTAGTTAACAATCATGTACCTCATTATCCAAATCGAATAATCAAAAGCGGTGCAAAGTGAAATGCTAATGCTAATATCAAAGGCGAAAATTCGACTGAGATATTACCGATTGTATTTTGCCAAAATCCACCCACTATTCCACACAAAGATCTGACTCCATGTTAAGTTACTTGAAGCACTTGAGTTACGGATATCAGATATGAGTGGAAGCCCAAATATAATACTTAAATATATATTATTGACACCTATACACAAGACAAACATAAATGTTATCATATAAATATTTGTCCTGGGTGGGGATCGGATCCATGACTCATGACTTCAGCTCTATCTTTTGATTCTGATGAGAATGGCAACGAACGTGATATGAACATACTGAAGCGCAATGCTATATTATTGCATTTTACTGTACGGTAAAAATTGGTCAAAATTCAATTGAAATAGAATTATTTTCTTTAAACTCATGGAATCCGTCGCGGTTAGTATTTTATAAAATTTAGTTTCATTTCGCATAAAATTCTAAAATACCTCAAAACTCAAAACTTTTGGCGTAACCAAAAATTATATTGAAATATGAATTGATTGTCATTTCAGATCAGTCCTTGAAGAATCTAGTATTCAGGTTAAGTAAAATTTGAAATTAAGATTTAATTATAAATGACAAGTCAAAAATCTTCACCCATCATCTTACAAAACTTAAGAAAATGTATTATTCAAAATGTTTTAATTTTGTACTGCGCAGTAGTTTTGCACAATTATCAAATACGAGAAGCATTTATAACAAAACGTTTTTTCATAATTTAAACATATAAAAATTGTAGAATAATGTGAATTAGTAAAAAAGTAATGCGACTGTTATTATTTCTAATATTTTTTGGTTATAAATTACATTTTGTGGAAAAGAATGTACATTATTATTTTACATGTGAAATTTTTGTGAACGCTTTTACATCTTAACCGGGGAATTGATTTTGTTAGGATGATAGCAATAGACTTTCATATTTGTGAATACTTGATGTTCGAGGGTAATAAGTCTAGGTAACTGTGCCGTACGCAAAGTAGAATAGTACTTCTCTCAATTGCAGGTGTTGTCATAGGCGACTGAGGTATCAGAACTTCTAGATGGCTGTATTTCCATCAGATACCGCGCAGCTCAAATACAACCAGATGGGGATGGGCAGATATGATAATGTTAAACCAAGTAAAATTCATCAGAAATAATAAAACCATTTTTATTTGGCTGTAGCGTTTTGAACAATACAGCCTAATCAAATGGGCAGAACATACATTAATTCAAGACTTGTCCCTATAGTTAGCGATAGGAAATGAACAACGAAGTCACGGGTCACACGAAATTAGTTTCGAACACATACCAGGGCGATTTTGATGAATTTAGGGGCAGCCTAACGGTTATTGGATAACTTCATCGTAATTATACTGTGACCTTGTAATTTGGGACTAAACACGACCAGGGGTGTAATCAGGTAGCTCTCATTCATACCACGTACAGTCGAAGAGAGGAACTCGGTACCTACGTTTGTGTTTTGTAAAAGTAATTGGGGTCTACCAAAATAAGGGAAACAAGCTTGTTAAACAAATTAAGATATAAATAGAGGTGAAGTTGCTTTTTACAAGATAAAACTGCTTAATTTTTTAATGAAATGGCAGTGAAGTATAAAATTTATTGATTTTCTTGCATTAGTATGTCAAGAGGTTATTGTAAAAATCTTGGGAATCACAATTAAGCAATATTTTTGTAAGGTGGTATAGAAATAAAGTTATTTCATAATTATAAAACAAAGATCAATCAAATATTTTATTTAATAGATTATAATAATTTTACTAACGATCCACAATATTAAAAAAGGAATTTTATACATAGACTCAGAACAGTACAAAAAAATAAACGCCACATTATTATTAGTTGTGATTTCCTTCCTCTGGCGAAGTCGCGTATTGGCGTTTTGAACTTTTTTATTATTCATTTGTCCTTTTTTCTATTGCCCAATTATGAAATCGAGTTTTACGACAATAATTATAGCAAACTTTAATTAAAATATAAAATAAACAAAGCTACTGCAAGATTTCACGTATGGATGACATGATTCTAAAGAGAAATATATTTAACCACAATTCGGGTTGTCACTGCGGTCACGTTACCCTAACTGGCATCCACTGGCATGGAACATAACCAACAGACGTCGTGTTTATCCTGACTACTTGATTTAATGCTCGTTCTTTGTTTTATTGTCACCTAATCTTTACTGATTACTACATTTTAACTGGTTTGCTTATCTCTTGAACTACAAATCTTTAATAGTTATGTTGAGATGTGTAATCCTTGAATTTGATTAATTTTAATGTAACCAACTGTAACTCAACTTACATATTCCTTTGCATACATTGATTGATAATAGAAGATATAATATGCTTCCAGCTATGCAAATTTGTGACCTCTGAGTAGAGCAAAATTTTCACTACAAAATACTCAGATTAGAAATTACACTGAAATATGCGTCATAGAATCAGAAACGAGAACGATATCTTAATTTTTATATCTGATCAATAGATTAGCTGATGGGCATGTTGAAATGGTAGTGGGCAAGGCATAACGTAGTGGTAAGGCACCGATTGAGTAAAATAGCACCTTCCCCTGTTCCAGGTGTCGTAAGAGATCGTAAGAGGTACCAGAGCTGATGGCGAGCAAATGGCGGTATATTCATCCAAAATAGCGTAGCTCGAATACTTAAGGCGAGAATGGGCAGCAGCATGCCAGTCACGAAACTTTGCACATTGATTGCCACCACGCTTGCTCAGCTTGATTAAGGAAAATGATCCCTTTCGGGGATGCTTACGTCAAGCAGTACAAATTCTGCAGTTTCTGTGTTGATGAAAATTTTCTAGCTATGTATATTATGTTATTAGTACAAGTAAAAGTTGTTATTAGTACAGGTAAAAGCTATAACATTTTATACTTTTACAAAATTATAAGAAAAAATATATTGTTAACAACGCCAGAACAGAAACACTAGAAACGCTAGACTCTTTAAAATCATTTTCAGTATATATACTTTAACATCAAAAGATAAAGAATAAAAAAATACATTTACCATTTCGCCATTGATTACATCTCAATATCTTTGAATTTACGATGTTCGGGTCAAACGGGGCCGTAGATTAAAACGTAAACATTGGAGAAACGTTAGAGATGCCTCGAAAACCATCGGCAATCAATAAATATAAATTATCGGCCAAGTTTGAAAGGAAAACGATAGTTTCCTTTGGCGTCTTTATCACTTTCACGGTTTATTGAACTTTAAAAATAACTGCGCTGAGAAATTTTGTTGAGAATGCTGCAATTTTGACACGATTTCTTTAGTTCGGGTATATACGAGTATATGATGTGCTTTTCATATCATTCACACCTCCGTGGTTCGCTCCACCACACCCCAATGCAATATCCAAGATTTTCTTGTACAATAGTTTCAAAACAGCCAGTGAGTAGGCAGTAAGAGGTTGTTTACACTATTCGAGTGAATCAGGAGGACATTGACGGATGGTGTTTGCAGCTATCCCTCCAGTCTTCGTTTCGTGTAAACAACAGGTTATTTATTTGCAAACTTCTCCACATAGCCACTCTAATGGATATCTCCTTTAGCTATAGTCTAAAACTTAGTGGCTAAAAAAAATAGACTAGAACTACAAGTTCATAGGACTTATATAGAAGTACGAATAGACATGAGTTTATGATTTCAACATAATTGAGTGTCTCTAAAAACAAATATGTATTTAAATTTAGTGATAATCCAGAGTAAAATTATATTGTCTAAATTGCTTTAATCCAAATTTAATAAACTTGCTTTAGTTTCATATTTTATATTAAGCGGAATATTAAAAAAACAAATGAAATCGCAATGTCATCTTAGAAAAAAATAAAATAAGCCAACTACAAAATTGTACGGAGAATACAGCAATCACGAAAAGATTTGTTAAAAGTTCACAAAGATTAGTATCCGAGCCAAAAGAAATTTGCCCGTAACGCTTATTAAGTCTATTTACCTCTAGGGATACCGCAAAGTTAAATTTGGAAAAGTTTCCACATTGAGTTTACAGTCATAATGGTCCACAAAAGGTTTACCCAGTCCCGGTAAGAAAAATCTTAAGAATCCATTTTTAAAATTTACATAAATATTTTAAATAAGATTTTTTCTGATTCAATTTTAAATGAGATTAAAAGAATAGGTAATGGTTTACTCACTTCGAACTTTAAAAATTATCTAATGTCTTAAATAATTTCTTGTCCTAATAAAATAATATTCATATCACTTATTTTCAGAGAAAAGTAGACAATGAATGTTCATAGTCATTTATTATCTTAGTCTACTTTTTTGTATGAAAGTAGACTATGCATGCACTTATTTTAAATATGTATGTAAATTTACAGAATGGAATCTTGAGATTTATTCTTACCCAGTCTCTTCAAACCTTTCGTGAGCTTTATATCATCTATTCTATCATTGCATGTGAAAAGGTAATTTGCATTATTAGTAATAGAAATATTAGAAGGGTTCTGAAACGAATCTGAATTCTTTAAAAATCTTTCTCCAAACTCAACATTTAGAAATGGCATCAGAGACTTGCTACTGTGAAGTTGTTAGAGAAAGCTAATTCAATTTAAATTCACAAAGTAATTACTACTAGTGAAATCTCACTCAGAGATCGTAACTGTCACCAGTATAACTTCTGTGGTGAAACGAAGGAAGTGTCCAAAAGTGCAAAGCGCAATTAATGAGCGTACCCGACTCCCAAAACCATTAATATTAACATAGTACAAGGCAGGAACAGTAACACTTACTCGCTCGGGAAATGTTATTGAATTTACAGCTGTTTAAATACACTGAAAACTATAGCTAACCTCTTTTTTTATTAAAAAACAATACTTGGTTTGTGGTACATTATAAGAAACTAAAACTTTGTTAATTTTTTAATAATTCTATTCATTATATAAAGTGCAAGCTAATGGAATTCAAACCGAAAAATTGTTTACTGTATTAACTGTACTTCATTATCATCCACTAATTCACATAGACCTCCACAAGGAAGAGGGAATGATGCTCATAATTCCGCGCTGGACTATCAAAAGGGGCAATCGTAGAGCGAAGCTTCACGATGGGGTTGCTGCTTTTCCGTCCTGTCCATTTAAGCTGAAAAGTTCTAGATGGACATACCGTCGTCTGTTAGAGGTAGTTACTATTTCTACTCTATCAATTATATAATATTTTAAATAATGATATATTAAATAAAATATCTATCATTATTCAAGCCGTAAAAAGCCCATTGCAGGATGAATGAGTGCTAGAATATTCCACAAAGACCACTTATATATGGCTAACATGATGCGTAATCCTGAGGTGGTTAGATTGTGACCTTAGCGTATTTTAAAACGTAAGGCCATCCTTAAGGGCATCCATATGCTTGCTAGTACCTGGTTTTCCGGTCGTGAACTTTATTCCTCATTTACCATTAGTTTATATAGCTTAATTGATATTTATATGGTACATATATATGTAGTAGTAGTATTTAAGTAAAATATGGTGCTATATTAAAGCCCTGTCAATCACTTCATCTAGCCAATTGCCTGGGCTATGTCAGTAATTTTAGTTCTTCTACGGATCTCCTCGTTCTTGAATCAAGCACTAATGAGGCATTGCCAATTTCAAAGCTCATTAATCTGTTTAGGGTTTAATTAAAAAGTCAACGGTAACTGTTATAAAAGACATATAGTTAAAAAAATGATTAAATTGCACAGCTTTTGTTATCAAATACATTGCGAAAGTTTTCTGCTAATGTATCTGTACTGTGTTATTAATGTTACAAAGCAAGGCAACGGCACTAATGGCGAGGCTTCCACTGTCAACATCATCCCTCAACGTCACTTTTTCCCGGCTTTTTGTACCACTTATGAAATACCCTTATTCACTTTATTATTATATCTCACCCTATGTGCTGATCAGCCGGGAAATAGAATTATTACTCTTGTCTTCTTTACGTATTTATTAACAAGACATTAATAGGAGCGTATAAAATTTAACAAATATTATGGAACTTATAATACAGAGGAAGTAGTTTCACGTTATCGTAAAATAATCGTATTATACTAAGAAGTGAAAGGTTGCTTACTCACTTATTACGAAATCTCATAAGCTAGGTGTGTTAAAAAGTGCTAGGTGTATCTAATTATGCACTATACATAGAACGATGGTGCTCACTAAAATGGGTTTTAAGGAAGGTCAAACCTTCAGGTAGTAGAAAGTTTTCGCAAAGTTGGCATGAAACTTCTATAGTCTTAATGGTAATAGACTTCTAAACTACTGCAAAACATCTATTACCTTAAGAAATTAGAATATAAGCACTGATTTTCCAAACAACCATTACAAAGTAGTGAAATAGAAAGTGTAAGTAGGATTTTTTATTTATTAATGTTAAAGACTGATTTTTTTATATATTTACAAGCTACATTTATTATGCAAGAATATATGAAATGTATATAAAAATATTGTTAGACTACTCATAATACTAGTTAGATAAAATTATTTACAAGGAATTATTTACACCACTTCTATTTTCCTACGGGAACTGAATTAAAATTGACGGAATATACCTTTTAAACGAATTGATAACATTTTTAAGGTACTGAATGAGAAAAACCCCTAAACAGGAAGTATTGGAAAGTATTATATTTTAAACTACACGAAAGGAGTTAAGAACGTCAGCTGTGTTATCTATGCATGTAGATAGTTTTGATACCCAGGAACGGGTTTAACACTCCTACGGCAAGAGATCAACGGGATACAATTTTAACATCTGCACTGCACCAATTTAATACGCAAGGAGTCGGAGTGGGCAGCCAGAGTAACACAATATAGCTGGAGAAACAATCTATTCTATGGGAATCAAGAATAACAAAGGTTTCAGAAAAAACCAGACTCATCCTTTAGTCTCAACTTGCTCATTCTTGAGTAATTAATATTTAGCTTAAGTTTAATACTATTATTAGCCATCCATTACGTTAAATTTGGATTAAGTCTACTATAAAGTCTGTCTAAGATCTCTATAAAGAATAGGTTTTACTCGATGATTTACTTTTATGTGAAATATTGAATAACTAAATGAAATTCTGACGGTCACTTTAGCAATAAGTCAACATTTATTCGTGGAACTTTTAATAGAGGTTTCCATTTTAACGTACACGAGTTAAAGCCAGTTTTAATTAGTATCCGACGAGGTGCTTTATCGTTAAGCTGATTGGTTCTCCTCTATTCATACAAGTAAATAGAAAATTGAAACGCATATTGGTGAAAAATTGCAATTTAAGTTTGTTATTGATAGATTTTCAGTTTCTAGAACGTTCGCATCACAAAGATTAATGAACACTAAAGCATTATTACCTTTTGTAGTTGAAAAAATGTTTGTATTTCCTAGCTGGATAAGCAGTGCACAGGCAAATCATCAAGACCTAATTATTGAATTATTCTTTTCTTAAAGGCCGGTGACGCGTCTATGAAACATTTGGTGTTGCAGCTGACCATGAACATGGTTACTAACCATCAGGTTGCTTGTTATAATATAAAGTAAGAACTAAGAATTTTTTTTCTGTTAGTCACATTAAGCGAAAATTGTAAAGAAAAGACTTGAATTGTGACAAATATATCGATATCTAACTTTAATATAGAAAAACGTAGCTAATGTTACAGGATGTCTGATACCATCTTATTATCATTGTTGCTGGATTAAAAAAGGGAAGTCTATAGCGTCCACTGCTAGACATAAACCTCCACAAGATATCGGACTCTGCGCCGATGATTTCCGCGCTAGGCTTGCGTTGGGGGTAAACGTATACGAAATGTTGCTGTCCATCCCCGTCTAGTTGGGCAACGCTGTTTCATATACCACCCGTCAGCCATCTGTCGATGCCCGTTACCTAAATATTCTCTTATGACTACGTATAAGGGTTAACAAATTGTTCTACTCTAACGGTATCCCATGGCTGATTGTTTCTCTGAAGTAAAAAACTGTTTCTTTTGCTTATATCGCAATCATTATAGTTACCATCAGTAAAATCACGGTATTTAAAGTTTTTGTTGACTTATCGTGCTATTTGGTTACATTTATAAACTCTTTGAAGTAAAAGTCTCGTAATAATTACTTTACGCCTTCCAGTTTTAATTAAAAGGAACTGTAACGACATCGCTGTATTAATTTAATAACGGCTACGGTTTGAGAGAAAGTTAAAATTTTGTCAACAAGATTGATTAGTGTTTCGTCCTAATTAATTCGTTCGTTACGCGTTGTTATGTATTTAATAATCCAGCGTACACAATTTTATTTGGCAAAAAAAATAATATTAATATTTGATGGTATTTTAAATATTTTGCTGCAATTTTATGTCCTATATTGTAAATTATATTGGGATATATGAATGTCCAGAGAAAGCAAAGTGTTTGAATGAGATGTTAATCGGAAAAGTTAAGATGCAAATGTTTGCAGTCTTTTTTGTCATCAAATCAGCCATTGGATGTTCATTGCTGGAAATTTGCTGCTCGAACTCGAGCTTCTATTACGAATTTCCTCATTTCCGAATGGTAAGAGACCACTTATTGCTGCCATCAGTTATCGCTGGTAATATACATTGGTCGAAAACTTTCGACTTGAACCAATGACGTATGTTGGAAGAGAAGATGGAATGAAGACCACGTGCCGATAAGTGCTACGTAGGGCGTCCACCCGCAAAATGGACAGACAATCTGACTAAACCGCGGGCTCGCGGTGGACACAGTCCTATTGGAGACTACTAGGGGAGGCCTACATGGACGTCTTATGATGATGGTGTTTACCCATAGCTTACTCATAGCTGGTGGAATTAATAGTTCGTCTACGTATTTAATATATTTTTACCATCATCAAAAAATAACTTTGTACATATAAATGTGGTAAGCTATTTTAATTAAAAGCAATAAATGAAGAGTACCTACAAACACATACGTATTGAGCATAAAAACGTGAAAGCAAATTTCAGTTCTTTATGAAATTTCCACGGTCCTTATGTGTTTGAAACTCCAAAAACCAGCAAGAAAGTTCGTACGTAAGCCGAATATTAATATATCAGGGGGAGAGTTCTTCCAAAGGTTTTTCTTGAAAGGCCTTTGCTCAGAAACCATGAAATTGTTGCACCTTAACACTTGGAAAGGCGCGTTTACTCGAACTTTGCTCATTCCACGTTTCTAACCTTTCTACTTGTTTCAATCTTGTGAGGTTTTAGAAAAATATGGTGTTTATTTCTTATTTCTGATTGACTTACAACCCTCGACTCTTTCAATACTTTTTACTTTAATTTCCATTTTATATATATTCCATTTTTTATAATTATATGACTTTTAAAAATATATATAAATACCAGGTTTTGTAATAGGTGACAAAGGTATCAAAACCAATAGATATATCCTTCGGAATCAGTGTAGCTCAAATGCACAGGGTGAGGATGGGCAGCATCCCCATCGAGAAAGCTGCGCTCTGCGTTTGTTACCAAGCTTGCCCGGCGCGACAATTATGCCATGAAGGCCATCCACTGCTGGCTATATCCAGCAGTGGACTTTGATTTCCTGTAATGATGATTTATTTAGATATATGTGACTACATTTTAAGCATCTAAGTTTATGGCACCCTTATTTAAAAACTACAATAATTGAAAATCACAACAAAAAAAAATTAATAGTTGAAAGTACTTTTGATTAAATATAATCACATAAATATCTGAACTAATAAATATATGTTAGTTATAAATAATTGTAAGTTATAAACAATCAATAGTTGAAAAGAACTTTCTTAAACAATTAAAATCAAAGATATTTATCAAAAGTTATATTGAAAAAAAAAACTCAAATTTTAAGATAATTCACATGTTATTTTTACGTAAGCCTATAAATATTTTAAATATCTATTCCAGTACATTATATTAGAGCCATTTAGATCGTCACAAACCAATATGTGATATTAATTGTAATTGGTCACTGGGACTTTTGAACTCTTATATAAAGCGTATGTAAGGATCTGGAATTCGTCATTCGTATTGACTCTCAAAGGTCGACGAAACGACAGTTGTGAGAAAAAAAAAACAAGAATCATTACAAATGCGATGTACATAATGTGTCTCTATAGACCCGCTAGTGCTTTTCGACATTTTAGTATAACACTTAGTCATTCTTCAAACGAGGACTTTTTTAAAATTTTACTTGTATCTTTTTACTCATACACTTACAATTCTTGTTTAAAATATTAATTCAAGCAAACGGACATAATTTTTTTTTATTTACAATATTCACACAACTTCTCATACATTGACCTAATTTGATGAATGCCACTTAAAGTACTTGTATTACGGACATCAGACAACAAAGGAATTACAAATATAGCACGCAGCCATAGAAAAAACATAAAAATTATCATATTTTTTTTGTTCTTGTTGAGTATCAAAACGACCTTCAGCGCATATTTGACCTGTCAAGCCTACCACAAAAATTTGAAATTCAAAGGTTATTTTGAAGAAAATTCTGTTGGGATTCAATTAGAAAAGGTTGTAAAGGCGGCCAACTTCGGCACAATGTTTATTAATAAGGCACATTATGCAAACAACGACGAAAATTATGGTAATGATCATGTCACAGAAACAATTCTCTCAATTGTCCCAATTTGTGTTGGAGATGTAAAAAAGAGCAACACGACCGCAATTAAGATAACAGATTTTTACTATGCACGGAAAAAGATGCGACAAATTAAAAAAAAAACACTTTTATTTTGAAAATGATATCTACATATATAAAGAGAAAGTTCCCACCAAAATAGAGACGTACACACTGCCGTAATCGCTAATGGTAGAAACGTGAAATTTAAAACGTTGTTTTAGTTCAAAATGAAAATGTAATCGTAAAGGTTTGAAATAGGGATTGCAAGTTTGTGTCGCAAAATCTTTAAACTAGCTACGATTTCGATAAAACTTCAAATTCATGGGACTTTAAAACATTTGGTTGATTAAGTGTTTATTAGGATTCATGCTCTATGTATGCAAAATAGGGGTTGATAGTTTCGCAGCACTATGCCGAGGCTACGTTTTAGGTGCGCTATTGTATGAAATATTAACAGAAATCAAGGACGAAATCGCAGGCGGCAAGCCAGTTTATTATATTATATTTGAAAAAAAGTTCTTTGGTAATTTATGAATAATACGAATATTCATTTTCAAAGCACTTTTACATACATAGATACATCTTGCCTGTGTCCCGTTGGTGTAGGCAAAGACTATGTTCTCTACTTGCTATGATCTTAGCATACATATAACTTCCCTTACTCGCATTAGTACTTTCATACACGCTCGTTTATTTTTGGTACTTCTGACAAGGCCCTTCTTTTTACCTCGTCTACATAGTTAAGATGTGTTTGCCTAGGTCGTTCTATACCAACTCTTCCATTAACTCCCGCTCTTTATATTTGTGCAATCATTCTATTTTCATCCATTCTCTCTACAAGTCCAAACACTGTTGTTACTACATCATATTTTATACTAAATTGATCTCTTATCACACTATTTTTTGATATATCTCTCAAACTCACACCATACATACTTTGATGTGATCTTATTTCAACAGCATTTATTCTATTCGCGTACTTTTGCCACATCCAACATTTACTACCATATGTCAGTGTTGGGACCAACACATCTCTATGAATAGCCAGTCGTGCTTTTTTGACACGATTTGGCTGTCCATAACATCATGTAAGAGTCCATCAAGAGTAATACATAGTACAATACTATTACAAGATTTCACTTTCCGTTTTATTTCTCTTTTACATTTTTGTACTATAATTAACTTAAATTTAAAATATAATTTAATTATGTTAGGTGATATTAATTACGGCGATTATGACGATCTTCGGCTACCATGATGATGATGATAGCCGTGTTTTAACTGTTAGCGGCATATCCTGTCATGTCTCCGTTTGGTAGTACGCCAGGTTTAACACCTTGGATTCCCGATGAGACACCTAGAAGTTAAAGGGAACCGCTGTGTTTGCTGCATTTCCTCAAGGAGCTAGGCTGTCCCTATCTTATGCGCCATAGGTCTTGTGTTCGATACCTGCTACGACAAACGTACTGTTCATAATGTAATGTAATTAACATCTTAAATATAACTTAATAGAACAACGTTTGTTCTATAAGGGTATATCTATGTGTTTAATAATGGTAACACATCTGTTTTGCTAGTAGAAGCTACTTTTCACGAAGTCAGATCAATATATTAAATTTTTTGCTAAGTTAAATATATAGATAATGCGAGCGATGTTGTCACATTATCTAGCATACGGTACCTCCATATACTAAAATGTTTTCTATATAAATATGGCATCACTAGCAATATCGTGTAACAAAAAATGACATAGAAATCTAACATTGCAAAGTGAAGGCATCAGATCTCACGATAAAGGCGGATCTCCAGGCGGCTAATGCGCTCGCTCTCTGTAAAAAGCTCCTAATGTAAAACCCGGCAAAAATGCAGGAGAGCGGGAATTGCATGCTATCAGCATTGGGCCCGCAATTACCGACGGCGACTGGTCGACTATTGTTAGCCAGCTGGCTTTTAAATTCAGCTTTATTTAATGAATTCCTTTTAAAGGTACAATGCCCATTTATGACTTCTAAATATTTAGCGAACGCTCCTCACTTCGTCTACTTTGGTACACATATTTATAAATTATTCTCAAATAAAATGGCGCGTGACCGCCAGTATAAGCCTTTATCATTTTGAAGTATAAGTATGATTAAATTATTGCACTTGCAGTTATGGTAAAATCCATTCGACTACAAAGGAGACGGGCAAACGTCGATACAAAATTGGCCTTGACGTTACAGCAACAATTACTACACTATTTCATTTTGAAATTACTGCCATTTAAAATAAAAAAAAAAACTTTTTTACAACTGCTACACAGGGGAAAAAAGATAGGGTGTTATTATTTGCTTCGTAATAAGTTATTCTTACAAACTCTCAGTGCTCTCACGTTGTATTTAAAGACTACTATTGACTACGTAGACGTACGTACGTACGTAGACCACGTCACGTCTTAGACGATCCTCCCGAAAAATATCGCAGCCCTTCCTCGCCCTCTCACTGGCACAACTCAATCAAAAACACTACACATGCTTTTGTAAAACAGAGCAGTACACCGCGTTCGCCGGCGAACGCGTGCAGTCCCTGCCCCCACGAGCAATAACCGACAGCCCTAGAGCTGTCGGGCTCACTCTGTCCGTCCTTTTTTGCTAAATTTCAAATTAAATTCACCCCTGACGAAGGCAGCCCGAGCCTAGGTCGAGCCTCTAAAGGTGAGATTATTGTAAAAGACTAGCTGTTTCCCTCTCAATGAGGTGTGGATGATATGAATGTAAGTCGAGTAGGCAAGAAAACTAAGTCTGTTAAGAAAAGCGTGGGTTGTTCGTTAAAGTAATAAACGTCAGAATCCTTTATACGTAGCTAAAGTCACAAAATAATACTAATTGAATAATAAAAGCACACGATGACACAACAAAACGAAATATCCAGTACATATAGTAAATTCAAGCGAAGCGAAGCGAATGGTTTTTTAGTTTGACGTTTGATGTGATATGTTTAGTAAGTTCTACTTTGTTGCCAGTACAAGAAAAAAAAATCAAACTGTTGATCAATTTATTGTTACAATATTTTTATAAACGTTGTTATATAATTCATTATTTAAAACGTTTACTTGAAACATAATCTAAAGAAAAAAACACTGATTCACTTTCTTTGCTTTAGTTTTCTATTTTATTTTATTTAGGAACATTGTTAAAAAGTGAAATTAAAGTGAAAGGAAGAAAAGAAAGTCAATAATATTATGATTATATTTTTTATTTAATATCCCATGGTAAAATGATTAAAAATTAAAAATCTTGATAAATATTTATTTGTGTAACGATAGGCCTAGATTTGCCTGTCTCCTTTCCTTTCAAACCCTTACAATGGTTTTGTGAGGAAATTTGTAAGGTGTCAGGTGTCGTAAAAGGCGGCCGAGGCACCGAAACCGACAGATAGCGGTATACCCACCCGCATTCTCGTCACAAAGCTACGCTTTGCCACTTATAGGCAGAATTTCCGCTTTCTTTGGTAGACTTAATTGAAATCATTAAATTACGCACATTTCTGATCGCAAATAATAAAATCATCTTATCCACAGTTAGATTTGTCCTAAGCATGACTCAACAACTTCAAGAAGCGAATTCTCAACTGACACTGGGGTGGGTGCAAAATGGGCATTACACAAAAACTTGGTCTTCTCCATGTTATTTTTGAGAAACTCCACTGATTGAGGTCTACGAGCATTGTGCTAGATTTTTTCATCTATTCTGCCATGACTTTTAGTCACAACATTGTTATTGTCGGCAAATCGAAGTTGATTGATAAATTGGCCATTAAAGTTGAGGCATAGTCTTTACCATGCCAGGAGCTTGAAAACGTTTTCCAAAAAGTGCATTAAACAGTTTTGAACTCTGCTCCTGTACTCGGACCGACACTGTGGTGTTGTCATTTGGAAAGGCCTTAGTCCAGCAGTGAAGCCACAAGGCTTCCTGTGGCTGATATGACGATAATATCTTGCCGCAAGGTACCGGTAGTACTACCCCTACTGCACCAGGTGTTGTAAGAGGTCGCCTCTTACCTCTAGGTACCAGAACTGACAGATGGTGGTATTACCATCCGCAATAGTATAGTTGATGATAGATGCACAGTGCAGGGATAAGCGGCAATTATGGGCAAAAGGGAGGTATCCATTCTTGGAGAGATCGATATCCAGCAGTGGACTTTGGATGATATCCGCCGTATTACATTCAAAGGCATAAGACGCTCCAAGAAATTGCCATTTTAGAAGATTGATGATTATCACAACGAATAGGCGTTTTCAACCGCAGAAAGTGGTTTCGCCAAAAAAGCTGTTGTTCATTCCCGTCATTTTTTATTTTAGCTACGCTATTTTGGATAGATATATGGCCATTTGTCGGATTATTTGCACCTCAGTTATCTTTTTTATCACCTAGTACAACAGATTTAAATAAAATGTTCATTAAATTATATTTGGATATTATTATAGATAGATGTTTTGGAAAATGTTTATAACAAATTAAAATATTGTATATAATCAAATTTTTCTAAAATATATAAAATATTTTTACTGCAATGACTTAGCGGTAATCAATAACATTACATTTTGTATGATGCCTTTATACTTCACTCTATTACAATATGATTTTTGGGTAGTCGTAATATCATAGAAGATATCTAATTCCTGCCTCCAATTGGTAACATTCCTGGAAAATAGAACCTTTGACAATGCTTCCATTTATAGTCCTCATAATTTAATTAATAGGATGGATATTGACGGAAATGGAATTGCCCTTCCTTATTGGATTAACATCCCAGTAGGTAAGTAGGCAGTGCCATTGGACCTCTGCAACTAGCGAAGTACGCACATAAGTTAATTAAGTGAAACCTCCAGTGCAAAGTGATCTTAAGGGTACAACAAATTGAGTTTATTTTTACGCGCTTGATAGATTTGAGATCTTGCAGGTTAACAATTATTAGATATAATATCTGTAATGTCTTAACCGATACTTAAAGCAAAAGACCGCTCATTCAATTCTCAATTGGAAATATATTTAATGTCTAGGCTAATTTAATTTCTCTTCTAATATATAATATTCTTCAGGTTTTATTTATACAGTATTGCCATAATTCAAATATCTAATTTAATTTAATTCTATTGAACATAATTGTATCATTGTTTTAACTTTTCGTTTTAAAAAGTTGCAAACTAAAACCAACTTCTTTAATTACGGATACTCGTTGTCATTATTATTTCATTCTAATTAAAAGTTTTGCTAAAGTGGCCAACGCCAGAAGCCTAGTTTAAAAAATAACTAGTTGTGAATTTTAGAATTGTCTGTAAGCCAAAGACTGTAGTAATTTACAAGTACAAATTTTTTCCTTGTGCCATGGTAAATATAACTAACAAAGGAACATCACAAACATTCGAACACAACATAGATAAATTGTACGCCCGTAATGGGTTCACATCGCCAGACAAATAATCCTAAAATTTTCACAGACACATTAATTGTCTATCAGTTTGAGTATTTTAATTCGTCTAAATCGTTGTTATTGTACGTATGTGCGAATATTTCGCAATGAAATAAACTAAAACAATTGATGTCATCCACCTTGCTATTGTTTGTTCGTGTTTGTGTTATCCAATGAATTTTTCAACGCGAACGACGGACATTTGACAAATGATACTGTTATACAAATGGCACGTGTACAAGACACATATTAGTCTCGTGAGTGACCTATTTCCTATGTTACTTTTGGGAATTCGCAGTTTTGTTACGTCTGTCAGAACCATTTCGTGTTTACAGTTGTAGTTTAACTTTATATTAAGAATAGAGACATTTCCAGTTCAGTCTTAATAATAATACATCTTCGTCGTATGGTTAGTTGATGATATTTCTAATATTGTTGTGAATATTTCCACTTTATTTTCGTACAAGGATATATTTTATTTTATAACGCAAATGCACGTAGAATAGTGTGTATGTAGTGTGTGTGAATTAAAATAGAAACTTAAAAGAAATATGATTATTTAAGACAAAAATGAAAGGCAAAATACATTATTTCATCTCTTTGTATTCCTCCTTAGGATACTTTTTTTTTAAATTAAGTGAGATAGCGACCAATCACCCTCAAATTAAAAAAAATAGATATTACTTTTCAATGTACGTTGGATAAATGTCCTCTTTTTCTAAATACGGATCATAGCGTTGTGTCGTGGTTCAATTGAAAATCTTTGATGTAAAAATCTGTCTTGAGCACTTTTATCACAATTTAATAGGCCAGCATAAAATAGCATTATTAAAAAGTATATTATATTATTATAATGGCAAACATGGTATCACTACCCCGCGTATAAGATAAGAATACTCATTACGTCGGTTTGACATCATTAGTATTTGTATTTCTTCTGTCTGTGCATAAAATCTGTGTTTATAAATACATACATTCGGTATTCCTCTTTTGGCTGATGTCTGTACTATAAAAGTGTTTTAACCAACATAACTCATTATATTGGTTAAATTATTATTAATTAAGGGTTTGTTATAATTATCATAATTTCCTTCTCACTGGACCAGGACATCGTTTGCAAACGCTACGTCGAATAAGTATTGTATGCAGATTGCATATTAGCCGTGCAAGATCGGTGGATTGCGCTCCACATATGTTTTATATGAAGTTCTGTATTTAATTTCGTGATCTAACTAGCATTGGAAAGATCAGTAAAATGCTAATGGCATAACCCAGCGGATTTGAAGTGTGCAGGGTAGAAAAATAACTCCTCCTGTACCAGGTGTCGTAAGAGGCGACTGAGGTGGCGACAGCTCAAATGCACAGTATGGAAATGCAGCATTATCAGTGTCGCAAAAACTACGCTCTGCGATTACCAACACGCTTGCCCAGCACGGTAATTATGAGAAAAAATCCCCCTTTTTAGGGAGGCCTATGTCCAGCACAGGACTTTCAATGGCTTATATGATGATGAAGATAATGAAGAGCACATATCACGCAGAACAGATGGCTACTATTTAGAAAACATGCACGAACAAGCGCAGCATAACGGTCTATGCATAAGGTGGAGGGACCACCAGGATAGAGTCGTAGGGTCAAGCTGGAGTAATGCAAGCATGCTTTTGGAGCTATAAGAAACCTCTTCGGGACGTCCATGTCTAGCACACATAGTACGAATAATGTGACCACATTCATCATAACTGCCCTGCAACGTCCCCCAACAAAGAGGGAGTTTTCTGCATAATTTCCCGCATTTTAACGAGAATGCTTTACTTCGCTGATACCTATGTAATGATGATTATACTATATACACGAAAGTTTGTAAGAATGAATTGGTGTACAGTTTTTCCACTATCATATAAAAATTACTGATTTGATTATATTGACACGTTACAATAATAAAGCAAATATATTAGAGTACATATAGGCGTAAATTTATAAAGATTTGTGCAAAATATAACGATTAGTGTTGTTGTCCCAAACGCCTGGCAAATTTCATCCGCAATTCTACTTACCACCGTGTTGTGTTTGAGATACAACTAGGAATGAGCATTTTTCTTTACATTAAATTCTTTAGTAAACACTTCTATTTCACAAAATTTATGCAACTCCGACATTAATAACAATTTATGATCGACGCTTTCATGACTAAACAATAGAATCTATTTTGTTGTATTTTAGTAACAATAAAGGATGATTGGAGATGAAAACAAGAAACTCGAAGTGGTAATCAGGTGCAGACGAAGTCGCGAGCATTAGATAATAAGTTTTAAATTACACTCTTAATAAAATGTCAAAAGGCAGTTCCGCTAGACACAAGACATTTTTTACATCTCATAAAGAAAAAAGTGTTATTATAGTGTAAATAAAGATACCTTGTTAGATCAGAATTGCTTTTAAAAAGTTGCTCTTGGAACGAACGACAGGAATAGGTATATCTGCCTCTTAAAAATACGAATGTCACCCTATAGTTAACAGCTTCCTCTTTGAAAATCATTCCATTCAAAGTCCCCCAAGCTTCACTAATTGACGAGGGTTAGGCTTATGGATGCTTAATAAGCTGGCATTTAATAACATCTTCATTAATGTTTTTTCCCATTAAAACGTAATTTTGATCATTGGATATTGCATTGAAATTTAATATATAACAGAAACGATTTTTAATATTGAAATTATGCTTGCCCAAATTATTATTATAAATGCGAAAGTAACTCTGTTTATCTCTCACACTTTACCTACTTAACCGGTGTACCGAATCCTAGGGGAGGACATAGGCCATCTTTGATCCCGGAATAAATCGCGAGGAACGCAATACAAAATAAAGTAAATATTTTTCTGTTGAGGGATTATTATTTCGCTTTATGAAACGAAATATTAACTCTTTGATAATCAAAAGGTTTAATATTTCGTATGGATGACCATATGTAAGCTTTGCAGACAATAGCATGAAAGCCATTAAATGCCGATTTAGAGATTGACTTAACTTCTACATCTGCATAATAATGATAATAAACTCAAACGTGTATTATCCCAACAAAACATCACAGGGTAGATTTTCACCAGTACGATATACTTCAATAATAATATACATTATTAAAATAAAACATATAATAGAGAAGTAATTATTAGTGAGAGTAATTTGGTTGCTTCATTTACCACGATCTATGAATCAGTACGTTTGAATACTTTTTTCATGTGTCTATCTGGATCGAAATAGATATTGATTTAAACCACATGTTTGACTTCAATGATGACGAGCACAAAATTACATCATGTATATTAATAAATAGATGAAGCAATGAACTACACTCATGAAATGTTAATAATATTTGTTTTGTAACGTTTAAAGACATTCTACGGCGAAATAAGATTTCCAGAAATACCTTCGAATTGCTTCATATTTATTCTTCTGAACAGATCTTTGGCAAGACGAGAGTGTTTTCATAGAATCCATTAGCAGACAAGTGTGGCATTTGGTCACTCTTTCGTTAATAGTGTCAGAGCTAAGCATTTTATATTTAGCCGTTCTAGGACTGTTAAGAAGTGATAAAAGAAGAAGACAAAATACGAAGTGTCGCCATTACATCAGCCATGGATACTCCGCTGCTGGACATAAGCGAGGAAGATAGCGTAACCTCGCAACGAGGTACAGCTAATGCTATTCCTGACCTATAATATACTCGCTTCTCACGTACCCTAGTATAGGGAGAGGTAGGAGAGATACTCTGTCGGTGCCACACGGCAAATACGAAGTGTAATACAAATAGCTAGTTAGAACCAGCTACTTCAACATACAATTATTTTTTCTTGTTAAAGATCGAACCCACGACCTTTGGCTCACAAAATAGGATCGTTACCACCTTTGCCAAATATGAAATTGTAGAAATGTAAGTAAAACAATAGTTTAACTTAAAGCAGACTTTTATTTATTTAATCAGACGTTTTTTTATACACTGCACAATATCGGCCATGACAGTGCGGAGAGGAGTGTTACCAACATAACAAAATAGAAAAATATTACATTGCTACCAACACCCCCTCTCAATGTAATACACCCTTACAGTCACATATTTATTCATACAAACCACAGTTTTTAATAAATCTTAACAATAAATTTTTATTTAATGCTTTTGTGAACATATCTGCGGTTTGGTCTTCAGTTTTAATATATTTTAACATTAATTTTCCACGTTTAATCAACTCTTTTATGAAATGATATCTGATATCAATATGTTTTAATCTTTTGACACTTTCAGTATTCGCTACCATTATAGCACTCTGATTGTCACAATATATTGTGACAGGACACACTTTTACAATATTAAAATCTTTAAGCAAATTAATCAACCAACATGCTTCGCTAGTAGCCATACTTATAGCTATATACTCTGACTCGGTAGAAGATAGACTGACACTGGCCTGTTTTTTAGATGACCATGAAATTAAGCAATCTGCGAACTTAAAACAGTATCCAGTTGTCGACCTTCTATCCTTCAAATCCCCTCCCCAATTTGCATCACAGTATCCCACTAATAAGTTGCTATTACATTTGTAGACAAGTTTGTAATTTATTGTATGTTTTACATATCTTAACACTCTTTTTTAAGGCAGTTAATAAAACATTATTTGCATTATTTTGATATCTGCTCAGAATTGACACAGCAATACACAAATCAGGCCTTGTTCCTAATACAGCATACGACAAGCAACCTATAATTTTTCTACATTTATTTTCAATGTTTTTATCAATCACAGAATCATTGTTATCTTCTAATATTTTAGTGTTAAAGTTCAGATCCATTGGTGTACATATTTCTTTACAATTTTGCATATCAAATTTTTGCAATACACTTTCCAAATATTCCTTTTGATTAAGTTCAGTGATCCCTGTAACTAAATCTTGTTTTACATGAATACCTAAGAAATTTGAAACTAATCCCAAATCTTTCATTTTGAATTCATTATTTAATAATGACTTAAGGTCACAAATCTGCTTTTGATTATTTCCAAATATTAATAAATCGTCTACATACAGTAAAACATATGTTCTGGCGTCGCCTTCACATTTTGTGTACAGACATGAATCACTTTTTGATTTTACAAAACCTTGTTTCATAATGACTGAATTAAATTTG
Organism: Heortia vitessoides; assembly: GCA_020976665.1. Taxonomy (NCBI): domain Eukaryota; kingdom Metazoa; phylum Arthropoda; class Insecta; order Lepidoptera; family Crambidae; genus Heortia; species Heortia vitessoides. The sequence continues at coordinate 6,641,201 of JACJUM010003147.1, forward strand.
TCATTCCAATATTTGGGTGATTTTTTTAACCCATATATAGATTTATTTAATCTAACAATATTTTTATCACCACAATATGCACCTTCAGGCAATTCTAAATACACTTTTTCATCAATTTCTCCATATAGGAAGGCACCTGTAACATCCATTTGACTGATCGGCAAGTTTAATTTTGCTGCTATACAAATAAATAACCTGAAAGTTGACAATTTAGCTACTGGTGCATATAAATCACATAGTTCCATTGTATCACACTGCTCAAAACCTCTCGCCACTAGTCTCGCTTTATATTCTACATTACTATTAGAGTTTTTGATTTTAAATACCCACCTACTACTTACAGTCTTATCAGTTACAGGTTCTTCACAAATAGTCCAAGTATTATTTTCTTTGAGGGTATTCAATTCTCTCTGCATTGCTTCTTTCCATTTACTCGCATCTTTCCGTTGCATGGCATCTTGGTAAGTCTTCGGTTCATTTCCCTCAACATAGACATGATGACACTTGTAAAATGAAGTCTGTTTCCTAATTCGAGTACTCTTCTCACGCGTCTGTATCTCTCCATTATCATCATCGCTGAATTCGTCATCACTGGAACACGGTATGTAGACACTGTCACTTTCGCCAGACATATTAAGGGTCTCCTCTACCTTTTCCTCTTCAGTCTGTGCTTCTTCTTGACTAATGACCTTCTTCTCCTCCATTGTAGTGTCCAGTATAACTAATTGTTCCTTCTGTTTTTCACCTTTTTCTAGAAATATGACATCTCTTTTAACTTCAACAGTGTTCTTTTCTGAGAAGAATATTCTGTAGCCCTTGACATTTTCCTCGTAGCCGACCATGACTGCTTTCTCCCCTTTTGGATCCCATTTTCTTCTCTTCTCTTTTGGAACATGGACATACACAGGACTTCCAAAGACTTTAAGGCCTGTTATATCAAAATGTTTGCCTGTCCACGTTTCATATGGGGTCTTTCCGGTTTCATTGCTTTTACTTGTTCTGTTTAGTACAAATGCCGCAGTATGAACAGCTTCTGCCCACAGCTTCTTAGGTAGACCTGCTGCACACAACATTGTACGTGCTGATTCTATTAGAGTTCGATTCTCTCGCTCCGCCTTGCCATTTTGTTCAGGAGTATATGGAACCGTGGTTTGATGGGTTATTCCACGTTTCTCAAACAGATTTTGAACCTCTTTGTTCATGAACTCTAACCCATTATCACTTCTAAAACACAATACTTTGTGTTTGGTTACATTTTCAGCCTTGTACAAAAAGTTCTCAATACACTTCTTAACTTCATCTTTGCCTTTAACAAAGTAAACTGACCTGTAGTTAGAGAAGTCATCTTTTAGAATTACGAAGTATCTGGATCCTCCCACGGACGGCACCTCCATAGGCCCGCACGTATCTGCATGTATTAACTCACATGGCCTACTCGTTTTATTTTCACTGGCACTGAAAGGCAAACGATGTATTTTGCCCTCCAAGCAACCCTCACAATCAAAGTCAGAGTCTTTCACTTCAATGTTGTTGTTTTTAAGCACCATTCGCACATACTGTAAGTTTTGATGAGCAAGTTTTTCGTGCCACTCTTTAAGTCCAGATTTCACTTCAATCGCGTTCGCTATCTCACATTTGTAACGCACGTCCATATAGTACATATCTCCGTTACGACTCGCTACGGCACTCACAGTATTTCCTTTGTAGATTTTACACAAGTTATTGTCCATTTTAACAACATAACCCCTCTCTGTAGCGCATTTGACAGATAACAAGTTTGTTTTCAATTTCGGAACGAAGAGTACATTGTCTATGGTTGTGTTTACCCATCCGCGGCCGTTGTAGACCTGTACCGCCACCTGTCCACACCCGAGCGCACTAATCTCCTCGCCATTTCCGACTATCACTGTTTTATTGTTCATCGTTAAGTATGTTGCAAATAGGTTACGATCACGGCACATATGTTGGCTAGCGCCTGAGTCCACTAACCACTTAGATTCTTGAACGTTACTATTTGAGTTCATCACCATAAATGCATTACTCGTACTGTCTTTTTCCCGATTCTTCTTGAAGTAGCACTCACTTTTAGTATGTCCCATTTTTTTACAATAATAACACTTTTTAACCGGTCTATTGTCATGTCCCGAACCCTTGTTTTGATTACACTCACTTTGATAGTGTCCCAGCTTATTGCACTTATAGCACTTAATGTTTTTCTTAGCTACAAACGCTGATGCTGACGAGTTTTGCGGCTCCTTGTCGTTAATACGTTCTTCTTCAATCAGTAATCTCGCGACAAGATTTTCTAGCGTTTGTTTATCGTCGGGCGCGGACTCCCACGCCGACACAAAATGTTTATAGGCATCTGGAAGAGACATTAGCACTTTTGTTATTACGAATCTTTCTGAAATGTCTTCTCCCATCTGTTTGAGCTGGTTTCTTAATTCCTCTATTTTAGATAAGAACATAGACATCGCCGTGCCCTCCTCGTACTTGTATTGGAAGAAGCGTTGTTGTACGATATGTATACTTGTTTCAGATTTTTGCTCATACACGCTCGCAAGTTTTCGCCACATTTCGGCTGACGTAGTACATGTTATGATATGCATCATCACGCTTTCTGACATTCTTGTAACAAGCCATGATTGAGCCTTCGCGTCTTTCTTTTCCCATAAAGCCTTCTCAACCGCCTCCTCCGGTTTCACCCTGCTTCCGTCTGTCACTTCCAGTAAGCCTTGACTCCGTAACAAAACGATGGTTTGGAATTTCCAAATATTCCAATTGGATGTTCCCTCGAGCTTTATGTACGTTTGGAGTTTCAAAGAATTGTCGTCCGCCATCTTCCTGTCTGTTCGTCCCGACCTTGCTTCAATCACTCGCAAGTATTTTTTTTCTTCCCGCCGGTTTCTAACCTCAACCACACGCGGACAATTTTCACTTTTTGGTTTTTGACAAAAAAAAGTTTTGATTGTTTTACTTTTTCTCAGGATTATGTGCCTGGGCCCATAACCTGTAGAAATGTAAGTAAAACAATAGTTTAACTTAAAGCAGACTTTTATTTATTTAATCAGACGTTTTTTTATACACTGCACAATATCGGCCATGACAGTGCGGAGAGGAGTGTTACCAACATAACAAAATAGAAAAATATTACATTGCTACCAACAGAAATATATATGGTGAAGTGGACATATTATTGACAAGGTCAATATGTCAAAATATTTCTAAAGTATTTAAAACATAAATTGAATCCTGACAGGTAATTGTGTTAAGATACCTGTGACGCATCGGGGTAAGAAGAGATTATGGCTTTTATATTTGTGAAACACGCAAAATAAGTACTTCATTAAAATATTGAGACCATCACTTAGCCTAGACTTCGTCTGCAATATAGCCTGTTTTTTTTATAGAATAGCCAAATAACCTTTGCTTACTTTTGATTATCAGATTCAAAAACCTTAATGTGAACGTTTTGCAACAGAAAAATACAAATAACAGAAAGCCTTATGAAACAACACATATGATGAGGTAACAGCCGTAGCATTTCTGAATTTTTAATTCCTTCGAGGAGTAGCGCCGTATTTTGTTTTGTTGCTTGGTTTTTAGAGCCGGTTTTACAATGTTTGCTTTAAAGTCCATCTTTGAATTAGATATGGTTGCTTCAATTCATACCAGTCAAGTGTCGGACCGGATGAATGATAATAATAATAATTCATGCAACATCTCATGACTCCGAGATAAGTCATTTAAAGCACTTGTGTTAAGAACAGCAGAAACAGAGAAATCAGAAATATAAATACTTTAGTACATATATTTAACATTCAAACACAGAATAAACAAATATATTATTTTATAAATTTTGTTCTGGGGTGACATCGAACCCATGACATTTGACGTACAAAATAGGCTCACTACCATAAACGACTTTAGGCTCGTCTCATCGGATAAATGTCGACGTATGTTGTTTTAGTACGATAGATTGTCCGAAAGAACCCTCCGAAATTCACCTGTTCGATTTAATTTATTATGTAAAATAAAGCATGTTCTTTAACTTAAAATTTTCTTAACGCCTCCGCCACAAAACAGCTTGTGGTCATAATTAATCGTTGTCCCTTTGCCTATAATGGATGTAGAAGGAGAATCCGGCAGCTTTCCGTCTCTGACATTAACTGCCCCAGGCGTTGTATTAACTGCTATCAGTTGACACTGTGACAATTATTTATTGCTCTTGTAATTCCCTTCTCTTATTGGTAACTTTTAGAGTAAAAATACTGTTCAGGATAAGTTTAGTTAATTTAGTTTTAGAATGAAGTTCAGTGGATATTAACGCGCGTAGGTTCCTTAAAGTGTTTTACTTCATGGTTTACAGAAGCTGAGGTGATATACTCATTTGCAAAAAAACGGGCACCTAATCAATGAACCATTTCAAATGTTACTATTAGTGTGTTTGATAATTATAGGTAGTTTTACTTACACAATTTTGTAAATTAATAAGCAAATAATCGTTTTCATCATCATAATCATATAATAAATTTTTTATGAAATTTATGGGTTTTCATGCTAAAGTTCACATATGCTCGTGAAGTAAAAGTTAACGAAGATTTTTGTTTGTTTTTTCTTTGATAAAGTAAAAGCAGATAAATGTTTAGTATCGAGTGTGACCCCCTCGTACGTTCCCACTCCGCGGTAATCACATTCTTCAGCTCTCTGAAGGTCTACGGAGCCGGTTGTACTGATATCACGCGTCGTTTCAGAACGTCCCAGACATGCTCTATAGGATTGAGGTCAGGACTTCGGGCTGACCAATCCAAACGACGAATGCCGAGCTTTTGCACATACGCTTTCACATTGCCAGACCGGTAGGCGCGAGCGCTGTCGTCCATAAAAATGGAGTCTTCGCCTAAAGCGGCCAATGCGGGTTGTGCATGAAGAATTATGTATCGATGTCTAGTCAGTGAGCCGTTTTCAATGAAGACTAACTTTATATGATCCATTGAATTTATTCCTGCCCAAAACATAACAGAGCCCCCACCATAAGGTGTGATTTCTTCAAAACAAGCCTTTGCAAAGCGTTCTCCTCGTCTTCGTAGCACTCGTCGTCGTCGATCTTTACCAAACAGAGATATTCTGGCTTCATCGGAGAACAATACCCTATTTCAGTCTTCTTGAGTCCATGACTCACAATTTCGAGCAAACCTAAGCCTGGCAACTCTGTGCTCACGAAGTAACTTAGGGCCGCCGGCCGGGTGATAACTGCGTATATTGGCCGCGAGAAGCCTCCTCCTGACCGCTCACAGACTAATATTCACATTTCTTACTTCTTCGAGGTTGTTCTTAAGGTTCACATACGAAGACTTGCGATTTCTCAATGCGTGACTCCCAAGAAAACGATCATCCTGTGGTTGGGTACATGATTTTCAGCATTGGCTGCAACCCTCTTCGAGCAGCGCAATAATTTTGGTAGCTTTTACTACTTTCTCTTACATTATTGAGACAGCTAAACAGCAATAAATAAAGCTTTGACAATTAAGAATATGAAATAAATTCGTAAAAATTTACTAAAAGTTATGAAAACCGATATTATCTTTTGGAACTTCGCACCAAAAATGTAGGATAAAAAGTGGTTTTCTGTAAAAGCTCGTTTTTACAGAAAACCACTTTTTATCAAACGAAAATTTGAATTTAGAACGTACTGTTTTAAGTACCACGGCATTTTTAAAACCAGCCAGTAGCATGTATAAATGATTGAAATCAATTTGGTACCGTATTTTTTTAAAGAAGAATTAAAATCAAAACCGCCCTTGTTTTTTGCATATGAGTGTATTATAAATGCGAAAGTTTAAAAATATAGATGTACGGATTTCCTATATTTTTTTACTCTTTTACGTCGGAACGGCAGAACCGATCTGAATGAAAAATAAATAAATTTGATACCGAGATTATTGATTGATTCCAATAACACATGGGATATTTTTATTCCTTTTAGATAGGTCCCTTATTTTTTCTATGGAAACGGCTCGGTTTTTTGCATATTTTAGGTGTCAGGGAGTTTTTAGTGAAGCGATAAAGAAATCGCTGGCAAAAATCTTTTGAGAAATATTCACGATAGGGCTACTTAGAATTTACAGCCCAGTACAGTGATGATGGTATAGCCATCCAAAACAGTGTAGCTCAAATACACATAGCAAAAATGGGCCGCAGTACACTTGTCGCAAAGTTACGCTCCTTAATAGCCACTACGCCGTCCAGCGTGGTAATTTTGGGTAATTTCTCCCTTTTTGGGAAAGTGAACGTCAAACAGTAGAAATCCAATACCTTATGTATTTAATAGTAGGTAAAATTGCCGGTTCAGAGGAAACATTGTTCAGTTTCCGTACACACACAAATAAATTTGGTAGTAACAAGAGTCTAGAAATGGACATGGATAGTAAAAAGTACTGTATTCAAAGCGAAAATCAGGCTATTAACGTTTCAAAATTGGCCTAATGGATCAAACTTATAAACGTAATTATATAATTTATAACAGATTCATAATAAACCTACTTTTAAACCCTAAAATGGATGTTAATTAACATAATTTTTATTCTTCAGTCACAAATTGGCTTACTTACTTAAAAAAATATATTTAACGAGAATATTCTAAAAACATCTTTGATATTGTTGTAAATACTAATTGTATTTATATTAAAATCAGCCCATTTCTTTTGCTATTCAGTTTAATGATATGAACGTGTAACTGTGACGTCTCAGTGAAATAGGCATACATATTTAAATCGTATAATTGTTACATTATCTTCCGGTAGTAGCGCCAAACAAATATAATATTAAATATTCGAAGCCATTATGCAATCAGTTTTGAGGACAGCAAGGAGCTGAGATAATTCAAAATATCTTTATGATAAAAAATTGTGCATGGTTGCTTTAAATGAACTTTTTCTTGTGAAGTATGTCAAAGATTATTTCATTTAAATCTATACATATAAATGTATTTTTTCATGTATCTGTTAGTTATCCTTAATTAAAAGGTTTTTTCTGAATTTATATAAAAACAAATACAAAATTTACAAAAAATATATAATTTTAAAAAGTTTTGTCCTTCTGCGTGCACTGTTGGCTGGACAAATTTTAATGGGACTTTTAAGGAACAGCATAGCTGACGTACCTTGGGTCCTTTTATTATCTACTAGTTTCCCGCACGCTACACTGTCTGCAAGAACTTCAACACATCCCGCATTAGTATTTTCAGATATGTTCTATCGCTTCCTAACAGCGAAAAACTGCAAAAGGTCGTGCTGATTGCACAGAGAAAAATAAAAAGTCAGTTCTGTCCAATGGGAAAATGTTTTTAAGATGAAAAGTAACCCATGTGCTAACTCTAGACTATCAATAATCTCTGTGCAAAATTTAATTTAGATCTGTTCAGCCGTTCCGGCGTGAATGATTAATAAACATCACCTATACATCCACACACACGAACATACGAAATTTTAATATTAGTGTTATTATCTTGAGAATGGGAACTGCTCAATCAAAACGTGGAGCACTGCTAGCAGGTACCCTTTAATGTTGTAGCTTTTTTCTTTAACCAAACTTTGTTTGTTAGGGTTATAGTTGAGGCTCTAGTCTAATATATAGGTAGTTTACTTTTAAAAATGCATAAAAATATTTCTTTGCATTTTGTTTTGTATCCAAATTTCATATTAACACAGTCGACATTTTTAAATGAACGCAGCTGGCACTCATACTCGGAATTATTCTGTTTGAACGGAAGATGGCTTCAACATGTGCCTGATATTACAAAATCTAGCGTTGATTTTGATAGCGGATTCGCATTTGCCAAGCCAAATTAAACAATATCTAAGTCAGTTCACGTTCGGTAAACATATTGGAGCAATATAAAATATGTAAGAAGTCTGTGGCTGAGCTGATTTGAGAAAGGCAATTTTACAAGGAAGACTAGTCCTACTGGCAAACAAAATTACATTTGATTTAAATATATGTAATCAGTTGTTTCGATAGATAGATCACTCAAAAGTACTGCCATTTAAAATTACAGAGAAAGAAAGTTGAAAAATAATTGATAATAATCCATTTATTTAAATAATACCAGTATTGCGCATAATTTTAAGAAACTCAAATAATATATTAGTAGTACAAAGTTTTATATAGAAGAATTCACAGTGTTAAATAAACATAGTAACAAAGCATAAGCTTTAAATACTTATGCCTATAGGTATCGATTGTTAACTGAAACTTCAGAATATGACTAGTATATTTATATAGTATTTTTATATATTCCCCATTTTTTTATGTTATTTAGTTGGCAAACAGACATAGTAAAAGTCACATATATCGACGCCTATATTATCAGAAAGATATTACTATCATCATCATATCGGCCGCTGGAAGTCTAACGCTGCACAGTGGCCTTCCCAAGAAAGAAAAGAGTAATGCAGCAGGTGACGTAAGAGGCGACTGAGGTACCAAAGCTGACAGATGGCGGTATATCATCTGAAACAGTGCAGCTCAATTGCACACAAATGCAAGAACCGCGGTCTGCGATTGCCAACATGCTTGTCTAAGCCCCGCAATTATGGGCGAAATTCCCCCTTTCTTAGGGAGGCCTATTACAAGCACTGAAATTCCAATGGCTGGAATGATGTAGTAAATATTTTCACGGTTTCTTTGAGTGAGAGAGTGTTATTTGGAACAAAGTAATATTAACACTGCTATTTGGAAACACCAAATCAGGTTTATTTATTACGTTTAAGATAAGATTGATAAATAGATGTGTCAATGCAGATTAGTTTTGTTTTTTCCAAATTGTATTCATATTAATTAATAAAATTTGAAAAAAACATGGAATAACTTACTATTGGCATAATATCATGCTTCTAATACAAATATGCCATGGGGTACCGGCAGTAGAATTGTACCTCAGTCTGTACCATACATCGTGCCTGAGGCACCAAAACCGATCGTTACCGGTATATCCTCAAAACATCGTAGTTTAAATTCAACAGCTGGAATGAGCAATGAGCAATGCGATTATTATGGGCATAAGTATGACCTTTCTTGTGGAGACCTATGTCCGAAGGTGGTTGGACATAGGTCTTACCAAAGGTTCAACGGCTGGTAAGGTGAAGACAAATTTAGTAACTCCTGTAACTATAGACTATTAAGCTATAGACGTTCCATCTTATTTATTTCATTAACAATACTTTATAATTATTGAATGTCATTTATGGATATATAAGTGCTCTCCTACAACTGAAGAATTGAGTTTCAAAATTCAATATTTTACAAATTTACGCCGTTTTATAGAGTTCTCGGGGAAAACACACATTCTTGCAACGTCACCCGCTTGCACACAATTGCACAATTTTCCAACTCACACTACGCTTGCAAAAATAAACTTTATGTGTTTTAATATAAAGGTTGTACTAATTGCAGGGATATTTTTGCTAGTTTGTATTCGTCAGTTCCGCAGGTCGGGTATTGTTCTTGAAAAGTCGCTTTGTTTGTCCGTTTCCTATAGGGCGACAGTCTAGCGGATGTATTGTTTTGATATTTTATAAACAGTTGTTTGTTTGAGACTACGCAACGATAAAAACAGGCACTATCATTTTTCAGAACTTTAGGGTCGCGTGTTTCAGATTTTGCTGAATTGGCATTGATGAGAGCAAGTATATAAATAAAAATTTAAGATCTTCTCGCCTTCCGTTACAAAGGGGAATTCTTTAACATGTCAATACTTATAAACATAGCAAAACTTTACCCTAATTCAAAATAAATCATTTTCGAAACCAGTACACGCCTTATCCTTCTAGAACGCTGTAACCTTAAAATTATGTTAGCTTCTTGTTTAACAATGAAGTTTTGATAACAAACAGCTTTCGATAAGCCATTACCTTCGTCACTAAAGATAAGTAAACCCATCCTAAACTGTAATGGCATTGCTTAGGGCTGGCAAAAATATTTAATGGAGGCGCACACTTCCGCAGTTTTATGTGGATCGTAAACGTAAAAATAGTTGTTTTTCCTACCCCTTCCCAAAAAGAAAGCTTATTCCAATAAAACCCGTGATGAAGACGCTGAAATAACGAGATCAGTTTATTTATGGTAATTGTTCCTCAAAAATTTGTATATTTAATAGATTTTCAATGAAAACAGAAGAATTTTTCCTTCGTACCGTAAATTAGAGTTTCCCATTGAATTGTCTATAGTATTTAACTACATTTAGTGAAATCACTATAGCCAGCTCGATGCATTACTCGATCAGTAAAGTGCTATAGGTCTCTTCCTGTGCGGTAATGGCCTACCAGGATATAGATAGTCAGATTTATTACCACTAATATATTACTGGATTCTTTCAGTCCATTTGATATATCAATCTCTAACGCTTAGTAATGGAAGCTGGCGGCTTTGTTGACGCAGTAGTACAAAGATCTTATACTAGGCTTGGAGGTAAGATTTAATAGTTTATCACTTTGACAAATAAATCAAAGATTTATATAATTTTTTTGAAGTGTTTATTTGAATTTTTATTTGGACCTTCGCCTTAGAAGAAAGGCTTCTTAAAATTTTGATGTTTATAGTAACTCAGTAAACAATCGTGTCATCAAAAAGATATCACATGCGTGCCGCTGACCCTGTTCATTTCCTAAAGATATCACCAACTAATTTCAATGCGTCTCTTATCCTTTACTCGATGTGTTTGTTGGTAGAACCCTGATGAAGTCCAAACTGACGTAAAAATCAGCCAGCATTAAGCACTTAAAAAAATTGTTGGTAGAAATAAGTGAGAACACTGGCAACCATTGTGAAAAGGAAATGATTGAAAGTTTTATCATAATATCATATATGTTAAATGAAAAAGAAATGGCATTACATCTCAGTCCAATTTTTACGGTTAACTTGTTTCGTATATATAGAGTTACCTAGTTAACACGAACTAGTAATAAAGGGACGCGATCCCCTTGGGTGGCCATTTGGTTCGCTCTCACTTACTTTTCCCGGCTAATTGCAAGTTTCTTCTGAACATCTGCTGTCGTTTAATTAATGATCTTGTACCGCCTTCGTGCCTGATATCCGCGTCGAATAGGGTTAACAGTGACGTCATAATGACAGTTGGAGACGACGTCGTAATAATCAGCTAGAACGACTATTGTCCAAATTGCCATTAAAGACAATGAACGAAATTTAGCCCTTCGAGAGATAAGAAATTTGGCCGGCGTTGTTTTGGTATAAAAATATTATTTTAACTCAAAATCTCTGAAAATACACTATACTTTGTACAATGAATAGTATAATTTTATTATACTATTATATAATATTTTAATTAACAAAAAAAACAATTTGCCGTTATTCAATTTAAAGAGTTTACAGTACATAAGTATTTAAGATAGTAAGATATCTTGAATGATTGGAAAAACTACTACATACTACTATTCTGCATATAAGGTAATTTAGGCAAAATTTTCTATTTTAGTTTTCCAAATAAAATAGTATTTTAGTAAAGTTATCTTTTCAATAAAATTTACTTTAGGAATAGCCTTTGTTAATCGTGTAAGCAGAGTAGATTCTTAGCTTCATTGATGGGCAATAAATTTATGGAAAATGTTGAACTTATCTCTGAAATATTTGAACTTTTATAATTGACTCTTATATGAAAGAACATAAAGAGCATATACTCACTTCTATTAATGGGGTCGGGTAGTAAAAGTGTTCAGTGTCTAGATGCATACCTGAACGCTCATAACTCACTGGTGCACCTTCAAGACCGGTCGCTCGATCTTCATTAGCAAAGACGCTCGCACGTAATTGCCAATACGCCGGCGAAGTGGCTCTATTTATTCGCGGTATCTGTCGATTAAAATAAGTAGTCCACCTTATCAAATTCTATAACAACCTCATGGATAAATTCACCTGAAGTAATAGAAAATATTTTATAATACATTATTTCGTAACGGCTAACGCAGCGTAGGGTGTTCACCAACGAGGTGGACACCTGACGGTGACGGTAGACGATCTGACTAAAACCGCAGGATTGCGCCGGATACAGGCCGCATGTTACCGGTCTTTTTGGAAGTTACTTGAAGCCTTTGGTGATATTAAAAGTTATATTTTCTCGGGAATTATTTTTGTTATTTGTTATTATAGGTATTTGATTAAAAACTAGCTAATAGTTGTTTAAATGCTTGTTACTTCATTTCAAGGAAAGAAATTAAGTAAATATTTTTATAGAAATATAATAAATAACTTAATACAGAATTTTTTATTTAAATTTCCTTCATACATATTAAATACTTCCTAACTGAAATCAAGTTTGATTTTGTAGTTTAAAAGATAAATTATGCCGCGGTTACTTGTTTAATATAAAGCAAGGAAATTGTAAAGCCGAATACACAAGATATAGATACTGTTTGTTTAGTATTGTTTCTGGCCTTCTCACTTAAAATAAATTTTAATCAAATCTAACTAGTTTAAAAGGTATAAAATGATATCGTGGTTATGACAGATGAGACTTGTTCAATATTTATAAATTTATGATGACTTACTAGTTTATAATCTATAAAATGATATTGTGGTTGTGACAGATAAGTCATTCTGGGGCAGCTACTAGTTTAAAATCTATAAAATGATGACGTGACTGTCGTGGTTTGACAGAAGACCAGCATTAATAACTCAGAACTGAGAAATTTATGTGGCTAGCCGTAACATGTAAATTTTATTATGTAAATTTTTATTCCGGCAAAGAAAGGGTTATCATGTAAAGTCACTGGCAGTTCGTTACGCGAGTCGTAAGCCCTAGGAAAGTTTTGGTACAATTGACGTATACATTATTCAAATAAGACTGGAATTTTCTTAGCTGATGTAGCTTTTGCGATGGGTGCTGTAAAGGTTTGAGTATAAAACAAATGCCAATAAAAAATGTTTCATAGTCCTTATATTAAGCACGTTACGGTACAGTTTACAAAAATAACTTATTTTTATCCTCAAACAGCAGAGCTATGTTTTAATTTGAAGTGTGAGAGGCAGTAATTTACTGGATAATGTGACATAATGACACGGGCAAATTGTCTAAAAATAACAGGCTTGAATAGAAGATTTATTTTTCGACAGCAGCATGTGAGATTACACTAGTGCGATCAGTATGCGATGCAGGGTATAGACTAGTCTCAGATAAATGCGAGAGTGAATTGTATTGATAGTCTATCAGTAACAATTTGAAACGGAGGTATTAGCATAGGGTGTGTAGTGCTTACTAATTTCTTATTTAAGAACAAAGTAAATTGAAGCAAGTATGGTCAAATATAAAATACTAGATTTCAAGAATTATTATGATATACAGCAGAATTGAAATATAGTGCATAAATATAATGATTGCAAAAACTTTTCATAAGCTGCTTCCTTCACATATATCATCGTACACGTTTTTGTACAGCAATATATTACGGCAAACTTGTGTGAACAAGTTCAACACAAAATAAATGAATAACGCCTTGTATAGACCAGCTAAAAAAGTGTACAACCAAAATTATTCAAGCGCCACATTCCAAGTGGCGAGTTATAATCGGTTTGTGTTGAATAAAAATAACATAAACAGTCGTAAAAGCGCCAAATAAGATGCAAATCCGAAGTATTTTGCCAACTCTATTCCGAAGGTTAGAGTTAAACCGTTCGTGGCGCGTATTTTTCACTGCACATTTTTATTTTGCGGCACCTGCCTGTATAATCCGGATCGTAGTCAAATGCACATGTCGGGCGCTCCTGAGTGTGCTTTGAACAAGCTTAGGGTACCTTGGTTCGGAAATATATTTAACAAAATACGCCCTACTATTAAGCGAAGATCTAATGATAGCTTTGAAAACCCGTTAATTGCTTGTAAACTAAAACAATCAATTAAACAAGTCGTAACTGATAATAATCCACATTGAATGTTATCAAAAGAACATCTGACTTATGGTTCTCCCAATAGTCATCGTATTAGTCGCAAAATAAATCAAAATAGTGTTCAGTGCTATATTTGTTATATGTTTTGAATATAACTATTTTATAAGTGAAGTATTGGATGCTGACGAAAAGATAACACCTTTGTGCTTAGCCCAACTTTAGATAAATTTCAAAAGGCAAGAAGTGGTATTTTGTGCAAAGGCGCTTATAGTTACAAAACTGCTGACCGGCCTTATAATCTGAATATTTTTGTATTTTTTGTATTATTTCTATTAGCGAGTAATATAAACTTTATATTGCGGACACACCTACGACACGTGCTCGGGATAGTACTGGTACTTAACACGCAGGCACAATATAGAACATTTATTGATTTAAGGGACTTGAAGCCTCTGGAGATATGTTTTATAAATTTGGATTTAAGGGCTTCAGATGTCTTGCTAGCTACAAGGTGTACATGGAAACTGAAAATCAACTAGATATCATTAACTTTACCTAAATCTTTTATATTGTTTAAGGGGGTTATATATTATTGCTCAAAAGGTCCTATCGCACATCAAGTACGTTCAAGGGACTACAAATGAACTTTATATTTTTCATAACATCCGCAAACAGTAAAAATTTTAATTGTAAGAAGCATTTATGAATAAATAAATTCCCACAACATCTCATACATTGACCTGACTCCGTGGTAAGTCGCTTAAAGCACTTGTGTTCAGCACGCCAAACAACAGATGAATCACAAATATTCTACTTAAATACATATATTTAACACCCAAACACCGAACAATCACAAATATCATCATATAAATATTTGCACTGGGTAGGAATCGAACCCACAACCCTTGGCGCACAAGATAGGATCACTACCATATGCGCCATCGGGCCCGTCAAATAAAAAATTCATTGCAAATATAATAAACTAAAGAGGGCCTAATATAGGTGACAGCTGATAGTATTTCAGTCCCTTAAGACATAACTGCAAAAGACAACGGCTTTGATGTTGATATAGATTACAGTACAGAGATTTATAAATGCCCGCCCGTACTAAAAAGTTTTGATAGTGATCTATCCGTTCAAAACATTTTTTTAGTTAGCTCTGCAAATTAGAGTAGATATTCTAACAAACTAATCGATCAAGGACTTAAGCAAAAAGACATAGCTTGTATATTGTTTGATAATTCTGTACACTATTTTATCACCCTTTTTGAGTACACGTGTGTAAATGTAAAGTAGACTTCTGATCTTAGGTACAATAATTTCGGACAAACCCACCAATCGCCCATGGCCTTTCCAACCATCTGATTATACAGGCTGAATCTAGGCAGGTGTACGCGGAATGGCAACTGTACGCACTTTCTTGACTCCCTACATATACTTTTCTCTCTTTGTCCTTTGTCCCTTGAAGCTATTCTCCTCCTTCTAGGACAGATATTACACTAATGTCTTCGGCACCTGAGGCCATCCGTGTCCATCTTCTAGTAGATCCACTACCTACCTCTGTTATCTCCAACGTTGCCTCGGTGTTCCCAGTCTTAGACCCTTTCTCTTTCAAGTCCGTTTCGAATCCCGTGCCACTCATGTACGAATTCCCACAGCCATGTGAAGCTTGAAGTTTGCCTTCAAGCCAACCAGGTAGCGATTGTAGATCGGGCCCACCTGCAGAGTCTATCACACTATCTATGAGGTCCCTGCACGCGTCCCCATAGAGCTAACACTCCCACAGAGCACGGTGTACATCCTACTACTACTCGCATACTACTTCACTCCCACAGTAGCAGGACTCCTTGCTCGCGAGTCTATCCCTAAAACAGCCGAAACCCGTCAGTAGCTGCAAAACCGTATAGTCGGGCTCGACCTAAGTCGCCTCGAGTCGAGCCACCACGTCCGCGCCGGGAAGTAACAATATAGCTCCTATTATTAAAAGTGTCCTTGTGCCTTTGCCATTCGGCAAGGACGGATCCATCAATGGCGTGTCTAAGCGCTGTTAGGTCCTCCTTGGTGGTCACGGATACGCGGGCCTTGCCTATGGACAGTGGTCGTCTTAACAATATGCACAGCGGTACCGTCAATCTGAAACGCTAGATTTGGTTACATCTAGCAATTCAGATATAGAACTAACATAAATATCATCATTTAAATGGCGCGTGAGGTAGGATCACTATCATCTGCTCTATGGGCCCGTCGAAAAATATCTTCATGACACCAGGCTGACAGCTAGCTGAGCTAGTAATTTTAAATGGTATGTGTTTATACAAATTTTAGAAGTACTAAAAATAATCCCTTTACAACAAAGAGACTGTTGTGACAGTATAATTCTGTGACCCAAAAGTTACATCACCTACAATATGAAATATAAATGATGTTTAGAATTCAGAGTAAAATTCATCAAAAGTATGTCTACAATCACAGAATCTGACATTATTATACAAATTGTTTTAATGCTGAACCTTCACAGACGTTTCATTTTAAACTTGGTGATATTTTATCCCTAGCTCAGTATTGGACAGTAAAACCTAAATAGGGATCGTCCTCGAAGCCTCATGTCGGGGATTTAATATTCACCCGAATTATTCCCACGAGTTTTATTTCACTCCTCGCATTATCTAGATTTATTATAAGGAATTTCATTTAGAAAAATCACCCAAATTATATTGCTACAAATTTTAAGATTAGTTTGTGAGATGTCATCAAAGCTTGTGGTTCCTTTTAGATATTTGTCCGGTAAAAAAACACTCATAATTTTTCTTTGTCTACAAAAAATTATTTTATTAAAGTTTCTGTATCTTTCGTCGACATATAAGTCAAATTAACATGACAATTAGAATATGCTTTTAATATGCTATCTAATTACATTATCTTAATAGAAACTCCACGCGATTTCAACCGCGTTAAGTTACAAAACTTTCATACTACCCCCCTTTCACCCCCTTAAGGGATGATTTTCGAAAAAATACTTTACAACGTTAAAAACTTTTATGCTAAATTTCCTTTGAATATCTTTAAAAACAGCAGTTTCATACTAAATTTGTATATATACCACCATTTTATATTTACTACATTTATCTCTTTGATACAACGGACAGTCCCCTTTCTCCATCTCGTACGCACAAAAAGCGCGCGCTTTTACATAGACATTTTCCCGTGTCTAAGCACGCATCCCGCAACCACAGTGTGACCGTTTCATTGTCATATCCGTCAAAATCCCTAATAAATAATTGATGTATTCAATTTACAAAATACTTATCATTTTACAATATACTTATTATATTTTATTTTGTATAATGATCGTTTTATGTATTTATTTATTCGGATTTTTAATTTATACAAATTTGGGCTACACTGTCGCTGCTTAGGGCATCCCAGAGTTTTCACGGTGAATTTGCACCGATATTCAAAAGATTAATATATTTATTCTATAAAAAGGGTAAATCAAAGTTACCCAGATAGTTCAATGTTACCCGGATTGACTGTAGCATAGGTGACTGAGATTTTTACGCAAGGGAAGAGAGGCTGCATTCCCGGCAGCGCCGGAAAGGAGTAATCCGAAGTGCATGCAATATGCCTGCTTGCTTGCTACACGCCTGCTTGTTTGTTGTATGCGTACCTGTCTACTGCATACCTGCTCTCATATACTAGAACGCTTCATGCCTGCAAGCTTTTTCTGAACATAATGAGAAAGAATTACTTCGTCTTAATGTTAATCTTAATAAAAAAGCTAGTAAAAAGTATGGATTACAAACATTCTGCATTCCAAAATTATGCTTTTTAATATGTTTGCCAAACAATTTTAGTCTAGACAACATTTGCATTTTCAATAATGTGCGACATAATAATAGTTCGAGACGACTAGAAAAATCAAATTTATGAAACATGATGGTTATGACAACTAAGCCTAATTTGCTACTCTCATAATCATATCAGCTGTAAGACGTCATCTCCTGGACAAAGATCAACCTCCCTACAAGATTTCCAATAGGGGCAGTTGCAAGCAGCATGTATTCAGCGTAATCCAATTCTAGTCAGACAATCTGTTCACCTTGTGGTTGAACATTGCTGCGCTAAAATTACCACAAAAAAATAGTCAAACTGTGTAGACAATTTTTGTAAAAATGACTTATTATTGAATTTGATTTCTGATTATTAGAGACTATTTGTCCTGTTTGGACACACATGGTGACACAAAATTTGGTGTTACTATCTAGAACTTTAAACAAATAATTTACTTAATTCGCGGCAGACGCTTAAAGTTTCTTTTTAATTAGTCTCTATTTTTATTATTTTGTTGGTTGATATAGTGATGTTGATTTCCTTATAAATATATCAAATAAAGGGAAATATCAGATGTGATCTTTTCCAGAAGACATTTTAGATATTATTATTGAGTAATAATTTATTCCATTGAATGTTGTAAACACTTCTGACGTTTAATTAAAGGCTTCATATGGGTCAATTTGGTGTTGGACGGGAAGAATCGCAATGTGTACAAATAAAAAACAAACTGCATCAAAGGACTCTTTGCTAGCCGCAGGTACGACTTTGTCATGGAAATAACCTCCTAAAAGCAGAAGCGAAGTACTACGAGAAGTCCTGTCCATAGAACTATTGCCATCAGACAAAATGAAGTAAGTAACAATTGGTGTTAGATCAAGTTTTTGATATATTCACATTTTCTTTTACTGTTTAGGGTATCAATGCATATTAGCTGTATAGCGTCAACTGTTAGAGAAAGGTTCTACCATCAAGTTTTATGGAGATATTTGCCCATAACAGCGATAATTCAGGTGCTGGTAATCAATAAGCGCAGCTTCGCTGTAGTTTTAAGCAAGTACATGATCCATCGGATGGTAAGTAAGTACCGTTTTCTTAGGACATCTATTACACCAGGGATAACATCAGCAGGCTTTAAACGCTTGTTTATTCCCATTTTTACAAGCTTCTAACTTCTAAAAAAAGGTAGGAAAGCTTTATAATGCATATAAATATTTTTGTAAGAATAGAAAACTAGCGTACGATCCCCATAACATCGCAAAAATATCTCGAGTGTATCACCGCCAAATTTCTGATCTGAGGATATATAACGTCACCTATTCTTCTTCTTTATGAAAGCAGTATTTCACTGCGAAACCAAAAAAAAATTCGTAATTGCAACATTTCATTCTATTTATATCTGTTTCATTAAACTTATGGAGAGTTTATGAAAATAAATTTCTTCCCAAATGCATTCTAAAGTACTATTTAGATTCTAAAGTGTCAGAATCTTCTGGCTTACTATGAATCTTCAAATCCAAATCTGGGAGGCTTAGTACTATCTTGGGGATTCAGGACCACTTGTAACTATGGAATCATTGACAATTCTCATGACTCATTTTTGAACAAAAGCAAACAATTTATGCTAGAATCCTAGCGCTGTCACAAAGAGATTACGAAAGTACTTATTCTATTTCAGTGCATAAGTAAAACTATATAGCACTAAAAATCCAGAGATAAACATAAAGAATAGCTTGATGGACGTTATAAAAAGAAACAAAAGCCAGAAAACATCACTGAAACATTTGTTAATGTAACTGATTTTACTTCCATGAACTTTTACGCTCTAAAACATTTACAACGTTCAGACTTTGCGCAACTGCACTTTTAGAACGCTAAATTGTTTTTGTGCCTTTAGGCAGTGTAGGTGAAGGGGTGGGGATATTAAGCGGTCGCTTCTTAAGTGTACGTTGACTTTGAACGTTTGTATGAACTCTTTGTGCGAGTCGAGATCTTAGGGACGTAAGTTTTCTTTTCAGTGTTAGTAATAGAAAATCACCATCTACTGATTGAAAATGTTCTTATTTTTTACGCTTTCATTTTTTTTCACCTTTTGATTTGAACATAGCATAAAAATACAAAGGTTTTGGTTTGCCCGCCAATAAAATGTTGGTTGGTTTTAACGGGATTATATGTAAGTAAACAAGTATACATACAAGAGTTCGTCGCCAACTTTGTAATCTGCAGACATTCTACGTTACCTAGTCTTCCTCAATTTTGAAAATAAACCAGCAATGTAAGCAAACAATGCAGCAATGGTTACTGTGGCTTAGAGTTAGAAACAGGCTAAAGTGATGTATCTAATAAGATGACCTTAAAAAAGGCTTCTGAAAGCAAGCATATCCGTAGCAGGATATCACTGCGTAACCATGAAAAATTACATTTAATTTTTTTTCTGTTTTTATAAAAGAAAACTATATTATAATAAACTGATACAAGGAAAAATAAAAAAAATTCTTACGAGAAATTTACAAGCTACAGTATAACTTGCTGCAAAGTAATGTAACAGATACTGTATAAGATAAACTTTGAAGTAGGTTTCACCAAAACTTATTGGTAGAGTTGAACGCGTAAGGTGTAAAATTATGTGGCTGCATAAGGCATAATGTGCATATAGTAACAGCAGTGTCCCAAGTTGTCCCAAGTTGACAACCTAAGCTCCTAACCTTAGTATGCTGAAAAATATATGATATTGATGAATTTAGCAGATATCTAAACAGTCATTCGCTACCTTAACACATTTCGAGCAGCAAAATGATTATTTATCAACATAGACTTTATTTGAAAATAGGAAAGGGCAGTAGTAGGTTCCTTTAAAGATGCAAAAATCAAACTTAACCAAGTGTTGATGTTAAAATTAAAAACAACCAAGGGAAAATTTAAAAAAAAAACAATAATTAATCCACACCAGTGGTCAATATTTACCGAGCAAAAAATCACAAATTTGGATGACCCTTCAAAGTCGGGGTTTAAAATGTTGATCCGCAATTATAACAGGTGCTCGGACATAAATTCGAAAGGTTGGAACCCGCCCTAAATATGTTTACGTTATTTCTTACAAAAAATGTTCAAGAATCCGAAATGAAGATACTTAAGGGTTCCTTGAGAAATCCCTCCGCGTGGCAATAGAGTTTTTGTCGCATTTCTACTTTTTATCTTTTAGAAACATTTTATTTTGTTTATAAAAGAAAAACATTGCCAAATTCAAGAAGTTTTATATTTTTATTTTGGCATACCTCTCCCCATAACGTATAATATTAAATATAAAAAAATATATTAACATTATGGCTTACGTTAACTTGACAAAGATTAAGGAGTATATTTGTAAGATTTGCATGTCTTTTAAAACTTAGCATTTTTTTGTGTAGTCTTTTCAGAACAACAAGATCTCGTAGAGACGAAAAAAGTATATAATGCCTTTAAGTACTCATTTTTGTTTCAAATGAATGAAAAGTGGCAAAGTTTCACAAATTAAGTGGATGTTTTTCTTTAATTAACGTTAATTTGGTGTGGATATTGTAGATGCCGGTTGTATGGGGCAAACCTTGCATAAACATAATCGTGCTTATATTAGACTTATATATTATACTTTTGTTTTTAGATTCGTCGGTCCTTTGTCTATAGAGTGGCGTAATTGAATTCTAGATGTAGGTGATCCAAATTGTAAAGTAGCTATGACATCATTTTGTTGTTTTAAATATGGAAGCAAATATACAAATAATAATAACCAAAAACTTTGGTACTAGAACAAGTCGATAGTATGTATTTATATCAATATAAACTAGTCAATAATACATATTTAAATATTTACTACAGTTAGAAAACATTTAAATAATATTTATTTAATGTTTGCAGAATGTCGTGAGGTACCGGCAGAATAGAATAGTACCTCCCACTGCACCAGGCGTGAGAGGCAACAACGGCACCAGAACTAACAGATGGCGGTATATACATCCGAAACAGTGCAACCCAAATGCATGGACGGGGATGGGCAGCAGCATCTCCGTCACGATAGCTGCACTCTGCAACTGCCAGTATGCTTGCCCAGCGTGGCAATTATGGGCAAAAAAACCTCCTTTCTCTAAAAGGCTTATGTCCAGCATTGTACTTCCAATGGCTGGTATGATGATGATGATTTAACATCTAAATCATAAAGAAGAGTATTTTTATCTCAGAAGGCCGGCCATTGTACTTAAAAAAAAGTGTATTTGTTATTTTGTGCCTGTTGTAGAATAAAGAGTATTATCTTTATTAAAATATTATGGTCACATTAGAGTTTAATAGGAATATATCATATCAAAGAAGTAAATTAAATAAATAATGATAACAGTTAGCTTTGCCTTTGATCTAGCCAGTTATAAGTAGCCAAGACATTTTCTACTTTAATAAATTTTTATTTTTATAAAAAATGCAGTTAGACACTGACATGACAATTTTGTTTGACATTTTATTTCTTTCATTTCAAACGTCTTAGAGGTACCAACTTAAATCTGGTAATGTGTTGCATAAATCCTAATCCTCGGGCGCTCTTCCTTCGTGTATCCCGCATCTCCGTGCAACAATCCAAAGCACTTCCTGCACCGTTAAAAGCTTCTAGTTTCTTGAGTTTGTTAAGAGCAGTAAGCCTCCATGAATTGAGCCTTCGCTCAGAGCACAATAGGCTGAAAAGGCAACATTAAGACCAGATTCAAGACTTAAGTAACGCAATGACTTGGATATTGTTATGTAGACGTTACGTTCTATTCAGTTACGTATAATGAAATGACTGCGGGACTTGATATTTGCTTTTACTGATGTTATTTATAAAAAAATTATTATGTCATTAAACTTGTATTTATTATATTACATGGTCAAACTTGTTTGTCTGTTAGAAAGCTGTTAACTTAATGGACTATGGGATTTTCGTGCGGAAATTATTAAAATATCTAAAATTCTAAGACTCTTATGAAAACGTTTGCAAAATATCGTGCTAAATCTATTTATTATTAGTAACGCAGGCCGCGTAAATCAATAAAGCAACGTGCATACCCGTAACAGGATGATACAATACGATAAGTGAAGTTACTACGGCAGAAATAATAATTAAGGTAAATTTTAATTTATTTCCCACCGATGTTAGCGTCAAATTAAAAGGTACATCGTTAAAAAATAGAGAATATAGAAGGAGAGGAACCTAGTTCTAGCGAGCGATCTTAATGCCCGGTACTACCACGATCAAGCAGCGTTAACATGAAATCTTCTTGTACCGTCAAAGTTTCACGGTAGGCTTTAGTTTAAAATTTGTACAGTTGGCTACCCTATTGTCATAAATAAAAATGTAGTCTGTAGGTACGTAAAGTAGGGAGCGTGAGTAATTGTAGATACAATCCCCAAGATATTTCAATATGTGAGCTTGACAAAAAAATATAAGGCCAAGTGTATTTTTTATTGTCCGTGTGTCCCATTACACTTTGAAAGTACATGCATACCAAGGATGAGCAAGATTAATGAGGGTAGTTATCAAGAATTAATTTATTGCCAAGTGTTTATTGACATTATCCAAATATTCCAATCATACTTAAAACAAGATATCTCTTAATCATCTAGTCGCCTCTGGTACGGTTTTTATAAAGTTAGTAGACGGAATGGTGGACACCTTTACTTTAACTCAGATAAAATGTATCATCGTCCTGGAGAAATGATGCCCTCGGTAATTTCACCGGCCACCTCCGTCCATCTGGAACAACAAAGATTTTCGAAAATTTTAGAATAACAAAGTTCTACTCGGTTTTGTCACAGCCGTTGAATAACAGAGAGCACCACTTACAGGTGAGGCTTAGCTTGGTGAGTTTTCTTTAATCCCTAACCATGTACACTAGAAATTGTACGGCAATAGATTTGATTTTATTATGTTTATACTTGATTCCTTATATCCAGCGATCTACATCACTAATTATTTATCATTAGTATTTAAATTTATATTAGTATTAGCAAGTAAAGTCGAGAAATGTTTATGTATATCATGTAAACTCAAAATGTATCCAGATAAACACATGACGAACTATCCGGTTTCATTGATAAACAGCAAGAACAATTACATCGTCGACGAGCCAAAACAAAAGGAACGAATGGGCTGGCTCAAACGCAATTTACCTGCGAGATAAACGCGGAACAATGCTCCCAGACCGAGAACAGATGCGATTACCGGGAATGGGACCATAATGCTGTTTGTGTCTTGAGAGAAAGCGGGTGATTTTAAAGTCTTACTTTTCTTTTTACTATAGGAACCTATAGAAAAAGATATATACTTGTTTGCTAGGATAGCGCCAAGATATGGATTTGAATCATTGCGTAATAATTAAATTTCTCAACTAATTCATTTTAGAGTAATACAAGTAATTAATCTTACTGCTTTGTAAATTTCAATTCTCTAAAGTAAATTCTTTAGATGTTTTGCCTGAGTACGAGATCTAGATTTGACTAATTAAAACCGAAATTAATTTTAGAGATTAACTAAAAATGAGTTCTTAGTCAAAATATTTTATGCTATTGGCTCTTAGAATAAAAAGCGGCGTTTTATATGTGGTTCATAACTTAAATATATTAAAAACATTAAATGTAGAGCTTAATGAGAGCTTAATCGAATCAGAAATAAAAAACATATAAAATTTTATTTAAAACAGTACTTTAGGACCCAGAATTGTGCTTCAGACTCAAGTGTCCAGCTTGTGAGTGAAACACATGACAAGTAAAACCAATAAACACTATGGTGGAAGGTGATGTTCAGTATTCACATACCGGCTGATATAGCATCGGAATACCAGACGGCGAGCCGGCGGAATTTGAACAAACGAAATTAATATCCTCTAATTATTTCCTCTTCAGAGATACATGTTTTATCATAAGCAACACTGTCTAAATAAATTAATATGTCATATACCGTAACATATTCAATACAAACTCACATAGTTTGTATTGCATATGTTACGGTATCATAGTTCTCAAGTAGAGATTGGCCAGCCATACAAAAAGGGACAACGAGAAATAGAACAAAAACATCTTATTCTGGTATCCGAAGGTGGCATGAAGAAATAAAGCAAAAGCCGGGAAAGCATAGATTAGGACAGCGCTAAATAGAAAAGAATGGAAGGAGTTGGAGTAGGCCTTTTTAAGGCAAACGATAGATGTTGTCGATGTTGATGGCGATAAGATTTAACACCATTTATACACAAACTGATGAAAAATCTTTATACTCTCCGAATAAATGGCTTATTGTTATTATTATATATGTGTTCTAAATAAAGTATTTTTCACGTAGTACTTTAAAATATAATAATCTAAAATATATTTATATCATTATTGTCAATAATAGGCCTTAGGATACTAGAGTAGGCAGGCAGGCCAGAAAAATTGTTTTTCCTGTAAAAGGTGACTGAGATACTGAAACTGATAGATGACTATCTATATCATACGCCTGAAAGAGTGTAGGCTGATTTTAAAAGGGTTGGGAATAGGCAGCAGCCCCCACACCCGCCCAACACGGCTATGATGTATAAAATTCCCTTTTTTGGAGAGGCCTAAACCCAGCAGCAAATGTATTACGGCTGCTATGATGATAATGATTTAAATGCTAAAAATAGCTAACATAATATCAATAAATAAAATAATGCAGTACACCTCACGCGTTTTACTATTTTACACAACAGAAATATTGTTTAGAAGTTTTCAATTCGTGAAATCACACTAAGGTTAGCGATTCATATCCCCGAGCAATAAACGTTAATAATTAAAAGCACCAAAAGCTGTGGTTTCCTTTGCGCTGATCTTAAATTTTAATTAAATGGTTCCCTTTGTACAGCAGTTATATGAACGCTTTGGCTTGGTTAAGTGAAGCATAAGATATGGTTTTCTTCGTTGTGTCAAATGTTTAGATTTTATGTTGATTTATTATCGAATAGTAAACGAGAGAAGAATAGTTCGTCCCCCTGTACCGGGTGTCATAATTAGCGAATGATATACCGAAACTGACAGATGGCGAAATATACACTCTAACATTGCCAGCATTTTCGTCGCAAAGCTATGCTGTACAACTGCCACGACCCTTGCCTGTGGCATTTATGAGCATTTTCCTCCTTTCTTGGGAAGGTCTATGTAGAACTGTGGACGTTTTGCGGCTGCTTTGATAATGACGACCAATTAGACGTTTTTGAAAGTGAATGTAAGTATTATGTCTTCGTATCAAGTACGACTTTAATTTTCTGTTTTAGTTTTTCTGAAGGAGACACAGTTCTGTAGCTACATAATTATTTATTTGTTATAATTTATTTACAAAATGTACATAATCGTCTCAATATATATTTTACCCAACCTTACTATTCCAGCCTCGACCAAACTCTATATTCTAAGGTGGGCTCTGTAAATTAAATCAAGGTTTCGGAAGGTCTAACCGTCTCGTTAGGTGACGTCAATCACGAGACCCCAAGGAATTTAAACGGGCCATGTTAAATTTGATCAAAGAGCCTAAAAGTCTTACAGAATGTGAATGTGAATCGATGACTCACATATATAAAATTCGGAGTTAAATAAATATACAAATGATATAGGATATATCTTACTTTTATATGAAGAATGTTATTCATGTATTTGTATATAATGATGCATTTTCGATTAAATACGATGTTCAACGGCAATCTCTTACAGCTAATGTTAGCATGTTTAAATGTCACAATTAAGATACTCGTATGTTTCATATTTTATTATTTTTTAGAACTATCATATATTCATTAGAATTATTGTGTAACCTAAAAACAGACCAATACCTTAGCACATCGATTTCGGCAAAGTCAAAGGTAATCCGATATTAGAAAGTCAGCAATTAGTAAATGAGTAGGGACTTGGCATTTAATTTCTGACCCGCAAAGGTTTTAATTAAAGGCATCTCGTCGGAAAATGGTAAATTAAAATAGGCTGCTATTTAGAAGAATATTTGATAAACATCTTCTAGCCCGGAAAATATCTCTACCTTTAATATTGGATTTCTAAATAAATTGACTTCCGAACTCAACCGGAAAATTAAATTCCGTTTATTTTAAGTAAATATAGCATTATTGATGACGGATTTTATTTCGTTTATTGAACGTAATATATTTTAGCTGGAAGATTGATAAAATGATCTTGCCATGATCACAATACTTGATTAAAAATCTTATAACTTTTCTAGTAGAATACTAGCACTTATTGCACGACTCACAGGTCTACAACAAAAATGCTGTCTGGATATTTCCAACTGATTTCTATGTATTTAGGTGTTCCGAAAACAAAAAAAAATACCCAAAAAAATCCAGAACATAAGATTTTTTTACAAAACGCAAAATTTTATTCCAAAAAATAGATTTTTTGGGCTTAAAAGGGATTATCTTGTAGTATAAATGATAGGTCTAATTTTATTTTGATTACTGTTTTAAAATGTTTACAGGACATTACTATCATTATTTCTCAATAAGGCACACCCAGACCGAACAAATCACTGGACCAAAAAGTGTTGGCCTCCGAGGGAGCTTAAAGTTGGCGAAAAGAATGTCCTGCATAAAACTTTGGTATCTCCTCATAAAGTTCTTTTACCACCGCTTCACATAAAGCTGGGATTGATGAAACAATTTGTAAAGTCACTTCCAAGAGATGGAAATTTCATCAAATACTTAATATCAAAGTTTCCTGGCCTCTCGGAGGCAAAGTTGAAGGAAGGTGTTTTCGTTGGCCCAGATATTCGACGGCTTATGGCTGATCCACTATTCGTCACAACCATGACGGATCCTCAAAGAGAAGGGTGGATTGCCTTTAAGGAAGTCACAACAAAATTTTTAGGCAATAACAAAGACCCTAACTACAAACAAATCGTCAAAAGAATGTTAAAAGCATTTCAAGTTTTAGGTTGCTTACATTTTCTTCATTACCATCTCGACTATTTTCCAGAAAATTTAGGAGACATGTGTGAAGAGCAAGGTGAACGATTTCATCAAGATATTAAGGAGATGGAAAAAAGATACCAGGGAAGATGGAGTGTCTTAATGATGGCAGACTACTGTTGGACGCTTCAAAGAGACCTTCCAGATGCTTTCCACAAGCGAAATTGTACCAAAAGGAGTCTCACTGGGAAAAAGAAATGTGTTTAATGTTCACTAATTAATGTATTTAAGATGAGAAAATAAGTTTTTGCAACGCAATAAAAATTACTTGATTTAAAAATATATATATGTTCATTTTAAGATAATAACTTGTTTCGCATAGACACCTACATTGCCAGAAAACGTGACGTGCTAGGACAAAGTAAAAGTTATTTTCAAATTCAGCACTGCCAAAAACATATGAATTATAAAAAAAAAACCAAGACAGCTCTCAACTATTTTTTTGCAGACTTGTGATATATATTATTTTTTACAGACATTGGTCAAGCAATATTATTAATTTTCCAACAGAAACTAAGGTATTAAATAAACATATCACCGTACAACTACATTTATTAATGTTGTTTTGTTAACAAAAGTTGGCACTCAGACTTTTTCTCATTCTCAGTTTAATTTACTGTTTCTGGGAACAATTCGTCAAAAGAAACTTGGTCAAGGAATATCCCCAAGTTCTTGATCACTGCTGAGCTGAGAGACTCGCATATATATGGGCCGATATCAGCTACTACTTCTTTCCACAATTCATTCAGAAGTGCGTTAATTTGGTCACCTGAAATAAAAATCATACAATTCAATTATTATTAGTCTAACATTTTTAACTACTGATTTTTTTGATACTACTGATTTCGAAATAAATAGAAACCAGCACTTAATTTTCTTTCTTTAAAAATAAAAAATATACATTTCTCTTTATTTTTTGCAGTTTTGGCTCCCAATTGACGTTTGTTGAAAGATGCATAATTCATAATATCATACTTTTTTAATGACTTATAAACGCAGTTTATTTAACTTTTTACATATCTTTTGACGTTTTAGTTACCTTGCGGCAATTGAATTGAAAATTTAAGACGTAAAATAAACAAAAAGTAATCGGGTCGAAAACTTTGCTATAATGCTTGACAAAACCGCATGGATTTTCAAAATTGTACGATAGGTAGATTGGATAAAAATTGATCCAACCTTTTAGCCAGAACTGTATTCTTATATGTCGTCAGTCGTTGAACAATATTTTTACTTTAGTGTCTAATGCCTTTCCAACACATAAAGTAAAAAATAAAAATAAACGTATGATGAAATATAAATTATTGAAAAACAAGTCAGAAGCTTTTAACTCCTGAATTAGACTTTTTAAATTTTGAGTTCTGTCGATTGTTTGTATTTGATTTCAGGCAGTCAATTTATGATCAATTACTTAATTTCACGTACAACAAACATGTTATTTGTCTATCGGTCTGTCTACTTTTGCTCGTAAATTGTCCAATTTTATTGCTATCGGTCTTCAAATGCCCCCGCGGCGTGACCATTCATCATACATTTTGTGGCCTTTTTTGATAGGTACAAACCTCGTATTGAGGTCGCGTATGAAGTAAATTTGGTAAAAATATTATTCAAAGTTATCATTAGTATTTCTTAACTCTCATAATATTATATATAATATTATATATTATATTATTTTTAGATATTACAAACACATACATTCTCTATCCTTTTACTGGATCTTTATTTTATTAAACTAACTTTGTCTCACTCATTACGAAATGAAGATGTCTTTATTTTGTTGTATCAAGGGCTATATATATATATTTTTTCTATTTCTTGAAAAATCGTTATAGTTTTTACATAATATACAAATCTTTAATATATTAATATAAAATTAAACTTCCTTTGATTAGGGCATTAGTAAAATCCATACGTAATTCTTGTTGTAAACTTAAATTTTCCTAGGTTTGAAAAAGACGACTATGGTGGTTTTATGTAGATTATAAATACCGTCCAAATGGTTTTATTTTTGCGTTATAAGGGGACATTTCCAGTATTAAAAGTAGTCGTAATTCTTCTTAGAGCTCAAAATATCAACATATTAGAAACCAATCCTCATAAACAAATTCCAGACTGATTAAAGTCAAACTCGATATTAAAATATATCAATGAAATATTTCCTAATACAATTAGTTGGGATTTAATAAATCCTAATTCATACAATTGCGGTGCCCTTACAAAACCTGATTAACGCCCAATCTCTGCGGCAAGGTTATAGAAAACTACTAGTACTAGTCTAAATATAAATTAGGGTTTGACTTTAGTGACCTTCTAAAAGTTTGACCTGACAAGCCTGTTCACTTTGAGTAGAAACCTATTCAAAGTCAGTTTGAAAATTGTGTACTTCAGTAAAGTTTTTGCAATCACTTATGAATATGTAATGAAGCTTGTTTGAAGGAGGATTTTCATATTCACTAAATAAATTGGCTAGTACTATAGATCTACTATTTTAAGAAAATCTTGAATTATTTTTGGATTTATCCTAAGCTAAATGTTTTAGAAATTAATCTTATTTCACTCAACTTTTGACACTCATATGCTAAACATGTTATGAATTGTGACGATTTGTGTTGTGTTTGTGTTGAACTAATTTAGGTAAATCTTATTTGTAAATTGAATTTTCGTTTTATTTATTGGTCATTTAGAAAACAATCTATTTCAGTATTTACTGATAAAATGACTGCACCAATTCTAACAGAAAAATACATTAAAAGTGCCTGTCCCATAAGGAGATTAGGCAGAAAAGTTTCACCCGTAATTTGTCAAATTTACCTAGCGTACATTTCTTAATATAAAGGACAAATAGCAGAAATCAGTCCTAGTCAGTGTTTGCATCTATTTAAAATATTTTCGAATTTATAATAGCTCTAATAAAGAAATATTAAAGTATAACAATGCTAGTATCACCTTACCATACCAAACTATAAATAAAAAGTTTTTATCCACTAATAAATATCCATGGTTATATTGAGTATCCGAAATATAACAATCTTGAATTGATCTATGGAAAGTACCATATTTTTTTCAAATATACAAATATTATTAAGAAAATCTAATGCTTAATTCAAATCAGTAAATTTATCAGACTTTTCTATTTCAGAGCCATTTACGATTGACACTTGTCAAGACCCTAATTTCCTAATTTCCTGTTAGAAACAAGAGACCTATATAAAACTTGAATATCTCAAAGGTCAAAGTTCTCAATCAGATTTGATCTATTATCCCATTAGAGTTCGTAACCATAACTAAGAGCCGTCATGAATCTTAACACAATCTTGAATAGGATACCCTGTATTTAGAAGCTTCAAATTGATTAGGAATTAACTGAAAATTGGATTAATTTTGGTATAAATATTTTAGCATAACATGTTTTGATGTAGTGTTAAAAATTTATCTGAGGAGATTTGTTACAATATTTTGTAAGGTTTAGTAGTAGATAAGTAAGATAATTTTATGACAACATTTAAATGTTATATTTTATCTGTTTTTAAAATAATAGGTTATAGTAAAAAATAATAATGAGACTTACCTATGTTTTTGTCACCGAGTAAATTTTCGAGTCTAAATACGGCTCTCTCTACTTCATATTTTATATCGTGTTTTGTAATATTCCAATGGATTTTTCCATCGGCACCAGTGACATGTTCATACCACATTTTAACGCGGAGATCGGTGTTTTCTGTAATAAAATTAAGGTGATTTTTTTCATATATAAATACTTTAACAGCAGTTAAATATTCATTTTTGATTCTAAGTATAAGGTAATATAATGTTTTTATACCTATATTTTTCATATGGAATATGAGATTGACACAATTTTATACATACATACATACCTAACTCTTATTTCTTACATAGGTAAGCTGGGAATAATGATTTCCTTTTACACTAACTTGTTAGCTTTGCTTGCCCAAATCATTAACATCATCTGAATAATAATATCTTTAACATATACGCCTTTCTACTTTTCCACATTTACCTTTTAATGCGCATAAATCTTACTCCAATCAACTTTGCACTACTTTTATGCATCTTCTGTAATACACTAACTTCTATAGAACGTTTCGGGGATGAGATCCGTATTCACTATGACTATGAATGTATTTCCAAGTATGGAATTACTATATCCAATTTTGTGAACATACTACCCACTGATACAAACTTACTTAGCTTGATAGAAGAATCTCCATTTGATTTAATAGGTATCACCATAAGCTTCCCACTGAGTACATATTTGTTAGCAACATCCAAATTTATTAACGCCTCGGTGGAAATGATTTTTTTACTGAAATCAAACCTGCAAATAATAAAGTATACCGTTATATACTCACGTGAATTTAATATTGTTATCGAGCATTATATAAAGGATTTATTTGATACATTTGTAACAGTACTATCAGGATACAAAAACTGACTTTCTTTTTTGCCCACCTACCGGATTTTAAAGAAGAATATTTGGATTTACCTATTACCAAAGCGCTGCAAATTGGACTGAACTTTAAAACACATGGGAATTATGCCAATCAACCATACAATTTGGAATGAAAAATCAAAGGAGAAATTGTTCCTCAAACAAACTTACAAATAAATTTTAAATTAAAACTGATGGCGAGTCCAATCTCTAAAAAAAACTTAAATGAAACAACTCTTTTTGTACCTAATGCGCTCAATGTACTGGTCTAGAAACAAAAGGCGGATTTAACTGAAGGAAAACGTTCTTAGAGATTGTGCTAATTCTCTAAAATTCTTTGTCCCGGTTAACTAGGATCAAACGGGACATTTCGCTGGATCATTGGAGGTTTTTCAGTCCATTACTCCTTTTGTATTCAATGAATCATCTCTGTGCCTAATTATTTGAGCGCCCCTTTAAGTAAAGGCGCGTCCATAATATTAGTAATTAAAAGGTTCGAAGCTAATTGTCCGTGAGTCATGACTTCGTCGTTAGGGCACATAGTTCATTATAGGGTCCAATACAGTCAGCAGAACGGTTTTTGATCAGAAATTATGATTTGATACTTAAAACATTGCCATCGTCAGTGATTTTTAAACTAGCTAGAAACATACATTATAACTTGTATGTAAATAATTAATTATTCAGTAAAGGTAAGAAAATTATTTAACTGATTTACCAAAAAAAAAGAAACAAACTATATAATACTACGAAATAAAAAAAAAATAGAAATATTGTTCATCACTACTTTCAAAAAAAAAATAAACATATACTTTATTTAAAAATTTAACGCCGAAACGCCAAACAAATGACATATATAAGCTATAAAATTATATGATGATTTAAAAATAATTTTGGTAAGAATAAAATTGTCAGAAAATACGTGAATTTTGATATTAAAAACGAGTTGCACTATTAAATTATTTTACTTACTTATTTGAAGACCTTACTTAGGACGTTATTATAGGAAAGGTCACAATTGTCTTGTTTGTGAAATGTTTATTGAAAGTTAATTGTGAGAAATGGAGGCGACCCGCTCCTAATTAGCCATAAACAGAAATTTTATCGCCAATAAGGTGCTTATGTTATTAGCAGGAAATATCACCGTGGGGTAAATGGTATGAACTCAAAGTTATATTCCGTCTTATTGTAAAGCATTCAAGCAAAGGTTTTTGTATGAATTGGCTATCAATATGTATATTTGTGGATTTATCTTTAGTCCATATCTCATAACATCTTTCTCAAATAATTGACAGTAGTACAGATGGTCAAAAACGATTTGGTAAAGGAGGAATTTGAACTGTCTACGAGAAACTTATATCTCGTATCATGTTTTTCTTCGGGGTAAACTTCTAAATTACAGTGTAATATAATAGTGTTATTTTATTATATATTGTTTTAGCAGCAGTTTAGGCGGAAACATCTCACAAACATAATCTCGCAATGTCCACGTTTTAGGTAAAACAAAATAGTTCTTCTGAAGTCTTTTAAATTTGAGCCAATTAAGAGTTTGTCATTATTTTTATAATACAAAGTAGAAGTAATACAAAGTAAAAGCCCAAAGCCCCAAAAATTTCTTAAGAAATGTATGTTATTGGTGTTCAATGCTTATTTGTAGTTCTTGTATTTGGAATTATTTTGTAATAACTAAAGAATTTATAAAATTTGCTTGGTTTCGATAATAAACTATACCGGTTTTTTATAAGAACAGTAATTATATTTGTATCTATGTTATTTGATATTGATACTCACTTTAAATTTTCCACGACCATACCCGAAAGTCCACGAAAGTGATTTTCTTTGAAGACTAATTTTAAGCCATTTTCGTTGGGAATGTATACTGTAATTTCCTCAACAAATACTGGATCCAACGGCGGTAAACCTCTGCTTTTATCACCAAGTGAAAACTTGTGAATTGAATCTCTAGCTGATTTTAGAGCACAATCGTTTAGATGTGGATCATTTCTCGAGCAAGGTATTATGTAATCAGCTAAAAATACAAAGAAATATAAAACGAGTTAAAACAAATTTATGAGTATATATAAGAGCTAACTTAATACAAAGTCAAGGCGATAAAGCAACATACCCACCACTTAAAAATCTCCTATGAACTATGAATATAATTAAGAGAAAAACCGTAGTTTTAAAACAAAATGTTACTCACGCAAGCCCATAGACGTGACAAAACTAATTAAGCCTAGCTTCCAAAGGAAAAAATGCCACATTTTTCTCACAACACGTCGACTAACACAATTGAAAACGGAGTAACTACACTTCAAAGGGTTTGTTTGGTGGTTATATAAACGGATTTAAAATTGCAGGTTTGCAGTCGCTCATTAGCTACTGAAAAAATAACGCTCATGTTAGACTACGTACACACGTGATGTGTAAGAGGCCATTACGGCATCTTATTTAACTTGGAGTTCACTTCAATTGCTATGTACGGTATACATTACATGTTTTGTATTACAAACCATTAAAAACTCTCTATCTATGTCTGCCAATATTATATCAATAACATTACTGTCTCACATTTAGTATTTCGAAATTATTTTCTTTGTGTTTATATCAGCTGATGATTTGTTATTATTACTGTTATACTAGTAATTGCTTCTTAGCAGGTTACAATACGTAAAGAACATGGCTTTTCTGATATATTGTTATGTAATCTGTTTTGCTATTTGTTTCAAGTATTATGACTGTCGACGAGTCGACAGTCATAATACTTTACTTTACTACTACTTCTACCACTTTGCTTTAGTATTTTATCTATAAATATGTCTCAAAGGCGAGGGGTATCAAAAAGATTAGAAAAGCACTTCCTTCTATTAGCACTTACTGTATTTATCCAGATGTCGTCTGAGGCGGCTGAGTAACCGACAGGAGGCGATATAAACCGTCAAAAACAGCTGAGCTCAACAAACAGGGCGAAGATAGGCAACAGATAAAGCAGAAAAGACAGGCTGTAAGCCTATGGAAGCAATTATTAGATGTACCTTATTTCGCTTTCCCAATTTATCAGCATAGCATAGTAATCATGCGTGAATTCCTTCAAAATCGCAATCGATATTATTGGTTGGAAATCTCTTTGAATTGCAGCTTGTATAATGATTTGAAAGGAATTCCACTAATATTAATTTGACTCTTTTATTATCTAACAAGTTGTGACCACCGTTCATTTTTTACAGCAGATTTATGACACTGGACAACAATTAAGTAAAGCAAAACAAAGCAGTTTTAATTAAAAAGGAATCTGCTCGTAAGGGACCATCATTTTTCATGTTCCACTTATAAAAGCTGCAAAGAACAATTAAAATGTATGCCAGCAAAAACATGTCATTGTAAATATTGTACAAAAAATTTCGATATAAATATATATTCTGCTAGCATAGTGATATATTATGTTACAATAGTATATTTGTAGTATAAGTGACGTATGCCTTACTTTTAAGTTAGCATTTGTTAGATATGAACCAAATACTGCAGAAGAAGCAAATTGGTCGAGTTTTAGTATATTCCTGTATATATTTATATTTATTAAGAACTACTAATTGATGATCATTATTATTAGCTTATAATAAAAATAACAACATATAATGAAAAAGAATAAAAAGTGATCAGTTATAACACAATTGGCGACCTTATTGCTCAGGGCGATCTCTGCCAAGCAACTTTTAAATGGAAGTTAGATATGTACTATTAATTTATTTATATAAAAAAGTGAACTAAATAATAATACTATATATGTCTATATAACGATAAACTTACGTACCAATAAATATATTAATTCTACTTTTTATTTACAAAATAAACACATATATGTTGAAATAATTAATACTGTTGTCTTCTGTTAGATCAGTTGTTACATTGACAGGAAATTCTCCCTCATTCCTCATCCGGTTAAATATGGAAACAGACTGACTATGTTCACAGGTAGCGCATATCACAAACGTATTTAAGATTATACGTATAATATATAGTAAAGGAGTTCCCGTAAAGACCAGAGGAAGGCGCGGGTATGTTTATTGTTAAATTATCAATCCATAAGGTTTGCAGATAATAACCTCAAATATTTCTCGTAACTATCACCAACAAAAACAAAATGTTTTTAAAGATAAGATAGGGAAGATGGATAAAAGGTATAGAGAAGCGAAAAGATATGAATATTCTGGCGAAGTCGGATCGGAAGCCATTCTAATTTAGCACAAAATTCTGTTACGTGGTCATATTTATTTAAACCCAAGTTTTTTAGGCGATCGAGCTTCTCAAGTTGGTCTTCTGTTAGGTCAGGGAAGCTGCATAATTTAGATTAGGTAAAAGAAGATATTATGCTAGTGCAATTCCGGTAGTAAAAGGCAAAAAGTTGCGCAGTCTTTTTAAAGATGCAGCAGAGGCAAATAGCTTGCGACTCATTAGTTTAATTTGTATTCGCCAGGAGCAATTGCAATCGCAATCAAAATGTATGTCCAAGTTCTTGATAGTACCATTAAATGAGTTATTTTAGCGGTACCATAGTTCTATGGTACCGCTAAAATAACTCAATGGCAAAGACAACAAATTGATTTAAAAGCAATCTCGTCTTGGTTGGGTTGACCTCAAGCCCAAGTTTTTTACTCCTGTCAGTAATGTGGACAATATCGCAGTTTATAATCTCGACTGCTTTGTTAAGTTCAGTGAGAGATGCATGGAAATATATCTGAAGATCATCTGCAAAAAAGTGGTAGGACGTTGAAAGACAATTTAAATAGTTTATGAAAATGGAAAATAGTAAAGGAGTCAAAACGCCACTCTGTGGTACACCAGCTGATATAGAACACCAACACAAAAGAACGTTTTCGATGTAAATGCGTTGGCGGCTACCAGACAGGTAACTGTCAATAACTGGTAACATTTCAATAACTGATGAAGATATGTTAAGAGAGCAAAGCACACCAAGCAAGATGTCAAAATCCATTGCATTGAAAGTATTGCTGAAATCAAGAAATGCCAATATAGTGAGATCACCTACCTCAATCCTCAATGCTTGACCTTACTTCTTCCGTAATATTTATAACAGCTGTCTTGGTACTATGTCTAGAAAAAAACCCGGATTGTGAAGAATTAAAGAGATGATTCTTTCGATGAAATGTACTAAATTGATCATGAATAAGGCGTTCAATGACTTTGGATAGGAAAGGTAGAATATATATGGGATGGAAATCGATTAATAATGAAGGACATGATTTCTTTGGTAACGATCCCGTTCCGAGCTTCTTTCCAAGCAAATGGAAAAACGCTACTGAATATAGAAAAGTGAAGGATTTATAGGATTTAACAATTACTCCCAACTGCATTAGAAGCTATTGATGCAATATTTTTTTAACATCACATAGAGTGAGTTAACTTATAAAAAATAACAAACCAGCGTAACGCAGAACGGATGAACGGTGATACAATGTGTGTGTTTTAATATCCCAGTCAACATAGGAAAAAGAAATGAAGTGCTGATTTAATGCATCAATATTAAAGTTAGGTGGAGAAGTACCTCGCTTTCTTTTCCGACACCCAATGACCTGAGAAATTTCCAGATTTTCGCTGTATCACCATGCTGCACTGAACTATGGATAAATTAACGTTGTGTGTATCTACACACCATATTGCGATGATTACTGATAAGTAAATATTGCTTATCTACATTTATAAAAAAATTTAACAAGCATCGGGGTTAATCTATTGGTTAAAAAGAGGTAATAGAAACTAAACAGTCACTACATGTGATGTCACACAAAGTCATGTTTAATTGCTATTTTCTTGACATAATAGGCTATTCTCCAATTTCTTCATTTTTTTTTTAAATGTTCGTATATATCTGATAATTCATTATAATTTTTATTTCAGCAAAATATGACCGATTTATGCCGAAAAAAAAATATTAAAAATTTGTCGTAAAATATACGCGCCAAAACACCATCCGCCATTTTGGTGACGTCAATAGTACTAAAATATTGTAACCTCAAATTGACATTTGTCATTGACACGATATTGAGTTTGTCGGCTTTGTTGAGTTGTTTTTATTTATATAAAAAGATGAGTTTCTATAACCCGTATCGTTGGTGTGTTGCGTTAAATTGTAAGAATTCGACATTGAAGACTCCAGAAAAGTTATTTATTACTATTCCGAACGATGTTTCTGTGAGATATGTTTGGTTAGAACTCGCGGGACAAGATCCTACAAAATACTCTGAAAAATCTCATTTATATATTTGTGAGGATCATTTCGATGTAAGTACATTTTAAAACAAAATGATCAAGTTTTTTATTATGAATTTTGTAAGTATTTATCACTATATAACAGTAATAATATAATTATGCAAAAGTAGCGTAATAAAATACAAAATCTCTAAAATAAAAGGAATTATACACAAAAAAAGTAAAAAATTAAGGAACACAGTCAGTTGTTTACATTTAGATATTTTAGTGCTTGTGACGTCATTCTGGAATAAAACATGGTGGACGGTGTTTTCGGTCACGTGACTTACAGATAATAAAACTCGGATTTTAATTTTGAAATATAAAATTAATCTTAGGTTTTTATGGAATAACGACATTTTTTTTCAATTCCTCACGTTATTATTTATTCAAGTAACATAATGTTATATTTTTTTGTTGATAGATGAAAATAGCCTATTTTATTGTATTACTACCAATAGTAATCAGACAGTTGGTAAATAAATGGTTTGACATTATAAACATTTTAAAAAGTCGGATCCCTAGGTGTTTATTGCAATAGCTATAGTAATTGATCAATTATATCCGTAGGTTTAAATTTGCCTGTCAATTTCCTAAGAAAACGACTTAATTTATGTCTTGACTTACAAAAAGTATAGCGTATCTAAATACCGTCGCTGATAGCGGGGTTTCGGGTTTTGATACTAGGCTGGGTATCTATGATTTTATGTAATTCACAATAATAACATGCCTGTAATTCAATTACGTTGTGGCATTGAATGTTTACTAACCAAGTACGCATTGTCCATGTCGTTATTTGAATACGGTCATTAAATAAAACATTATTTGTTTCACGTAAAATTAATTTTAATATTGATTTGAACCGAATACTATTTAATTTAAAATCTTCTTTGAACAAAATTTAATAAATATAAATTAACCGTCCTTTAGAAAAAGTAGACTAGTACTAGAGTCGCGGAAACGAGTAGCGATTAATATTGTTTCCTAATTTTGTTAGTTATATTAACAATAAGGTCGTCTTTCGTTTACGTAATAATTAATATTGAGTAATTTTTTTTTAATGAACTAAAACTAACAATATCTTTCAAAAGGTATTATCAAATTTGAATTTTTAAGAACCAATAATATCCAAAATTATAAACGTCGAAATATTTTTATTAAATACAAAAAGAAATATTTAAATTTGAATTACTTTTTAATTATATATACCATGTTTAGTATGTAAAGTTATAGAAATAATACTACAAAATATGGCGGTCAAGAGTTTATATAATATATTTTTAAATTTACATAAAAATTAATAGCTAAATATATATCGTAATTTATATGCTATTGACCTTTTTATAAAAGGCATATAAACATATTTACAAAATACTAAGAAACTTAAAGCATATCTAAACACTTAATTTTAAAAATGGAATCACGCTCTAGCTTTGCATCCAACTGTATGCACTCGGAACTATGAGCATTTTTGGCTCTTTAAATTTTTGAATGATACTATTGGTGATTATAATTTTAATTCGTAAGAATGAAAAAAATTAACCAGCGTTAACAAATTCAAACAACAATTAGATCAACAACCTTAAAATACTATCAATTTGAAGTAATCAATAATACTAAAGATTATTTCTATTGCATCAGATTTAACACTTATGATGTATCAAAAATAAACAATGTACTTAGTAGCTCACAAATGGCGTCAGGTCTTCGAGTATAAAGTATTTAGTAGGAATGTTGTCGAAAAAACTCGATACAATTATTTTGACGGCGTCCATTGCTTTGTCCATGATACCATCTCCAGCGGAGTCCAGGATCAATTTCCAGTTGTCATTCAACAGTTTAATTATTACTGCACCTAAATAAAAATGAATGATTAACAACTTTTCATTATAATAACAAATAATAAATAATTTCCCACAACGTCTCATACATTTCATAATTACTTGATTCTGCTTAAAACACTTGTGTTACAGACATCAGACAACACAAGAATCACAAATATACTACTCCAATAAATATATTAAATAAATGTCCTGGATAGGGATCGAACCCACGACCTTTGGCGCACAAGACAGTATTACTACCATCTACGCCATCGGGTCCCACATCTTCTGATTGTTTATTTTATGAAAATAAAAAAACCCTATCGAAAGTAATGCAAGTATTCGGTAAAAAGTGTCGAAGCAAGGGCAATAAAAAGTTAGAAAGACAATAAGTACTTGAACTAGGTAGACTTGAACTTTAGTTCTTAAAATGGTCGCAGGCAAGAATGTGATAGGTAGCCCTGTCACATTTTTTAAAAATTTATTGTGTTGTAGCTTGTATAAAAAGGCAGTGAGTTAAATTTGGAATAATATTTCATAGTAAACAGGTCAATAAGATAGCTTCGTTAATAGTGATATTCTTGCATGGGCACCTGCACGCTGCAACAGCGACGCTACCGATCACGTAGACGATGTGCTTGTTTGCTATCATTATAGAACAAAAGAGCAGACCAGAATTTTTAATAATTGGTAGAACTTACTGGATTCTTTATTGTCAATGTAAAGGTTATCGGCTGCGATGGAAATTCTTTGGACATTGTATTTGTACAACATTTTCTCGTCTTTACTTATGAAGTATGTGTCTCCATTTTTATTTTGAATATTGAAGTTGAATGTGAACCTTAAATTTAATTTATCTGAAATTCACACATGAATAATTAAATAAATATAATTATGAAACGAATAAATATCAATTAAAACTTTCGATTATTTTTAAAACGTATCCACAAAGTGTAGGATTCATGATAAATTCCCGAAGCATTCCAAATTAATCAACTCGGACAAAACTACAAACAAAAGTCAAACATTAAGCTGAAAGTATAAAGTTTAGCTGAATTAGCTCAAATACTGTTTGTAATACGTGCTTTGAAATTTTAAACTCAAACGAACAGCTCATTATTGAAATCCGCAAATGCAGTACGAAAATTGTGCTAAATAAATGCACACTTGGCTTGTCGATTTCATTAACGATACGGGGCAGTTTTCATTGGTTTTTCATTTTGCAATCAATTAGTACGCGACCGCTTGATCTCTATACGTCAATCTTGGTAAGCCTTGGCTTTATTGGATTTTTATTTTGAATTTTGGGGAAAAATTATGATATTCAATACTGTATAGCTCGTATTAATGTTCGTGCTATAAATACGAGTTATTACATAATTTATGTTTATATAAAAGTGAATTAGAACTCTTTGCTTGTATATTCTATAAAGAAGTAATAGTGTATTTTTAATATGTAACAAACGTATGTCACGTTTTTTGTACATATTTTAAAAAGTAGCCAGTATTCCATTAAAATCTATTTTGTCAATACTCATGATAATGATACAATCTTTCATTTGATTAAAATTTAAAGATGATTCCAAAGCCATTATTGAACGTGAACCAGAAACGTTAAGTAGGTCTGTCCAAAAATTTTAAGCAACCATTGCGGAGTTTATGTTAAGAATTCTTTATTTTGTAAATTGGTTTTGCTTCAAGAATTATCTAAATAGAAACGATTAACTCTAAGCAAATCGTTACCAATTTTTAGTTTAGCATTCCCGTCTCCACGAACTGTTTCTCCTCCAAGTAAGGCATTCACGACTGGTCCGGACGCAAAAGCCTTGTAGTGACCTTTTAAGGTTAGGTCACAGGTCATGTCCATAGTCGATTTTCCCTTCTCTATGTTTGTTCTGTAATATTAAAATAAATGTATTTCAATTATCGTAAAGAAACTACAAGGATTTTAGAGTTGCATACTGCTATATGTACATAATAATTCACGAAACAAGGTATATGTTTTTATTTTAACCGTTTAATTGAAAAAGGATGTTAAATCCAATAAACTCGTATATTGGACAACAAATATAATTTAATTAAAATTATAATTGTATTTTAATGGATTTATCGATAATTGTAATATTGATAAAGTCTTACCAAAAATAGACATCATACAATAAAAGCGTAACCGCACATTTATTGGTTGATCAGATGAAACTATTATACAATAAATTTTCAACATCTCGTAGATAAGCAGCTTAAGGCACTTGTGTTGGAAATATTACAAAAATTACAATTATAATACTTATGTACGTATAATTAATTAAAGTCAATGTTTCATAATAATCAAATACAAAATTCATCTGTGATAATCAAATTCCTATATTTGCAAAATTAAACAGCCTTTCCTCAGTGTAATTACAAAAAAATAATTACAATCAAAACGTCATGTAAGCTACTTTTGAAAATCTTTGAATATAATAATCTCTCCTCATTTATATATTTCATATTACCCACAGATGTGTACAAAATAATATAGATATTACGGTGACGGAATTCTATTTAAGAAGAAACGTATAAAAAGAATCCTTTAAAATATTCAAACTAAACGAGTAGTGCGTAAACATCGTTATGTTCAAGAGCCTCGATTTGCGTAAATATAAGAAGAGATTATGATATCACGATCTCCAGTAAATGGACGGTACATAATGTAGTACCAGTTTTTTGCTAGCATTGTATGACGTGCTAGTTTCAAGGACAGAAAAATGGGAATTGGATCCTTTTGACGGGCCCGATGGCGCAGATGGTAGTGATCCTGTCTTGTGCACCAGGGCTCGTGGGTTCGATTCCTACCCAGAGCAAATATTTATATGATGATATTTGTGTTTGCTCTATGTATGGGTGTAAAATATATGTATTTAAGTAGTATATTTGTGATTCCTCTGTTGTCTGGCATTCGTAACACAAGTGCTTTAAGCGACTTACCACGGAGTCAGGTCAATGTATGAGATGTTGTGGAATTATATTATTATTTTAGTATTTTGAGACTTTTTAATTTTATTAACATCCGCTTCAAAAATCTATTTATCTAAACTTTAGCAACATTTTATGTTATTATTTACTATGTGTCGTTAAACAAATTAACTGGATAAATGTGGACATTAGAGAATATTCATGATTTCAGTTAGATCACTGTTTGCAGATTTATTTAATTGTGGAATATATTTACTGATACATTTCAATTTCAAAGATAATATAAACGGTTAATTCTAGTTATTGATATAATAAATAGTTTATTTGATCTTAAGGATATCTTTATGCGCATGGAAATGTAGAACTGATTTGATGTACACCTGTTCAATATTATGTAGATAATTATAATGTTTAGTGAATATTATGTGATATAAATAGTGAAGACAAACAAAAAAAATACGGCTTAATAAAATGATATCTGAATTCCACGAAGTGTATAGTGATCGCAGCTACGTAGCCTTTGACTTAACTAGTCTCCCAAATTATACGTATATGTTTATATTCCACTAAGGATTATTTAATTTTCAGCCACTTACTTAAATTTATTTACTACGCAGCTCCTCAAACCCTTTACAGTGCCTTCAACTATGGTCAGATTGAGCACGTTGAGGACTGGGAAAGCTATATTCTTTAGGATTATAGGATCAAATGGTGCGATGTTTACTTCCGGAATTCCTGTCACGCTTTCGTCACGTAAAACTCTTTGAAGCGTGTTTTTGTTGCACTCGTCATCTTTTACACTACATTTTGTTAGAGTGTCCACTGTAAATAGAAACATGGTTGTTACAAATATATCCATTATTTGATTTCCAAATTAAGTAGCTCCAAAATTATACTTTAATTATGAATTAGTTTATTTTTATAGTATTATATTGCTGATTGATATAGTTTCACAATAACTAAGAAGAAATACGTTTGAAAAGCAAATGAGCATATGTCCAATGTTAAATTCACTAAAATAGCACATAAAATCACCTTGTATGTTTGATAGTATAAAAAAGACAAAAAAACATGGCTAAAGAATAAATTGTAATTCGATGAAAATTTAATAAAATTTCTAAAATTATTATTATACACCTAATAACAAATCGAAATTTTAATCTCTGTAATGATTTATTTATTACAATTATCTAGTTCTAATTTAACTGAAAAAGAAAACTTTTTTAGGATTAAATTTTTGATTTTGTTTTAAATTAGCGGTTTTTTTTATTGATATGATATAAGAACTTTAATAAAAGATACAAATACAGGATACCATGCCAAAAAAGCAAAATTTAACCAAAAGAATTATGAGTAAATACAGCATTAAGTAGACATTTTATATCTAGTAGAAATTTTATATATAAAATTATTATAACTTATAATATACCAGCAAATATTTAACCGTATCTATTTTAAATTACTTAGGCCTAAAACCAACTGCTGGTTTATGAATAGCTGCTGGATACCTTACAGCTGATATGATGAATTAACAACAACAAAATAAGACCAGTTTAAATTTATAACTCACCGAATGCGGCTTCACAAAAAACTGTCACCACACATAGAACAACAGTAGTGTATGTGTACATTTTGCTCTGTCTCTGAGGAATTAATTATTTGATATGACGTTAGAGCATAGTCTCCTCATAATATATACGGTCACTTGTAAAAATAGTTGCCAAAAAACTGACCAGAACTGGTTTCGTGAGGAAAAATTCTACTAT
Organism: Heortia vitessoides; assembly: GCA_020976665.1. Classification (NCBI taxonomy): domain Eukaryota; kingdom Metazoa; phylum Arthropoda; class Insecta; order Lepidoptera; family Crambidae; genus Heortia; species Heortia vitessoides. Next base: position 6,686,172 of record JACJUM010003147.1, read on the forward strand.
TTTTGTTCTTTTTTACTATATTATCTCATAACACAATTTAACTTCGTCAAGGGGCATACCACCTTTGAGGTGTCTTATATAATATTATATGAGGCAATATAGAGATAAAACAAAATGAGATGCAAGCAGTAATTTAATTGTGTCATCTTTTCGAGTTATCTATGGATTAGAAAATGTTAATTAATGTTAATTTATATGTAGGTAATAAAATTAATAATAAATATAATTGGTTTGTAAGCTAATATCTAGATCTGTCAGTTGGCGTCAAATTGTTTTTGGAATACTAAATTTTTTTTAATAGTCTTTACTTAATTTGACATCACGCTATGACCTTTTAGAGGTGAGCAAAAAAATTCAAGTATGTAGCTCGTTCGAGTATTCACAAATACTATGCAAATATAAAAAAATATAGTTGCAGAAGTATTGTTCATAATTTTTATATATTTATGTATATATATATAGGATAGGATGTTTAATACTATTTGAAATTGACAAATAAAATAAACATTGCTCTTGGTTTATTTGCGAACTTTCTATTTTACTCGAGAAACCCTCGTTAAATGCTTAATTTTATACACATTTGTTTATTTGGCTTACAAAACTGGTTAAAAAGTATACTATTTAAACAAAGATCATATAACAAGGCACATATATAAGCTAATAACTTCCTAGGTGTAATATGATATACCAAAATAAATAAGCAGCTTGGATAAAAAAAATAAAAAAGCTCAAAGGAAGTTAATGAAATAAAAAGAAATTTACACTCAATAAATTGTGAAATAATGAATTTTTTTTATTACTTTAAAAAGCAAGATTATTGATAAATAATCAAAATATTTATATCAAACCTATCGTTATATATTTGATAATTAAATATCTTTAAAAAATAAAACGGGTACTACTGAGGATTATAGGAAATTAAATAAAAAGTTAAGAAAGGACACAATCCAAATAAATACATTCATTAGTGCGCGGTAATCTAAATGTGAAACGTACTACGGAACACCGACACAAAAATGTCAAAGCAATATTTTATTAGGTGTTGATCAGATAATGTAATGCTGTTTGACTTCATCTCACGGTTGTAGTGCAAATAAAATATAATGTTTTGTAGATATTAGAAAAACATAAACGAATAGTGCCTGTACATTACATATTAAAAAAGCTTTTCATACCGTTTCTATGGTACCGAAGTAAAAATAGCAGTAAATATTTTGTCAATATTATCTTTACCTGTTTGTTTATGCATTTTTGATTTTGTGTACTTCAGTCAAACTCCAAAATATCTTTATTTTAATATGACTATTGCATTTAAATATTAAATCCAAAAAATATTTATATGATGTATTTTAATTGTCTTGTGTCTGTATGTTAATAATATGTATTTTAATATTATATTTGTGATTCCTCTATTAATTGATGTTCGTTACGCAAATGCTTTAAGCGACCCAACTCATATCTAGGTCAACGTATGAGATCATGTGCAAATTATTAATGTTCTTATAAACACAATCACGACATAGGTAATACAATTAAAATGAACAAAGAATAAATTTCTACTTCCAAAAACTTTACTGCGTAAGGATGAAACCACGTTTCTTAAAGCTTACGTAAAATAAGCTAATGGAAACGTGGTGTTCCGTGGTCTGGGTGTTTCTAGACAATGCTTTCAGTGTGTTGTTATGTCCCTCGTAAATAAGGTTTAAAGAAATTCCGAAATTAAGTAACTTGTATGTTGTTTGTAGCAAATTTAACGTTAAATCTATACGTACATTTATGCAAAAAGTAAATAGAACACAAATATATAGTACTAAAATTCAAATTTGTTTACATTTTATTACGTAATTCCGAGTAAAAAAATATTCAATCTATTTTTATCGTGTTGTAAATATTATTTTGTTATTATATTAACATAAATAATTAATCAAATTATAATAACAATTAGTATAATAATATAACATTCTTATCTCTCGAAATATTAGTTGCATTAACTGTGGAAATTTCTTTTCATTCAATCACACATTCTTTTCTTTTTAAGTTATTTTAGTGAACGTGTATTGTGTAAAATCTGTTTTTCTTTATTATTACAAGAGGAGCTAATGGCAAAGCGGTTAACTAGATGGTTAGATAAGCGCTTAGTTAAATTGAAATTAGGCAACTTTTGCAATAGATGAATTCTATCCAAAGGATGGGTGACCCAAAAAATATCATGAGCTCCTTCGTGATTCGTAAGGTACGTTCCTTAAAATCCATCAATCAGCAATTGGCTTACGCCGTGGGTGCTTTTATTGAACTATAAAGAAAGCCAGAGCCGCAATATCGGATCTCGTACCTTAGTTCTCTTACGACACCTAGAACAGGGGGAGGTACTATTCTACACCGCTGGTACCCCACAGCTATGATGTATATGAGCTACCTTTTTATTTGTGTTATCATCGATAAAAAAGGGCCAAGTTAAAATGCATCTGGGTTATACTAGGTTAAATAGTACTCTCGGAGAGGACAGAGGAAAGGCAATGAAAATATATAACCTTATTTTATCATAGAGATGAGTCCGTCAGGTCAAGCCGTGAGTAATTATTAACTACTTCTATTAAATCAAAAACATATAAAGTAAACATAGATTGCCAAGTCCCACAAAAAAGCCCTAGCACTACAAATCGTTACGCGAATTCATATAAATTCAAGTCAGTTAATTAAGGCTTGTGGAAACATCAACTCAAGCACTTTATTTAATTATTGTAGCCTGAATTTCATTGAATTAACAAACTATAAACTTTTATAAGGACCGTATATATAATTAAAAAAGTGTATATCGATAGACATCTGAACCGTGAGCTACCGGTAGAGTAGAATAGTACCTACCCCTATAACAAGAGTCGTAAGAGGCGATTAAGGTACCGGAACCGACAGATGACGGTATATCCATCCGAAACAATGTAATTGATATGCACAGGGTGGGGATGGGCCCGAATAGTGCGCTCTTCGCAAACACACTTGCCCAGCAATTATGATAAAAAGTATTAGCATAAAGTACCATCCAGGAATTACAAACAGACACATTTATTTTATTTATTTGTATATTTGGAAAGTACAGAAAGTGTAATAGAACTTTTTTTAGAACGAACATGTTCAGATATAACTAAATATACTCGAATATAGATAATTATGTTTGTGTTTACGAAATATGTTGTTTTTAATTCAGCCAGCATATGAAACTACTACACAACTAAGATACCCAAAAGTAATTAGAGTACACTGCACTACATAACTGCCTTAATTAATTGAGGTCATCAGTACTTGTCAATCGAGCCCACGATCTTATGCGTACAAGATAGGATCACAACCATTCGCACTATCGGGCCTGCCATTAACTGTTTGAAAAAAGTATTTATATATTTTATTCAAACAGAAGCAATCGACATAGGACAGACAAGGAAAAATGATTCCTCATATGTTGAGAATATATATAAATAAAAAAAGCACAAGTTGTGTTATTATTCGGACAAAATACTCATACTACAAAGTGGGTTAATAAATACAATCGAAAATATCTCGTAAAACCTGTCAATGAATTTTTGCTTTTAGTTTATATTTTTCTCACAATTGACTTGCATTGGCTTTGGACTAGTATCCGCATAACACAGTTTGACCACTTTAGTTAAGGCGATCTTTGATTTACTAATTACAATAGATGTGGGTTATTTTGTCCCCAATGGAACATCAATGTCAAACATGTTTATTTTTTAAAAAAGACTAAGTCTACGAGAAAGCATACGGTCTGGCGTGTATAGGCTGCAGTGACGCTTACTACACAATTATTATCACAAGGATATCACTAGCACGTTGCCAATATGGTAACTAGAAGGTTTTCGATCTAAAATCTTCATGTCATAAGGTTTTCTTACCCAGTTATTTCACTGCCTTTCTTAACCTTCAAACCGAAACACAGCCATACGAACATTGCAATTTGGCTGAAAAAATAGGTAAGATCTAAAATACTAATGTTACGGTATGAGGTCTACCGGTCAAGTAACAAAACGTAAAAGAAAATTTAATTTGAATAACGATAAATTAAGATTTACTAGATAGCTTGGTGGATAGTGCTTTTAGTTGTAAGTTTATACTGTGTAGACAAAGTTGTACGCTAAGGACAAAGTATCCTAGTTTTATGAGTCCATCTTACAAATGTTATAAACGAGAAAGTTTGTATAGACAAATGTTTGTGACTTTTTCATGCTAGAACTACTGAATAGATTAGTCAAAAATAGTCACAGAAATAGACTAGTCTGTAATAATACTAAGGCATTTTTTATCTAGTAAATACGAGTATATAGGAGGGATACCCTGTAAAGACAAGAGATTCTGAGGAACGCGACATGCGGCGCAACTTCACACTATTGAAGTCGCATACGGAAAGCTAGTCATGTATTGTATAAAATTTATGTATATATCAAAATGAACTTTCCTTGATCGTTCGTGAACGACTGAACCTAATTTGCAAATATTTTTGTTTTTGTATTTATTATTGGTTGTAAAATGTTTATGTGAAAGGAAAAATAAGAATAAGAATTGCGCGATCAGTCAAAAGAAATAAAATTACCGCTTACGGCTTTTCAATTGAATGGATAGATTGAGCACTGTATTAAAACACGTAATATCGCCCAACTCTTCGGAAGGCATATTTTGGCAGTGGATGTCCTTCGGCTATTTTTTTATTAAACTTTATTGCACACAATGTACAAATGGCGAACTTAATGCCAGGTGGCATCATTTTCCAGTCAACCAATACACGAAACAGAAAAAAATTATATATAGTGGTGCCGGCAATATATATACAAAAAAGATAAACGTGATATACATATTTGTATAAATAAACGCAATAAATACATATGATAAAAAAAATATATAAATAACGAATATCAGAAATAGGGTTATAAAGTTAGAGAAGCAGCATCAGTAAATAAAGTACAGAGAAAGTGTTTTAAGATAAATTTGTTTGAGGATTGCTTAATATTCAACGCGAGCTCATTCCAGAGTCGTATAGCTGTCACTGTAAAAGAGTTTGTCAAAAAACTAGAGTGATGAGAAGGAGTTAAAATCGAGAGAGTATTATAAGAACGGTGATTACGTTCGAGAGAGAAAGATTGGAATTGGAATCTCTTTTTTAAGTAAATTGGTGCGTACGGATCAAAAAGTATTGAAAATAATATGGTTAGAACTCGAGTTATGCGACGTTCACGAAGAGGATGCCAGCCGAGAAGAGAACAGTAATGGGAAATATGATCGTATTTACGCAAACCGGAAATGAAACGAAGACAGCTGTTTAATAGACGAACCAATTTATTAGAGTTCTTGAGAGATATTAGTGCAACACACGTCACCACAGTCAATTATGGGTAAAACCAAGGATTAAGTAAGAAGGGTTTTGGTTTTGGTAGGAAGAAAATGTTTTAATCAATAGAGAGTACGAAGCGTTCCAGTAACCTTACTGCTGATTTCATTAACATGTGTATCCCAGGTTTAGAAAGAGTCGATAAATAGGCCAACATTCTTAACGCATGTGCTGTAGAGCACTACCACGTCATTAAAAATAATTACAGGTAAATTTTTTAAACTGGATAATTGCCGTTTGCTTCCCAATATAATAGCTTGAGTCTTGGACGGGTTCACAGAGACACCAAACTTTTGTGACCAGTTTGTAATGTTGGTCAAATCAGCATTGATCCGATCAATGACATCATCCAGGTCATTTTATTCTGCTTGAGTATATAGTTGCAAGTCATCAGCGTAAAGATGGTAAGAGCAGCCAATAGATTTGGTGACAAGGTTTATGAATAGGGAAAATAATAACGGAGAGAGAATGCTACCTTGCGGCACACCAGCATAAACTCCCAACCACTGAGACAAATCATCACCCAGGCGTACCGCTTGCTGGCATTCCCGAAGGTAGGATGCGAACGATTCCCGAACCGAATCAAAGACCCCGACGTAAGAGAGAATAAAAAGGAGAACTTCCTGATTAATAGAGTTGAAGGCCTTAGAAAAATCAATCAGAATTAAAACCTTTAGGCGGGAGTATTCTATTCCAACTCTTACATCATCCAGGATATAAGAAACTTAGAATCGTCTAAGATTCATGAGTTATAGATACCAAATCTCTTACGAATATTGACAAAAAGGGATTGTCGCCTCCGTGAAAGAAACTTTGACAACACATAGGAAGTACCCTTTAGTAAGGATTTCTTGTTCCATACAGTTAGTTTCTCCTCAGTATCAGTGAAGCGCACAATTATGGGACGCTTCTTACCGCTTCCAAGCCGATGACAGGTACTAAGTGAGGATTGCCAAATGTTAGAGAGATCCAGAAGCTTCTGGAGGATTGTGGATACCACCAGCTGAGTATTCTCATTTCCATTGTCTTGGGCCCCCGACAACAGCAAAAATTTTCTTCTAAGCCTCATCTCAATCACATCAATAGTCTTGGTCAATTCGGACAGCTGCAACTTCATGGATGAGAGAATCCCGCAAGTATGTTCCTTGAATGCACTGAACTCAGCACTAAGCTGAATAAGGCTGCAAGCTTGGGTTGATGCAGATTTTGCAGCTTCGAGATGCTGCTCAAATTCACTCATTCTCTGCATTAGAGTCTTCTCCAAGATGTTCTGTGACTCAGCCAAATCAGTCTAGCTTGCCATTGCAATTGTAAATTAAATTTGAATACAAAATTTTCTAGTCACCTACAAGTATGTGCAATTCTAGAATTAAACTAGCAATTCAGCATGGGGAATGCCCACTACAATTTATGCTATGATTTGATCTGAGTACAGTCTTTGTGCATAATTATGATTTAATTAAATAAATACTTGAGAATAAATTAGGTGCACAATGTGTTACTTCTCTGCCTATCCACCAAAAAGAAAAGCTATTATTATGATTAAAAATATTTTATTCTTCTTTAATGTCATGTGTAGAAATGCCTAAATTTTTGTTATTGTATACATCGCTGAAAAAGGCTAAAATAATTGGGGTGTTGTCAGGTGTATTTGTTATATGTTTGTATAACCAGTGCTACATAATGTTTAAGAAAAAACAAAAATGTGTTTTTGTGCCATAATTACTGTACATTTGTAAATGTTTGCATTTATTTACATCGTAAAAAAACTTTTATATTTATTTAAAGAAAACATGTAAAAAATACTTATATATAATATATATACTTTCTTTTTAAAATAATTAATTGTTTTTCGTATATGGTAAGTTTAGTTTTAAATTCTTATTCTAGTTTTTAAATTTTTATATGTCTGTTATCCAGTATGTACGAGTATATGCGTATACGTGTGCCAATACCAGGGATCGTGAAAACTTTAAACTTAAAATCGGTGCTAATTAATAGAATTAAGCTTAGAAGTTTATACTGAATTTGAGATGTTTTTTACTGATATACCAGTATTCACAATCAAGTCTTTAAACTCCTGACCCCTGTCTGCTGTTGCGTTGCTTAGTGATAATGTGCTGCAATGTAGCATAGATTTAAGATTTTCAAATTTAAGTATGGTACAACTATTGACATAACTAAGACATTTGAATCAATTAATTAGAAAAAATACAATGATTTATAGGGGTTTCCGTTCATGTCCTGAACCCCCTAGTAGGTTAGGTAGGTAGTATTATAGCAAATGACTCAGTAACAATATTTAACAAATGCGTTGACTCTGGTGTGTTTTCTGATTTAATGAAACAGAGTAAAATAACTGTATTATTTAAATCTGGTAGTACTTTTGAATTTAAAAAAAAAATAATAAAAATTACAACAATAAAATTACGCAATGATTTTTATAGTAATAATATACAATAAACAATTTAGTTTTACCAAGGGTCGCTGAGCCACTGATGCCGATGTTGTGCTCACGCCGGTGTTATTAAAAAGCTGGGGAAATTCACAAAACGCTTTAGAGATCTTTTGTGATTTGCCAAAGGCATTTGATTGTGTGTGCCATTATACATGCTAGTCAGGTCAGGTCAGGGTCAAGAAATTACAACACTATAGGGCTAGTAGATCCTGTTTAATGTTATAGAAAATAATGAATCCTACCTTCACGTTTGAATTCAAACGGTGGTCATTGGCTTCAATTGGCGTGCCACAAGGCTTAATATTGGGCCTTTTCCTGTTCCTGACATACATTGATGACTTGCCGTATCAAACAAAATACTGTAGCAATATAGTGAAAAAGACAAAATGTATTAAATTTGTGACACCAACTGTTAAACAAACATATTCATGGTCAACACTACTATGTTCTTAGGTCTTACCCTGGACTGCAAGCTACAAATAGGGACATCATATAGTTGATCGTGTTAATGGACTCTGCAGGTTTTGCAATATACAAAATTCGTGAATGAACAGACGTAGACACAGCTTGCCTTGTTTATTTGTCTCATGGTATATTACTGTGGGGTAGGCGTGGTTGAAGTAAATTTAATATTTGTGCTGAAGAAGAGAGCAATTCGTGCGATTTATGAAATGACTCAAAGAGAGTCACTGAAAGAAAAAATTTAAGAAATTAATATATTGACTTTATACAGTCAGAATGTTTTTAAAAATCATTATGTATGTCTATAAAAACATAGGCACGTTCAAAAATTATGACATAACCATAAGCTCGCAAGTCCATAAAATACGAATTTATTTCAAGAGCACTGCACAAGAATTTACTGTAATACAATAAAATAAAAATCTGCCGCATAGCAGTCTTACCGATCAATACGTAAAAAAATTACGTAAAGAGTAAGTTTATTTTTTAAGGCATATTACAGTGTTAAAATTATAAAAATAATAATACTGTCTAGCATTGAACTGCTCTAACCTAGCATAAAAACAAAAGTTTTTTAGCGCCGGTACCTATATTGGTTCCATTAAAACTAAATTTAAATATTTATTATTTACCAGCAGTTTTTCTTGCAGATTTCTTTCTGGTGGCTCATGTAATGAACCTGCATGAAACTTAGTTTGAAAACCCATCTGGTGCCGATAGATAAGGTATAAGGTAGGCTTAATTTAAAATTGTCAGATATCTCCTACGATTTTGTCGGGTCATCAGGGTCATCATTATTATGAATATAATAAATTCTAGTACTTCATATATCTGAATAAAATTATCATATCAGCCATTGGAAGTCCACTGCTGGACATAGGCCTCCACATGAATAAGAATAATTTTGCCCATGATTGCCGTGTTAGGTTGTTGCCAATCGCAGTGCGCAGCGTTCGCGACTGGCAACCCCGTCCTGTGAACTTGAATTACACTGTTTCGGATTAATATACCGCGATCTGTCTGTTCTGGTACCTTAGTGGCCTCTTACGGCATCTGATACAGAGGAAGGTACTATTCTACTCTGTCTGTATCCCACGACATTCTACCGGTATCCCCCGTTCGAATAAAAAATATACAAATGTGATTTTGTTTCTATTAAACCAGGTCAACAAACGCCTATTTATATTATCACAGGGTGTCAGCTAACTTCAACCTAAATTTTATTAAAAACGCTCCAGCTGTTCATACGTGAATAAATAATAAATATATATACTCATGAACATTCGCCTTCATAATATTATTAGGAATTAATAATTAAAAATAACAGTTTTTTCGTACTTTGATCTCCTATGCGTTTGTTTACACTGCTCACCGGATCACTGAATAGATCTTGATGACACTTAGCACAAACACTGTATATTTTTCAAAATAGCATTGATGTTACTTTTATTTTTATAAATCTATAATATTATAAATTTTATATAAAAATTTACAAATATATCACAATTTCCACGCAATTGCAGACTCAGACAGTTACTAGTTAACTATATGATAAAAACTTTGATTGATCCAATGTCACGGAGCCCTGTTATGATATAAAGGATTATTCAAATAGGTCATTGACCATAATTTTTTTGTTGATAATGTCAGAGAAGGTCTCCTTCACCTCTCATGCTCGTTTTATTAATCACTATCGGGACTTTTTTATTATTTATTTTACTATTTAATACAATTTGTGGCTAAGGTGCGATATTTTTGAGTCATGACGTATATGCCTTTGTGTATTTAGATGCGACAATAAGTAGATAGTGTACTTTAATTTATTTCACTTATTGGTACCTATATAAATATACAATGTGGCGTACTTTTAGGTTAGATTCTATAAATATAATATATTTGCAAACAAATTGTCAGATTTCTAAACCTATCATATCGCGTGTATTACCCAAAGTCCTTGAAAGACTAATGTTTGAGAGCTAAATAAAGTCGAATGCAGAATTATGTCAATAAATACTTAGAAACAGGATATTAATCAATTATTTATTTAGAACTTATATCAATAAACGTATCTTTGTTTTTTTTTGAGATAATAAATAAAACTTCACAATTTTATGAGGCGAAAGAAGTTTATATAGATTTACAAAAAAGCTTTTAAAGTAGTTTTCTTATTTACAAGAGTACATAATACTTTGCATAACATATAATTAGCCCGTTTTCGAATGAATTAAAAGAAAATTCCGAATAGAAAAAATAAGTCGCATAAAACACTTGTGTCACGGACATTACACATTAGAGAAATCACGAAAATAATACATAAATACATATTTAATACCCAGGACAAAGAGCAATCACAAATATTCATCAAATATTTGCCCTGGTTAGGGATCGCACACACGACTCTTGGCGCACAAGATAGGATCACCATCGGTCTTTTCTGTAGATTACACCGTTTTGATACATAACTTACATGGTCCCGTGACGGTCATTAAGATAACCTGTATTAATAGTATCCTAGATTTTATTGCTTTCAATCTTGCAATTTTTTGACGTGACAACGTCTTATAATTCCATAGAGTCGTTTGCACGCACGAAAATACATTACTCATGCGGCGTTACCTCGCTCTGAGGCGTTCCGTTTAAGGCTTGAAGTGCAAGCGAGAGTGCGGGACGAGCGACAAAGAGGCACAATCAGCCCAGCGTTTGGCAGCTTTCGGCAGCGGGCTCGAGTACGAGTTAGCGATACGCCCGTGTGGACAGCTGCTATAAAATAATACATTTACATAAATAAAATTAAAACGTTCTTTTAAAATATGCAACCATTCCATCAGTATTTTCATTCAACTATCGACAGGAAACCGACTTTACAGACAAACAATTTTTATGTAGATTAAAAAGTATTCATAATAAAGAATATTTTATGTAAATAACTAAGTTATATTACAGTTTTACTAATTTATACTTCTACTACATTTGGAAATATAAATTTTATAGGCTGATAAATTTATAAGAAAAATATATTTCTTATTAAAACGTGTTTTCTTCTCAAATTGTACTTGATTATTCTGTATAGTGTTTAGTCTTAATATTTAGCTCTAAGCTCTAGAAACTTCGCCAATACTTTTAGTTTAGTAGGTCAACAAATCAATCAATTCAAATTTTTTAGAAGCTATATAGGTTGATATTGAACTCTATGTGTTGCACATTGAGTTCAAAATCGGTTGAATTTTTTTTACAGATTTTATAAGTGTACCAATACCCGTATATGCAAATTAATAAACGGAAAACACTCATAGAATTTAACACTTTTTATTTGTTTGCCGTGTGTTTTTCAATTTATTGTCATATTGAGTGCACTCATTTTAATTGCTTGGATATTTCAATACCGAATCTATGTAACTACGTAGGCTTTTCTACATAATTCCTGATGCACCTATACTTTATAAATAAAATACAAAAGAAGAACACAAACTTTAAATAAATAATTATCATAAAATGTATTCTAAACACATAAATCAGCGCCTGTCCGATTTCCTCTGGGTTATAACTATGCCAATATTTAAAAAAAATCCTCTTACGTTCAGTAAAACCGATTCAGCAAATTCTCAATTCACCCTTTATTCAAGTCTCTCGAGGCAACTTCCATGCAGAATCCGAGACGGCTTTAAGGGATATTTGGCATAAGGGTCACAGTGGGTGGCTATAGCTAGACCGAGGATGAATAAGAATAGTTAGGATTTCTTTTGTCAATTATTTACTAAGTGTTATTGAAAGATTCTTGGCCGATACAAATATTTTCTGTAGTCACACGTACTAGCTCGAAATTTCAAGATATTCGTTGTTTTATATAACATATATGTTTAGATAGTTCAGTAAAATGTTATGGATTTATAGTCTGAATAACTTAGAGGTTTCATAACGGTATTATACTTTAAAATATTTATATGAATGATTAAATATAGGTATTTAATTCATTATAAATGGTCTTCTAAAATGAATTGAGATATAGCTTTGCGTGAAATGTTTTCTACACTAATATTACAAAGAGGAAGCGTTGCTTTTTTGTATCTTTTCGACGAATAAACTCAAAAACTGTTAAATGGATTTCGATATTTTTTTTCCATTAGAATGCAACATTAATCCTAGTAACATAGGCTATATTTTTACTAGAAAAAATTAGGCATACCAACTAAAATTGCAGTAATGTATTCTATGAAAAAAAAGTATCATATTCTTGATATTATGTTATTTTTTATCTATAGATATTATATTGGTTATTTAATTACATATGTATACGTATTTACTATCAGTTTTTATATATTATTAATCTATGAATCTACGTACGCTTAAAATAATTGTCTATTCGTGCGAAGCCGGGGCGGACCGCTAGTCTAACATATTTTTCAGAGAGTTAAACATTTCTGTTACAACATTAAACTATATGTATAATTTCATTTATTTTTTGTTACATACCACGCTTTTTCTCTCAACGGACTCTTTATTCCCATTTTCCGCAACGTAAAGAAACATCCCCTAATTGATCGCATTCCTTTCTTAATCTGATCCAATTTAGCTGTAGATATATTTATTGCACCGATATTACTAAATTCGTTTTTATGGCATGGCTCCACCATAAAGGGCCGTCGAAATTACAGGAGAGAATGAGCGAGCAGTACGTACACGCTCCCTTTGCCCTCATGAGGAAATCAATCCAACCCCTATTAAATTGTGACGCCCGGACAAGTAGGCACATTGCTGTTGACACTTGAGTATTCGTCCCTCCTTGCAAGGCAAAGTAATGTCCGTTGAAAGCCCGAAACTAAGGGATGTCGGCAAAATCTATTATGACACTAACAACGCTTGTGTCTTATAAGATAAGACTCTTAACCCAAAACTTGCCAACAACAACTCTTAACTGCTAAACATAATAGTATGGGTTTAATTTTAGTGACGTGTAGGTTAATAGATTTTGCTTACATTGTAAGATATTATAAATTAAACATCGTAAAAAAACGTCTTATTACAACTACTTTATGTACCCAACAGGTATTGGTAGAGCAAAATGGTACCCCAGTTTTGGTATCTCAGTAACCAAAACCGATAGATGGTAGTATATCCATCCGAAACAGTGTGCCTCAAATCCAGCAGACGGGCAGCATCTCAGTTACGTAACTACGCTCAGCAGTACGCTTGTCTTGTGTAGAATTTAAAAGCAATATGAAGACATAAAATAATGGATGACATGCCAGTCTATCGGGATACGTGATTAATAACTATGTAAACATCATCATTTATCACATTCCATTGTCATTATTATATTGCTACTTGATAACTGGGCAATTTTATAATTAAGCAAAGTTGTACCTATAAACTAAAAAAAATTAATTATGTCAAAACAATATTTCACAAAATAATATGTGTAGGTGTAATAATACTGAAACGAAATGCCTGGTTAGGTTAAGTTAGAACTACGATCATTATGAAAAATAATAAATATTTAAACAGTTGAAATATTTCCGATGTAAAACATTTGCGAAAACTTTATTATGTCAAATGATTCTTTTGAAAGTAACATGTTTGGGAAATAATTTGATTTTCATATGCTGTTTCTAAAATTATCTTTTGTCATATATATTTTTTGCTAAACAATAGTAAATCTTGAAAAATGGTTCAACAGATTAAATACGTGTTTTACTCTGCCTAAAAGATGATGGATTGTAGTAGTGATCCTATCTTGTGGGCCAGGGGTCTCGGGGTCGATTCCCACCCAGAGCAAATATTTATATGATGATATTTGTGTTTGTTCTGTGTCTGGTTGTTAAATATATGTATTTAAGTACATAATATATTTGTGATTCCTCTGTTGTCTGGCGTCCGTAACACAAGTGGAATTTATTATTATATTATTATTATGTAAGGATTATGTACAATGCCTAGTCGACAAGATTATTTGCATAACTACTATCAAATTGCCTTATCAATTTGGGCAATTTTTATGATAAGCAAGCATTATTGTATCATGGCCAATTTATTACTTGACCTAAAACATATATACAGAACAAAGTGTGACAGAGAATTCATTTATTATTTCCATCTTTTATTAACGTTCACGTAAATAGGACAAAACTACAATAAATTAACAAACGATTCCGGTAGGTAGAATAAATTTTATTTCCAGACACACGGTGGTGGTGGTAACATTTTTATTACTGTCTGATCTAACCCCCATAAAGAATGTTAACGACGCGGAACAAAATATTAACGATTGACAAAAATAAAAGAAAAACAAATTTATACCATGTCACCTGTTACACGGCCGGTGAAATTGATGATCCAGAAATGTGTGACAGCCAAATGAAATTAACCTGTAAAAAATTGGAGCTTCGCTATAACGGAAGTAATTTTAAAGCGTATCAAAAGTTTACGAGATAATTAAAACGTGATACGTTTTTTGTTCTTATATATATATCTTTTTAAGTAAGAAATTTAAAATTTTATTTTTATTTTAGTTTATAATCTGATAGTGATTATGTAAATTTTTTAATAACTAACTCATTTATTTATTACGATACGCGTGCGGTTTATTTATTAAAACTTGATACCTTATATATGTATAAGATAAAGTAGAGGAAAGAGAAAAATCTATAAGAATTAACTGAAAGATCTTTTTTGAAAACTGTCAAATACACTGGCCAAAGAGATTTTTAGTTTGTTGTTTAACTTAATCTATGGGTGCATTTATATAAAAAAAAATAATGTACATCTTTAGTTTGTTCTTTATAGTTTTATATAGTTTTGAATTGTTGCAGTCTTCATCTAGGGTCTTCATCATACTTCACAAGTATATATAGTGGACATAGGCCTTCCTAAGAAAATTATGCCTATTATTACCACGCTAGGCTTGGTGGCTATCGCAGAGCGTAGCTTCGCGAAGGGAATGCTGCTGCCCATCTCCGCCCTTCTGCATTTGAGCTAAAACGTACAGGGTTTCCCATGTAGCAGGTATTGTAATGCTATTTTACTCTACCGATACCGCGTATAGAAAATATTTATTAGCATATACTTGTCTCAGGTTTCAGATGACACTATTTTAGATTACAAACATCAATAAAGGTAAGCTTAAGTCCCAATATTATTAACTAATTAATAAAATTCGGTAGAGCGGTACCTCTATACCAGGTGTTGTAAAAGGTGACTGAGGTACCGACACATGGCGGTATATCACGAATTAGTGTTGCTCAAATGCAACAGGGCGGGGATGGGCAGCAGCATCTTCATCGTGAAGCTACACTCTGTGGTTGCCACCACGCTTGCCCAGCGCGGCATTTATGGTCAAATTCCCTCTTTCTTGTAGAGGTCTTTGTCCAGCAGTGGACGTTTCATGCCTGCTATGATGATGAAAATAAAACCGTAAAGTATTATTAATATCAAATTATCTGTTAGTAATATTGCTGTAGTTCGATAAGGGATAAATCACTTCCCCTATCCCGTATCCCATTTGTGTGATTGACGTTGATTAATACGATTAACCAAGCATATGCCAATAAATATATAGGTATCTTCGCGTCAACACTTTTGTGCGAATGAAATTGGTATTTAATTCATTGAGAGAATATCGCAAATTTTTGATATTTTACTCGTAAGTTTATATATTTAGTCATATTATATATTGTATATACTGTATTTATCACATTCTAAAAATTTATTATTAAAATTACTATTTTATTCCCGCAGCGGATTTGAGCACGTTAATTAAATCATAATTGCGAAGATTTTGACGGGCCCAAACCCAAAACAAATATTTATATGATGTATATTTGTATTTATTCTGTGTCTGGGTGTTAATATGTATTTAGACATTGTATTTATGACGCCTCCGCTGACAGATGTCCGTAACACAAATGCTTTTAAAGACATATTTCGAAGTCAGGTCAGGTAATAGATAGATGTGTGAGATGTTGTTTGTTATGATGAGATGTTGTATGATGATGTTGTGTGTTTGTTGAATTTATTTATTTATTATTTATCAGTTATAGAAGAATACTAAACTTTTCCCAATGAATTATCAAGTTGTAGTGGCATATAGTATTTTACACGTGTTTAATGACTTTTAATAAAGAATCTTTATACTGGATTTTATTGCAATAACTTTAAAAACAGCAAATTTTGTATCCCCATTTTACCCTTCTGTGGGGTAAATTTACAAAGACCATTTCTTAGTGCTCCCCTACCTCATAACAGGAGCCCTTCGACCACAAACTTAATGGTCACTAAGCGATGAACAACATGCAAATCAGCCGCTAACTGCATGCGTAAGTTTGATATGAAAAAGCCATTCACAGAACCAATGTAAACTGCGATAACTACGCGTTTATATATATTAAACTAAGTCGACAAACTAGCATACGGTCCGTGCGACAGTAAGCGTCATCGCAGCTTATGCACGCTTTTGTTATCACAAAGATGTCACTAGCGCGTTGCCAACCTGGTGACTTGAAGCTTTTATGTCACACTACCCTAAATAATTGTCCCTTGCCTCTCTCACCCTTTAAAAAGCAAAAAGAGGTACATACAACCTATGTATGCCGGAAGCAGAACTTAAAACAAAGAGTCAAGAGTTTGTTTGTCCGTCGGAATATTGCTAGCATGTGCGTTTAGCAATTAACAAGACATATATTTTATATGTAATAAATATATTTTCGCATTGTATTAAAATATTCAATAAAAAAATAAAAACAAACTTTTGCTGTCATTTCTAAACAATTACCCGAGTTTGCATTTTCCATAGTCCCTAATGAAGAGTGAACAAAATTCATTAGAGAATGAATTTGCAATGTTAATATTGCTTCGGTTTTCTTCAATTTTATGAGCTGCTTAATTCAGGCAAGAGTGAGTTGTTCCAATTCATTTCAAAGATCAATAGGGGACGGCTGCAAAATAACCTCTGTACTGATTGGAAAGCTTGAATGATTTAAATATTTTACAATCAGTGGTTTCATCGAAATTTCATTTAATTACACACTAAATTTGATTTTGCTTTACAATATTAACAATACATCTTTGTAATCAAAATATTCTCGTAATATTTAGTAATGTTAAATTAAATCTTATATTTAATCAAGTATCTGTGGTTAAATATCCCATTCACTGAATTCATTTTGCGTTATGAATGGCAACTAGTATCCATGGAATTAATATTCAGCCGAAATACGGACAGTTCAATTTTAAACTCTTTCAACTTCCCACATTATTCATGGAGGCAATGTTCCAAACTCTACTTGTCAGTGGCCGTGCAAAAAGTTACACGGGATATATGAATAGCACTTCTGTGGTATATCTCGCCAAATAGTTGAATTTCCTCTTCTCCCCCCTTATTTACGTTCGCGAAGTTACAATACAAATATCAAAGTATATATATAGTATATATAAAGTTTTTATTGATTTTCTCTGAGAATTTTACTATTGACCAATACCTATTTATGATAAAATTCCTAGAAAAAAAGCGTAGAAGAATGACGTCTGAGCCTTGTCGTCATTCCATATTTAAAAAAAAATATTTGATAATCGGTAAATTGTGTTAGGTTTTTATATATTTTTATATATATAATCTTCTTAAACTTTCTACTGTACCAAGTAGCTCAAACATAGACCTGACTCCAAAATAAATCATCTAAAGCACTTGTTTCACGAACATCAAACAACAGAGGAATCACAAATATAATTATTTAATATATAATTAACAGCTACTGCAAAAACAAACACAAAAGTTTATCCTGGGTAGTAATTGAACCCATAACTCTGGGTGAACTAGATAGAACCATTAACATCTATGCAATCGAGCCCGGATGTATTACCTAATATAGTATCTTAATAGTAAATAG
Source organism: Heortia vitessoides (assembly GCA_020976665.1). Lineage (NCBI taxonomy): Eukaryota > Metazoa > Arthropoda > Insecta > Lepidoptera > Crambidae > Heortia > Heortia vitessoides. Next base: position 6,704,365 of record JACJUM010003147.1, read on the forward strand.
TAGCGTGTTAAACCTGCTATAAACTTAGTTATAAGACCCGTATGGTGCCGGGAGACTAATATTAAAGTACGACACTCAATGACCTATTTATTTAAATTACTTATAACACGTTAAGATTGTCAGGATCATTTGTGTAAATTTGTAATGTGTGTCATATGGCATAAACAGACAGAGATAGGTAAAACCTTAAACAGTTATTAAGACTGATTACTTTGCAGGTAAAAGTCTGAGAATCATTGTATGGTTATTTAAAAAAAGGAAAATACCAACCTTATCTGTAAAATTCTTAAATGATGTAGCTTCATTTCTTTCTTTTGAATACTACTATTGAATATGTATTATTCGTTACCTAAATGTGATATACAGATCCACATAATTTCAAAAATCCAATATTATATAGAAAGTCAGTGTATTCTATACTTTACAATTCTAACTGCCAATTTATTCTTAGAGTTGGACAATTCTCAAGTCAGCGACGTATTTGGCTGGACTTGCAGCGATACATTCAGCAGAATCCGACGCAGCTGCGAGAAAGCTCACATGCTGATATATTTACGAACGTCCGTGATCAATTGAATTTTCTATCCAAGTTTAGTTTATATCGTCTTAATATTTGTGTTCCTTCCTTGTGTTAAATCTGAGATACTTACAATTAAACTAGTTATTAAGAACAACTGTGTTCTTTTTTTAAATGGAGACAGTCAATGGCTTTGCATAGGTAGCTTATATAAAAACATATTCACGAGTTGAATGAGCACCCAGGACAAATATTTATAAGGTATTATTTGTATTTGTTATATGTCTGGGAGTTAAATATATGAATTTGAGTGGTATATTTGAGGAGGAATCTTAAATATACTACGTAAATACATATATTTAATTATATATTGTTGTTAGATGTCCGTAACATAAGTGCTTTAAGCAACTTGTCATGGAATCAGGTCAATGTCTGAGATGTTGTGGGAATTTATTTATTTTATAATTTTTGAAATAACTATCAGCGTAAATGTGATAAACCAAATATATATATTATAGCTTTAAAGATAAACTTGTTTTATATTATTGTCAATTGCTTTTTGTTTATTGTTATATGGCAAGACAAGAAATCACCGTATAACCGCCATTATGTAATCTTGTCTGCCCTACCCTTGGAGTGTGATTCAGAGCTATGAAGGCGCGAAAGTACCGATGGAGTTGCCGGAGCCTGCAGCGCTGGAGCCGTGACTGAATATATTTTTCTGGGTATTCCTAACATTTTTTAAATACTAGGTTGTACCGGTTGCTGAATTTTATGATTTACCATAAATTAGGCTTATACAGACATCAATTAATCACTGAAAAGTTGGTATGAGTTTAGGTTATAGCGGTTTTTTTTAAAATTTGGTATAAAAGATTTTAATAATTTTATTGTCTTTTAGTTTAAAAATAAAATAAATCCAAGCTCCCGCTTATTCGATAAATAAAAATGTCAATTTTTCACATTTTTCAAAGTTGTTTTCGAAAAAAATATAGCTGAAATCAAACAATGTTTTCTTTAATAAGGATGGATATTCTCAATTCCCTTACGGAATACATTGTTTTGATTTACTTATCATACTGTACATTAAATGGCCTGCCGGTTCCCCAGACTTAAAGTAAATTGGACATGCGTAGGACGCTCTTAAACGAGCTAGGAACCGTTAGCCTCTAGCCCTAGATGGCGCCAGAGATCTGGGAACTGGTAACAAAGAATGAAACAGATTACCGCTGGATAGGGTTATGCTGGACGGAATAATCAGTATAGGAGACCCAGGAGGATCTTCGCATGTATTCAAGCCAGAGAAATAGTTATCTTAGACTAAATAAAAACAAATGTTACGTTGGTTAAAATAAACCCTCTTTTTCTTCGAAAAAAATATTAGACACACTTACATCAACTAAAGTATTCTATTTGAAATTTCGTTGTATTATCTGAAGAAAAGTAAATAATAACAATATTCCATTGAATGTTAAACTTTTAAAACATATCAGCTCAGACGATAAACACCTCGGTCGTCAACTATTTTTAATGTCTATATTCAAGAACTAATAATTATAATAATAAAATAAAAAATTGCAACGTGAATGCATCATTGTTACTTTGGACGAGGCTTTAGGACTAGTCAATTAGTTCAGTTAGCAGCTTTGCTCTGGTCGAAAATAACAGCCTGAATGTACTTCTATCTACGTGGTTAGAATTTTCTCTTTGATAACACTAGAATTTTCCGGAAAACGAAGTTACTACTAAAATTTTACGCAAATGCTTCTTTAACCGAGTTGTGTACGTTTTTATTTAATGTTATTACAGATGTATCCATACTTTGTTCCAAAATTCTAATATCACCGGGACCGCTTTATAATAACAAACTCAAAACAGTTTCATAAAAAAGGAAAAATGGCATGTACGAGTATAAATAATACACGTTACATATATATCTGTATGTTGTGAGTTTCCCTTCATCTCTGCATTACAAAGAGGTGATTTCAATAGAGCCTCTTGTTTTTCACAAGTGGCTATACAAACGTGATAACCTTGGGCCGGAAACTCAAGATCTCTTTATGGTACAGCGAAAAAATAAACAGCACGTAAAAGTAATTTTGAGCATATGAATATTATATTGCGTATAACATCTCAATCTGTTGTTTGTATTCGTATCTTTCGTTCAATGATACAAGCTTTGTTTAAAACAAAAAAAAACAACAACAGAAAATACTTGCGCAAATTGAATAGAAAATGCACTACAACTAGTAAACATTTCTAAAATAAACCAAGTCCCCTTTAGAAGAAAGTCCACGATCACACATTAAAAATCGTAGCAAATTTCCATTCACGGAGTAGGCAGGAAGTTGAAAGGCGGGCGTAAATCTGTTAAGTAGAAAGGCGAACATATCAGAAACAAGTAATCAGCTTAGCGCAAGAACTACTAGTCAGTACTTTTATACCATTGAATCCCAGTCCTCCGGGACCACCGAATATTTCGGATTCAGTCTTCACCGAGATATAGCCGGGAGAGGACGTTCGCGCGGTTTTCCATTGCGCAGGTCCCATCTCTTACGATAACTTGGAATTTAAATTTGATTTTTTTGTCAGACAGTTTTGTGTTTTAATCCTTTTCAATTGGACATAGACTTGCATAATTTCAGTGATATTCAGATCTGGATTTTTGTGTTAGCTTAAGTGTGGTAGTTAATGAATGTTGACGCTGTTGACAGATGAGTGTGGTAAGTGCCACTATACAGGATTACTCCACGGTTTTTGTCCGCAATGTCCTTAATTAGTAAGCATATCGGTTAATAAATTAGACCTAATTGCAATCATAAGCACGGTGTTAAACTATCAATGAAGCTGCCATCAATGAAGTCATAAATAACCCAATACATAAAAAGGAAAGCAGACTGGAAAGAAAAATAGACAATTTCAATTTCATTCAAGGAAAGTAAGAAAATAAAAGTTCGTCCCCAACTTCCTCGAAAATTTCTTAGCGGAATGGCCAAGGCAATTCGTCAAATTACTGTTAACAGCTTGACAAATAACTAGGATTCGAAAACGGACGGTTCTGTTGTGTAATTTTTCAGCTTTATCAAGATAGAATTTTAAAAACATTTTTATTGCTGTATTTTGTAGGGACTTTTTGTTATACGTCACAGTGTGTTAAAGGATAATTACGTTGAGGATTAAATAAACACGTTCCAACGTACCTTCGTTACACCGGTAAAATTACGACTGGGTGGAAAGGTTCGCGATAAAATGTTCTTTTGCTACACATTTTATAAACATTTAATTTACATACTTTAAATTGACATTAATAAAAATAATTTAGCCGGTACCAAGGAGTAATAAAATATACACCGAATTATAAAATACTGTACATGGAACTGGTACAAGCATAAATTATTGTTTTATTTCCACAGTATAGATTTTAACACATTTATACGAGTAAAGATTTTTAGTAGAGTTAAAGATCTTTAACACGTATAAATAAGCAATATAACAAACACCAATTTAATAAAACATTTCAAACCAGAATTCGCCAAATTTTGCCTGATTTGACTTTATTACTTTTTGAACCCGATAAATCAAACCACCATACAAACTTTCTCGGCTTTTGTACAATTTCAAATGGGAATATTTTTTCCTGTTCGCTGTTCTATCGTAGCTTTAGTGAAACACTGGGTCAACTAGACATTTGTTATTTTAATAAGAGATTAATAATATATATATATATATATAATATAATTATATAATTCAGTGGAAATGAATTAGTTTGATTTGCAATATATAATTAAAAAGGTCGTATAATAATCCCTCAGGTCAGGCAATCATCATATATACCGTAGGATGTCCACTGATGGGCATAGGTCTTGCTGTGATTTCTTGTTGGATTATATACGACCCGCATTAAACAAGAACCTACGGTTCGAGTCAAATCATCTATTCACTTTGTGGATATCGTCATGGTCACCATTCTAGACAGACATATCGGTCATCGGTTCTGCATGCTATACACCCTACAATTGCCACTTCAAGCCTAACCCTCCGAGGTTTTTTTTCGTGATTTCCAGAATCCTACTTCGGCAATCAGGCAAAGAGACTTCTTTGTTTTTTTTACTCAAATGGTGTCTTCATAATTAAGTAACATAATTGTCAGAATCCGCTTTATCCCGAATTCTTTGGCAGATCAGTGATCATAAAAAAAGTCATAAATCATTAATTTTGCATTGTTTCTTCCATTTTGCTCCAATCATGTGTCGTGTACCTTCGTAATTGGTTTAACTTTTTCTACCTCCGGCACTCTCTTTGAAAGGTTCGCCTTAAAGTGATTTCGGCTCAAAGTGTAACAGGCGCTATAGAGATTATTGTGACGGCCGTTTGATTTTATTTCAAACTGATTATGCCACGTCCGCGAATTTTCCCGACAGACTTTATTTTATTTTCATCCCTTGTGCCTTTCTCTTCGTAAATTACGATCTCTTCATACTGTTCCAGTTTATTAACTCCTTTCTTCTAAATTTACCTACGTAATCGCAAAATAATTAGGAATTATTATTCACTTAGCGTTCACTGCAGAAATGATTACCAAGATTTTCAAGACAAGGCATTTCGCCAAATTTCTTTTATTAGCAAGGTATTGAAAATTACTTTGAGTTATTAGTTAAAATTAAAAGTTACAAGAATAAAGCTATATTAGTATCCGATAATAAAGCACTTTTCGACATAATAAATAAGTTCTTTTATTTCATGGTGGAATAACGCTAATAAATCAAGACCAACCACACGAGCTGTCATGATTATTATCTAAGGATGAATGGTCATTTTATACAGAACCACAAGAATAAGGTTCTGCGATTATAGTCTTCTGGCACTTACATTTCTGGCAGTTTAGTAACACCGAAAATGCTTTACAATGTATTGAGGGATCATTTTTCACGGTTTTAATGTCGTAAGCCAAAGATTACAGTAAGGGCAAGGACATTTTGATCTTAGATCACTCTTGAAACTAGTTTCTATACGAAAATATAACGATTTTTCTAGTCATTTATAAATACCTAAATAAACTACTTCAGTTCAATACTACGAATGGCGCATTTTTAAGTGTTATTTTGTGCCAAGGGATATCGCAAATATGTGATAAATATAGCTAAAATTAGCACCAAAAAAAAGTGGGTCTAAATATTTTATAAACGTATTTGCGAAAACTAGTATTAAAAAAGCATACATATAATCCACGCGCGTGTTGAATGCGGCCGGGTTACAAACGAAAATAAGTCGGGATTGTAACATCCACTCACCTCACTTCTAGTATTTTCACTGTAGTGTTACGCTTAGTGTAACGTACGCTACGTACATGTACCAGTTGCGATATATTCAAGTTGCGATCCCAAACAAATTTAGTTTTAATTATGATCCCGTCTGAATTCAACTCGTGCTCGGAGTGTACTTAGGCAACAATGAATTTAACAATTTGCCTACTCTCAAAAATATATACTGACTTAATTATTAATCGGACATCCTATCCCATTACAAGAAACTTCTGACCTATATACAAGATAGAGATCGAGTGTAATGCATCATTTTAAATATAAAACATGCAACTACCGCTGGAAGGGTACTAAATATGTATTTGCATATAATTTGCATGTAACGAGCCCGAATGCGCAGATGGTAGTGATCCCATATTGAGCGCCAAAGGTCGTGGGTTCGATTCCTACGCAGAGCAAATTTTTATATGATGAATATTTGTTTTTGTTTTGTATTTGGATGTTCTTTATATGTATGTATGTATTGTATTTTTAATTCCTCTATTGTCTGATATTCCTAACACAAGTTTTAGGCTACTTATCTTAGTCAGGTCAGCGTATAAAATGTTTCGTGTGAGTGTATTATTATTGTAGATCGGTGTCTAGTGATGAACATTTGGATTTATCCTATTAGGATGTTGTTTATACATACACAAGAATTATATTTGTTTTTACTTTATGTTTTATATCCTAAGCGAAAATGCTTTAAGCTTCTTATCTCAGCGTCGGCTCAATATAAGATACTGTGTGAGATTTTTAAATGTATTAAATTTAAAAACAAGAACCAGAAAATGAATATATTTACGTAGTTAGCAAACAAAGACAAGTAGTGAATCAAAAAATTTACTGATAGAATTAAATGTGAATTATGGTAGCTTCGTGCAAATATCTTGCTAGTGTGACAAGAAAAATAAAGAAGCGAGACAATAAAAAGCCAGCGCAACAAATAATAGGCGAGGATTTGTAAACACTCAACCGTGCGGGACCGCGGGTCGACGCACCAGATTGCATGCTAACGAAGGAAAGTCCTTTATTTATACAATATATAAAGGGCCTGTTTTACAAATAAATTCACGAAATGATCCTCAAAATCATATAGGAACAAAACTCCAAGCTTGTTATTAAATCAATTAGAAGCTTTTCAGCTCAATGTTACGATTTGTCTGTATTGTATATAATTTTTGGGTATATATATTGGCCAAATAATAATTTATAATCGCTTTAGATACAACATAGCAGATTAAATATAAGTCTTGGTAGTTGTTACTGTAATTAGAACATTGTAGTATAACATGTTAACCATGCCAAAACTTTCTAGTAAAAATGGTATGGAAGAAGCTATATTTTTTGAACAGAACATAAGAAAATGCCCATATTAGAAAACTAGCAGCAAACTCTAGAAACAATTTGAGTTACACCTTTAAATTTATAGTTGTATTTCATTTAGTATTAAAAATAATAGACTGACATCATATTATTTTCAGACATTAAAATATCACAGATACAGAGCACAAAGAAAATAAAAGCAACAAACATAATTGAATGTGAATAAACAAATGCTAAAATACAAATTCATTTCTTTAAGACTGCTAAGGATTCTTATTCTATTAAGCAGTAAACCAGCGGTTTTTCCCAGCAAAAAGTATAATTTGTCCATGTATTCACGCTATACAGTTGTGATGGCAATTAATAATGGCTCTCATAAATATATTACCAGATAAATTAATCTGTGGGTTCCAGTCTCTTAGTTGCTAATACTGCACTGCATTAAATATTAGGTAAAAAAAGGTAAAAAAAATCTCTTAACGGTTAAGTTTTCAAGAAAACTGCCAAGTTTTCATTGTCCAATTATAAATAAAAATGCCGATCACTTTTTGTTGCCTTGTTACCCTAACAGGAAACTACATTTCTTGCCCGAAGCGAGCTATTACGAAAATTATTAAGAAACTAGCATATCTCTGCTCATCTCGTTAACTCGGAAGAGAGACTATTGTTTCCGCAAAGTAAACATTTGTTTACTTCTGACTATTTAGTTTAGAGAATATACCTGCGTCTATTTCAATGGACTCATAGCAAACCGGTCTATTAATTGTATACAAATATGCGAAACATAATATTGAATAACGTCGTATGTTAATGTTTCACAACAAAACTGCTATATAGATTTCAATGAAATGATATGTTAAATGATAATGATAAATTAATCCACAACACCTCATACATTAACCTGACTCCATGAGAAGTCGCTTAAACCACTTGTGTTACGGATATCAAACAACAAAGGAATTACAAATATACTACTTTAATATAAATATTTCGCACCCAGACATAGAGTAAACATAAATGTCATCATATAATTATTTGTCCTGGGTGGGAATCGAACCTACGACATTTGGCGTACAAGAGATCGCTACCATGTGCACCATCGGGCCCTTCTAAATTATAACAATAAGCGCATAATAAGCTTCTAGAGTATTCTTTCTAAAGACAGTCAAAACGATAGTTAAAATTGCGGAGACCGCTTAAACCTTAGAAATATTATAAATGCGTATTGTCTTTCTGATCATTACACTTTACAACTCCTCTTGACCCATCAGCGGTCAGTTGATAAATTTCGATATTATAGATCGGTGGCTACTATTGTTCTAAGTAAAATCAGATTGACACATCGGTTTGTCTGAACGTAATTAAATGAAAGCAGTTTTTGCGAATAAACAGAATAATAATGGTATTACTGTTTCTACGGACGTCTATTATTTTGTTTCTAGATATTTCTTGTATGCGCTCATAGCGCTACCTTACCATTCAAATCAACTGTGCGTACTTTCTATTTCAGAATTTTCGTCCTTGAGTTCTTAGTGACCTGTATTCTCGCAGTTGCCAATCCGCTAGGCTATACCGGCAATTTTAGGTATTTTACATATCTTCTCATTTCTATTGGGATCATAAAAAAGAGACGCCAAGCATACTCTTTGACTCTCCATCGATTTATCCAGTTTTAATATTTAATAATAAAAGAAGCTGACTGGTTGACTGACTGAATGACTAACCTGTCAACGTAGGGTCTAAAATATAAGGGTTAGAAACTTAAAATTGTGCTCATTAATTAGTTTAATAATGTAGAGGAGCACTAGTAAATTAAATATATTTTTTTATTTAATTCTCCCCTTAAAGGGTGAAACGGGGGTGCAAAATTAGTATGAAAGTTTGCTGTTTTTGAAGTTATTCTGATAAAATTCAGTATAAAGGTTCTTTATTGAAAGTCATGAAACACGTATAAAAAATAATAACCCCTTAAGGGGTTAATTGATGGGTCCAGTTAGTACGAAAGTTCAATGATTTAATTCGGGTAAAACCGCAGGGCGCTGCTTGGGTATAATTAATTAATATTTTGTGTGCCGTAATGCTATACTTTACTGCATCACTGGTACTTTACTAGTGAGCTAAAGATCATAAGAGACTTGCTCGTGGGTTAGAGGATAATATTCTTAAATCTCTTAATATTTTAAAATCGAACTAAAAATAAGTAACTAAATGGAACACAAATACAAATTAATAAAAAAATAGGTTCACCAAACTGTTAAATTTTTGCAATAAAACACCACTTCGATGATTTCCTATCGGCTATTAATAAGAGAAATAATTTCTCTTTCTATTGACCTAAAATAACAAATTTGTTTATTGTTACTAGTGGAAATGCTCTCATAAACTTTTTTAAAGAAGCTACTAAAGCAGAAATGTCTATTAGACGCCGTAGCGTTTGTTATATTAATTCTAAATATTTAATACATTTACAAAAATTATCATATTAAACTATTAGTTTTCATCAAATTTATTTCAAAAACCCAGACTTAGCAATTTGTGTGTCAAAATAAACAAAATGTTCCAATCATATTAAGGTACATTGTCTTATTTTTCACAATGATAGATAAAATGTCACTTAATTATTCTGGTTTCGTTCGGCTATTGCTATCAGATCTGTAAAAATAAATATGAATCTTCTTTAGTAGATTTTTCGTTTGAAGGCACAGATAAGTAAATAGCTAGACTTTGTCGCTAAAGATGATTTAACATACAAATCACAGATTTCATCTTCATTACGACGTATGTGCGATCTGATCTATAAGTCATTGTAGATATCCATTTGAGCACGTAATCATGTGATCGTAGTTGTTGAAAACGTGCTTCAAGAGTCCAGCTAAAGATTGCTGTTTCTTTAGATTAGTACAATTATTGCTACCGGCTTTAGAAGAGTTTTTAGGAGATATTGGCTTCTATAAACGTATAGTTAGAAAAGCGAATGCACGATTCTTGACCAAACAACTTAAGTCGCATTATATACATTTTATCTTTAAATTGATTAAATAAATAAGACTAACAATGTAAATAAATAAAATTAACAATGTATACAATTTGATTTTAATTTCTATATTTATTACCATTAGGGCAGAGTTTATTGACTATCATTTGAATCCTAAACTAGATAGCCCATATTTCCTTCACATCCAAAATGAGCACCGAGAAGAATATTTTAAATCAGTTTACTATTATTATAATATTGTATCCAATTATCCTGATTTTTAGTTAAAACATCATGATATTGTGTCAGATTTTTCTTCTAAAAGACATAATAGCATAAATAAATTTTTTAAAAGTTTCAAAGTTTAAAAACGCAGTTGAACGTTTTGCGTAACTTTACAATGCAACCTGGATCACAATGGTATCTAATATTATAAAGATTGGATGCCTGATTTTTCAATTAATATAGCTTTTATTTAGCATTTCACGGACTTTCAAATTCTCCAGCTCTTACAACACCACACGGGCTAGTGAGTCATAAAATTGTTATCCTTAAAATAAATCGCATGTACGTATAATATGAATGCAAGATAGCAAACAACATAACGTCGCAAACATCTTAATCCAGCAAATGGGTGCATTGCAATAATTGGGAAAACATTGTGAAGGTGGAGTAAGGGTTGAATCATCAAATATGTAGACCAGAGTTTCTCAAAATGCTGCTTCACTACGCTGCCACTCAGATAGACGACCGCAGGACAGACTGATCTATTTGGAAACTATAAAGGCAAATATACCATTCGCCCCCTTAAGAGTTTCGCCTTCTGGTTTGAGTTGTGTACGGAGGCGACGTCGGTACATAGTGCGCCCTGTTCTTAGTTTCATATGGCTGGTAAAACGTAATTTAAAATTGATCTACTCGTGGTTTCATTGACAGCGAATATACAACAGAATATTGTTTATATGCGGCTGGAACACGCCTGATGGCGTAATAGAACTTTTTACAAACATTGCCAAGTGGCGTTGTCATCAATCTATTAATTCGAGTAGATGCTGCTGTAAGTTTGAGAAGCCCTGAAACCATTACTATAGAAGGAAAACACGGAGTTATCAAGATTCCCTACAATTCGTGTACGATGGAAACGACCCCTCCGGAAAAGATTTCACATTGAGATGTGAACAAGATCTATTTTGTTGCAAAACCCCTACGAACACAGAGCTTGGACCAAATAACAGTTTTGAGTTTTTTTCGATCAATGTCATCCAACGCATACTGCGTTTATTAAAATTAGAAGTATAAAGAATATAATGCCCGTCATATATACTTACAAATTAGCATTTACTGTTATAAAACTAGATTTGTTTGATTATAACTGTACTAGTAACTTTTACACGTACTTACTTATAAATTAACTGAACTAAAATTTTAATGAATAAGAGTAAGTAGATTTGTAAGTATTGGAACCTTTTTTTATTAATTTGTTCACTCGTAGAGATGTCTTAATCAATTTTAATAGATCGATTGAACTAAAAATTACCGTATTCATATATGATATAAATATCTACTACTTATCAATACTCAATAAACTGCTTTAAAATGTTCTATTATTTCAATAATAGTTATTTATTTTAATACATAAAAAAATCTCAATAACGTTTGCAGCTTAAAAATAACAGGAACCTATTCAATATATCGCAAGTTTCACTCCGTGGAAAATGGTTATAAGGGTAATAAAGGGAATCTGAAAGAGGCGACGAAGAAAACACGTATTTTCTGGCGGAAAGCTATCCTTGAAAATGGTATTTCCCATACAGTACAATTCAAGAACTTTATACTGTCAATAAGCAATATGAAACCATTTTCAAATAATATATTTGCATCATCATATAAATCATTGGATGTCCACCTTTTTACATAGGCCTCCCTAAAAAGAGATACAAGGGCTGATGGCAATCGTGGAGCATCCCCACCTTATGCATTAGTATACCACAGTTGCCTCTTATGACACCTGGAACAAAAAGGGTAAATACTATTCAATTGTTTTAATAAATATTGTCTTTATTCCAGCATTTTTTCCATATGTGATAATTTCTTAATAATTAATTCATGTTCGATTCCTTGAAACGTTCGAAATATTCCTGAATTCCGCTAACAGTCAGAAAGACGAAGTCTAATTTAATTTCAACAGCGTGTCGAGAAATCAAGAATTGAGTTTACAAAGATTGAGAAAAGGAAACGCCTGAAAACAGATGTCTTTGTGATATTTTTGGTACTAAGCTTGTGCTGGCAATCAATTAAGCGACCGTACTTACCAGTTCAAAAGATATTCCTCGGAAGTAGGATTCCAAATACTTGACCACCGTAAGCCCTCTTTCGGCTGGCAGCTCTAATAGGATATAGCTACTGTACATATCGTTACAACGAGTTAAGAAGGTCCTTTCTTGTAATGATTGAACGAAAATTATTTGTTATTGAGTACTGTAAATCGCTTTTCTACTAGAGATAGAACCTTATAAGAAGGTCATCTTCATTAGTAGCTTACTCTCACTTATTTTACCACCAAACAGCAGTTTACATTGCCTTAATAGTTGCTAGCGTCTGGTGCTAGTGATTTTATTGTAATGAAACTAGCGTTTACCTGCTAGATTATTATGACGGTAATGAAACCGCGGGGTGCTGTTAGTATAACATTTGTATCTAAACCTAAAGTAGGCCAAAGAGCCAACATTTAAATTGTACCTAAATGCTTCAAACGTAAATTGAAAACTTCTATACAAATTGTTGCCGGTACAACTTAGTTCGATAACTTTGGAAAGATTAAAATTTTCGTATAATTGCTTATTAAACTTTTTCCATTATGAAGTATGTTCGATTTCGTCTCACCCCAAGTATGACAATATCTGAAATTGGCTTGATTAATATGCAAATTGGGGGTTGATAATCTGTCCTTGCTCTATCTCTGTATCTTTAATAAAGGGTCTAATAAAGAGTTATAATTTAATTGATATTTTTTGAAATGTCAAGCTAAAAATATTTTATAATGTAATAATAACTTTTGTTAAGTATAAATAATATCAAATTGGAGAACATGTCTCCAATTTGATATTATTTACTTTTGTAATAATAATAATTACTGTTCCTTACTAATAGAAAAATGCGAATCAATTTTGTATTTTTGTCAAGTCTTTCACTGGCATTTAACTGATGTTGTAGAAAGAAAAGAAAGATTTCAACAAATTCTTTGTCATTTCAATTTAAAGTCTTAGTCACTAACTAGTAAAAAAGAAAGACGGCAGAAAGCTGAAAGTAATAATTCACCAAAAATAACATTTTCTATTTTTCAAATGAGCTCAAATATTAAGTGGGTGATATTGATTGGATTAGATGCTAATGGACGCTTTAGAAAATCTCAGAAACTTGAATGGTGGGTAGCTTCATAAACAACAGATATTCGACTTGGAACTCAACTAGTTACACAACCGATCAATTTATAAATACCGTGTTTTCGATCGTACCTTAGTTGTACATTGTACTTTACCCAGACTGAATGGTTTAAACAGCAAATGCGACAATGTCATTAGCGGTTTAATCTGTAACAATGTCTATTTAGCAGATTGTCGGTAAATCGGTTTAACATTCAGAACCGGCAAGCGCCATTACTCATCTGCTGAGGAGATAGTTAGATTAAGGTATACAGAAATAGAAATAGATATCAATGATAGATGACAACAAACGTACAACAAACAATATAATAAATAAATGTTTATTTGAGCACCATTTCAACTCTAATATTGAATTCTATCGAGAAACAAAATAAGAAGGAAACTTAATTACAATTCTTTAGTTCTGATCAAAACTACCGTATTTACTGAGTAACGTGTTACTTTACCTTGCACCAGGTGTCGTAAGAGGCATTTAAAGTACTGCAGCCGACAGATGGCGGTACATATATCCAAATTTAAATGCAACAATGAAATTTTAACGTTGTAGTTTCCTGTGGATTATGTTATCTAGTGGATGATCGAGGCAATATTACGTCAGCCCAATTGGATGCAATTTGAACGCAGACGCCTTTGGCTACAGCAAAAGTTTATTCTCTAGTTTTATCATATTTTATCTTAATTTTTATATTAATAACACGAGAGTGAAGATACTAATTAAGGTGGAATTTTAAATAGAATAAATACTATTTTTACATTTGATAGCAATTTTATATCGCAAGCTTATAGCTTAATGGCTTGGAAAACATTAAGTAGATACTTAGAAATCATCCAAACTTACTTTGGGACATAACGGGCGTCTTACTGTCAAGAGGTAGGCGTGTATGTCGACCAACAGCAAACGCAAATTCTAACGCAGATCTATTATAACGTAGTGTCCTAACTATCCACCACAATGTCAAGCTTATGGGCTAAAATGGTCATGTCCGTAATGATCTGTCTGGCTGGTATTATTCCGTTGATTCATTTTAAGATCTCGTGTCCATGGATACCCGATCCCTTGAGGCTTGCACGGCTTAAGCCTACATGTTGGAGTCTTAAGTGTCAATTATTGTTTTTAGAATTAGTACAACAACTATTATCCAACCGATAACTGCCATGAAAAATATCTTAAGTTTTTACTTTTAGAAGATGGTGGCGCAACTAATTTGCTATCAAAATCTGCAGATGCATCAAACAGCAAAGACTTAAAGAAAGAAATTACTTGGTTATGAACAACTCAGGATTTATAACACCAACTAGCCTTTACGGAGGTTTTCACTTTAACTCCAAAATATAATAATTTTTAATTATGTTCCTAGTACAGTTTAAAACCTTGTAAGTTTTACTTTAATTCTGTAGGGGCCTGTATATTTGTAAACTTTAACCTATAGGTGTTGCGTATCTGTGCCTAAAGTCTTCCGTGTATTCATTTGCATCTGTGTGTGTACCGGCGGTTGCGTCCGCCATTTCTATATAATATCAAAGTTAATTGCAAGTATTTTGTGACAAAGTAAACTATTTCTGACAATATTTACAAAAAGGACATTCTTATTCAACCCTTACAATTATAATAATAAATTACCTCAATATCTCATACGTTGACACGAATCTGTGATAAGTCGCTTAAAGCACTAGTGCACCGGATATCGCACAACAGAGGAATCACAAATATACCACCTAAAAATATATATTTAACACCCAGATACAGAACAAACATACATATTATCATAATAATTTGGGGTCGAGCCCACGACATTTGGCGCACTAGGTAGGATAACCACGTTCCGCGCCATCGGGTCCGTCGACATTCATCAACATCAGGCCCGAAAATTATCACAAAATAACATCCAAAATGTAGTCATAATATATGGGACAAAATCATTAAACCCATATCTAAAAATATTAGCTAATACATAATTGTTCCTTTTATACTATCAACTTCAATGAAAACAAACGAGACAGACCACTATAGCTTATCCTGAATAAGTGCCTACGGTTTTTACTCTCTACTTATAGTAATGTATCAAAAAGATAATCTTTCTGTATTTTCTTTTCAACTTTTTTCTACAATACCAACAAAATGTATTCACTTTTGCCGCCATACATTATTTATCATCGTATCAAAATAAGCATTACAATTTTTACTCCTTACCATCCCTGCGATATTATAAACGTTAAATAAAAGAAATATATAATTGTTACTACCTTACGCCAGAACGGTTTAATGGATCTGGATGAAATGTGGTATCCAGGTAGGTAGTACTCTAGAATAGCATAAAGGCTAAATTTAATCCAGTAAACACAGTTCTATTAACGTGGGATACGATTTGTTTTACTTTCACTAAGTTATCGCCCATAATTCTTTGTCGAGGCAGTTTAGCGATCAGGGCACAACATTGCCTACTTTTGATCACACGATATAAAGTTGAGCAGTTGGAAGCTAGTTAATGAATGAATTGTGTGAATTGAAATCCATACATTTGAAACCAATTACTTGAATCTTTATCCTTATAGTTATGTAACACAAGAACGTTTATAATTTAAAAATCGTCTGCAATTATTTCAACAAGCAGTCCGCATATTGATTGTAAATATATGATGGCATACATACCTGAACACGATTGCAAGAACGCTTGCCGTTAAAAATAGCGAAGTGTCAAGAAGCGACGGAGGTCAGAACCCACTTGCGGGGCTGGAGTGTGCTTTGGTTTCGCAGCCCTGCTTCCAATATGTCGTGACGTCATTGTAGTAAACAACGAAACATTTTTCGCGGTAATTTCATATTCTTTTACCTATGATTACTTCCACCTATGCTAAGTATTATAATTTATTTTTGTTGTTGAAAACATTACACACGAGTTATTAGTTTCCAAAAGTAATGAGGTAATCATGTATAGTCTGTAATATAATTATTTGCGTTTATATATCAAATAAGATATCTGAACACAAACTCCTTACTTAGTAAAATTATAACAAAAAGCAATTGAACTAAAATATAATGTTTTGTATTTAAAAATGTAACACATATCAATATTGCTTGGCGTAACTTATGGCGTATCGATTGTTCTGAATACGCATTTACCTCCTAGGAAGCGCTTTTATCGGGGAGAGTGGCAATCAAATATGATTACGGAACCTGAGCTTCATAATCCAAGGTTGGGTATTCGAGGTACGTATTATATTGAAGTAAATTAGTGTGGAAATGGGGATAATAAAGTGGCCTAATATTACTGCGTATTGAAAGCCACTCACTAGATCTTAACAAACAGTTAATTGACATAAAAAATCATATTCATGATCGTCTAACGGCATAATTTCTTTAAAACAGGATAAATGTGTTACCGTTAAATGTAATACTCAACGTATTATTTTTAACTCATTTGCATATGCAGTCAGTATTCATAGTATATTAGTTAAAATCTATAATTGATTTATGTGTGCAAATGTATAAATAACAATGGTTAATAGAATGTCATGTTTATTACTCCTTAAAGTTATGGCCAAAGCAGGCATGCAGCACATAAGTAGACTTACAGCATGCAATCAGACAAGACTTTTTTACAAAGTGCAACCTATGCGCTTGTAACAAATCTCAAGGTCTGAAGATTCACATCCGGGTTCGTTACAGTGAATGGAACCTACAGCCTAAGAATTGCCTGATGGTGATATGTATATCCGAAACAGTGAAGCTCAAATGCAACAGGGTACGTATTGCATTCGGCGTGATCGCCTAGAAAACTAAGATTTTAAATCCTTAGTAGATTTCCTAAAGCTGCAGTAATGTCATTTAATAGTTATTTCAATTAAGTTGATCTGCACCCAAGACAATTGTTCAATGTAATTGTTCTGTGAGCTCTGATGTGAGAGATAAATATTGCGTATTTGAATACCATATTAATATATTCTGCTATAGCTTTGGGTATACAAATGTAGATAGATATTATACGGATTGTTTTAAAAACTTGTTTTATATTTTATTATTTTATAGGCATAACATAAAGTATGCAAATACTAAAAAACATTAAAGTTACAGTAAGCAAACGACAGTCCAAAATCTAGAATGTTTCTTATAATTGAGGTTACTTATTGACTACAGAGACAAGTGAAACCAGAGATTTTCCCGTTTATTAGCACAATATATCAAGAGCGAGCGAACTTGGCTTAATTAAAAGCAAGGTAAATCCGTACACGTGAAGTCACATATAGCGTCAAGCTCAAAGTAAGAGGCGGCCGAGACGACTCGCTAATAACTTACGAAGTTGCGAGCATTTTGTGAGATGTTATTCTCATTTATTTCCCAAGCTATGGCATTGATCGTATTAGTAAGTCTCAATAGACAACATCAAGTACATTTTTCTTATCCTTTAATGAAAATTTTCTTTTGGGTTTTTCATATATACATGCTTGGCGCCTATGTCCAAACGGAGTAGGCACAAAATATAAAACTCTACTTCCTACGATCTTGGCGTATATTTGGTTTGGCTAATTAATCGTTCCATACACGCTCGTCTGACCTGGCCCTAGTTTTACATTTATAAGAAATAATAAGCTTCTACTCATAGATCTCTCATGATAAAATTAGTCGTTGGACATCTACTGTTGGTCATCCTAAGGAGGAAAGGATTTTTTGCATATAATTTCCACACCAGGCAAGTGTAGTGGCGATCGCAGAGTAGCTTTGCAACGAGGACGATATTCCCCCTCTGTGCATTTGAACTTTACTTCTTTGGACGGACATCCTACGGTCTTTCATCCTACATCTGTTGGTCCTGGCACCTTAGCCGCCCTTAAGACACCTGGCACTAAAGGAGGAACTCCTCTGCTCCTCCGGAACCCCACAGAAAAGGTTCTATAAATAATACAAATAGCTACAAACGTGCAGGATTCGAACTAGACTTTCTTAATTACTGCACAAGACTTTTGGAAGATGTATCTAAATAACCACATTAAAATGACAAATTAAACTACAAGTAAGATAAAGTTCGACTGTAATCTCTAACACATTAAGGCTATTTTGTATAATGTTATTCTTATTTATTCCGCATATTTACAGACAAAATTAAACAAAGATAAAATCTGAACAAGGAGTTTCACCGAAACGGTGTTTTTTATGCGTAAATGGAAGAGAATTCTAGGAGAATTAAAAGACATTTACTTTACACAATCTAAATCATATAGGTACGAATAGTACCTATAATTTTTGTTAGGCAGTCGGAGTAGATCGAATAACATTTCTTCATAATTAGCATAAGAACTAGAGTAAACTATTACCTAATAATGAGATTTAGTCCTACTAATTCTTTAGCACAGTTAAATATGCACCAATAATATACTGAAGTTTTAATGTGCTCTTTTGGATATAAATAAATATACATATTTACAAACTAAGATTTCTCAATATGTCGCACTTTGACGGGGGTGTGTCACACTAAATTAGACCTAGGAAAACTTAATGTAATATCTATACATAAAAAAATTGAGAAATTTGAAAATAATTGCCGCGTTGATCAAGTGTGGTGGTAGACGCAGAGCATAGCTTCTCGAAATGACTGCTACTGACAATTTCTAAGTTTTATTTATTAATTATAAGAAAAAAACCAAAACCAGTTCAACTAATGTAATCTCTATATTATTTCACTTGATGTGTAAGGTATAAGCCATCAACTAAGTAGATGGAAAATAAATTATTTATTCATAAAAACATTTTAGGCTAAATGGTAATTATTTTATTACATTATTATATATATTTATTACATTATTCAAAAGTACAATATAAATATTATTAAGTAGGGCTAAATATAAAAGAAAATAGATGGCTTCACTCTTGATATAAATTAAGGCAGATTTTTTTTTACTTAACTCAAAAATCTTAATTTTATAGCGAAATATCTTCCCCAGACAACTACACCCTAATACGAGTAGCATAAGATACAAAAGGATATTGGGTTAATCAAATGAATATAAATAACTGACATATTTATTTGATAACCATATAACACAACTTGATGGGCCTTCACATGACATGTAAATAATACTTTCCAATTTTATTCAAACTTGAAGCAGATTGTTCTGAAGGCATGTAGTTGAGTTAGACAAAATCCACCGCCTAAATTACAAATTACTTTATTAAAGCTTAAACAATAGCCAGAAGTCTAATCAATCCATTTAGAGAAGTCAATTTGCTCGTTCAGCAACTAGCTTAGGAGACGGGATCTTAAATATTTACACGGATTTATAAACGGTCGGGTACGTGATTTTAGCCGTTTGAAGTGGATCGGTCTGATAGTTTGGTTTTGGTCGCCTTTAATGGATAGGGCAAGTAAATAATATAGTGCGGGTATTGTGGGTACATTGAAGGACAAGAAATAATTGATTTGTGTCCTAAAATAGATCCAAAAGGTTTTTATAAGACTCTTTTTAAGGTATATTCAATGTGTTCATATTATCCTGCCCTCTTCTTTAAGGGCTGACGCTAAGCTTGCATATATGATTTAATTTATCTAATTTTAATCAGATTTATAGACGAAGACTACATAATTTTAGACGTGAAATTTTAAATTGATTCCGTTAAAAGAACTAATTAAAATTTTTGATAGTTATTGATATAAGAACTCAGCTTTTATATATATTAAAAATAAAACTGTATTTTTCTTTCTTCTAGTTTAATAATTCTGTTTTTTTATTCTTCGTTTCCTTTTTTTTGTTTAACAACATAGTGAGACTGAGGTTACCTTCGCTGTTTTCGTTGACTACTTATACGAAATAATGCGCTTATTAGAAATATAAATGTAAAATTATAAAGTTTTGGGGAAAGTTTACAATATCGTTAGCTAGTGTCCGCGATTTGTTAGGCGTATTATCAGCTTATTTGTCCCTCATCAACTATATGCCGTCTACTGCTAGACATAGACCTTCCTAAGTGATTTCCAATCATCCTGAAATTCTAGTTAGACCGTAATTTTAATATGTACTGATATGAGACTACGCGGTGACAAACGTAACGTACGATGTCAATCACTAGGTTGTCAGAAGCTCTGACTGAGGATGCACAGAATGTAGACCAGAACAGATTCAGCAGTAGACGTCTTCCATATGATCTAAAGAAGACATTTACTTCCTAAGTAAAATTTGGTTATACTAACATTCCAAATTTGCAGTATAATTAATCTTTTCGTATACAATTACATTTGTAGATTATTGTGTATATGTCGCAGAGTTCTCGTTCTTAACATAAATAATGTTGTTTTACACACTTCGAAGTAAGTATCCCAAGCGAGGGTCAAGATTTCTAATTAAGTAAGAGCTTTTTATGGCCCCGTTAAGTATCTAAATGAAGTCTTCTTTAAAAGCCCTTATTTGTAGGTTTGCCTTATGGATGTGAAAAGTCATCTTACGTATAATAATTTCAAAATATTTACGTACTATACGTATATATATATTATGAAGTATTTGTAGGTTGAATTTTCACATCCTTAAGCCATAGCTACAAATAAGTGTTTTTAAAGACGACTTTATTTAAATACTTAACGGGGCCATAAAAGGCTCTTATTTACTTTTTATATATAACAAACAGAAAGCAATATATCCATGCAAAATAGTGCATCTCAAATTCACAGGGTAGGGTTGGGCAGCAGCTTTCCCAAAAGTTGCGCTTTACGATTATCGACACGCGTGCCTAGCAAGGCAATTATAGGCAAAATTCCCCCTTTTTTGTGAAGGTCTATGTCCAACAGCGGACTTCTAATGGCTGAGATGATTATGAGATACTGCTGACTATGAGCACTGCTAGATATGGGCTCTGCGGAAATTTGCCGCGCTGAGCAGGCGTGTTGGCAATTGCATATATAATAAACGTTCCAGACAGGAACTCTCATAGGCCTTCGCTAATGTCCGGCAGTAGACTCCCAATGACTAATACAATGATGATGATGACACGTTATGTATGTGTATTTGAAAAACGCTCGGCAGTTAGAGTGAGATTTTTAAATAACTGCATTTAATTTACAAAATAATAGTTTTCCTTCTCTGAAAAATCTAGTTCCAAATATATGAATATTTCAATTTACGTATTATTATTATTAAACACAGTTAATCATTAAGAAATAACTATTATTTTCACAGTTCGTTTATCTGTATAACATGAAGGACTTGTTTGCTTACCTTTTCATGCTAACAGAAATATAAATCATATAAACCTCCTCTTCTTCTTAGCCTCAAATCCCTTTGGATCTGCATAAAAAATGCGCTCGTGTAAAAAAGACTATTGAATTTGGAGAAAGCCAGCCATGTATATCAAAGTTAATTCAACGGCAATCTATAGTCTCTCTGCTTTAGAAATCGTCTTGATGGAAGTAAGTTCTCATAAAACTAGCACCGCTCCGCGGTTTACTCGCATAATTCTCCTTTCTGTGACAATATGAAGATACAATATTTTGCCTATGTCATTGCTGATACGTACAAAAATACAAATCCTGTTTTTATTTAGTTTGATTTTTTCTAATAAAATGTTATATTTTTTTAATTAATAAACGTAGAATTTGATTTATTAAATACAATGTAACATAGGCTACTTTACTATATTTTACTCAATTAAGAAAGAACTATCTAATGGTGAAATAATTTTTCAAATCGATCTTGTAGTTTTTGAGTCAAACCCCAACAAACAAATAATCAAATATTTCCTGTTTATAATATTAGTATATATAAATAATATAGTATAAATATAGTATATAATAGTAATATAGTAATAATATAGTAGTAATATATAATATAAATATAGTAGTAGTAAAGTATAATATAAATTCAGAATTAAATGAACGTGAACGAACGTTGAAACTTAAGTGATCGCACTTACCATCAGGTTCATCACGCAAATAATAATTCGTTTTCAAACAGTCATCACACAAGCACTCTAATAAACTTAGAATCGGTCCCTAAATTCAAGAAAGCTCCAATAATGCCTCCCTTTCAAATAAGCGACGGCCTTTTGAATATCTCAAATTGCACCGGACTGCTAATAGGGCTGTCACTCGGCTACTTTTAATTTTAAACAAGGCAAAATTCGCACGTTTCTACAACTCTCGTGTGAATTACGGCGAACACGCTGGAATGTTCTAGAAATGTGTGATAAAATACCCAGGATTTTTGTGCCCGTGGAGTTGTTACGTAACTCTACGGAGGGACTCGCACGACGCTATCGGTAACCGCTTTGGGGCCAACAATTTGTAAGGTTTTAAATCTTTTTTGGCAACGCGCCAAAGGTAATCCCAAATGTGTCATAAAAATAGACTTGAACTACAAAAATAGTGTAACAAAGAATATTTCTTTGTTATTAACGACGATAGTCGAAGAGAAAAGCTAACATTATGAAGAATATAAGGAAAATTTGCCTATTTTCTTAACACGTAATTATTATTTTTCATTTAATTCCCAGATTCATTTAACTTTACGAGATCCCTGTATGCAAATAATGGGAATGTATTATTTAAATATGTTGGATAAAATTAATAGACGTTCTCCTTACAAATTAAAGACATTTCGCGTATTTCAAGTTCACAAGAAATGCGCACTTTGACAACAATAAATCGTGGATAACTTATTTATTTTTGTTCATAACAACATGACCACTGTTGAAAATAATAACTGCAAAAGTGAACAAAATATTAAGAAATTAAATATAGAGCTTTATAACTGATATACGAGTAGAAAAGATTTATAATAAAAGGCAAACATATAAATGTAAGAAAATCATACTTTTAAAGATGTTTAATTTTAATATTGGACATCTATGGTCTTTGCTTTGGAAATATTTGTAAGCCCTATAAAATAAAACATTCCTTCGTCGGCGGTGAGAATGACTACGTGCCAACCTCCGGGTTAGCCTTACGTCGGTAATACTTCTGCATTTAACTGGAATAACCCAAATACTAACCAGATTATAGGACCCTGGATTCCTATTGTTAACGAAAAAGTGGGAACGAGTGGCTAAATTTATAAGCGTAGCACAGTTTAATAAGAGAGCCCCGTATATCACATGGTAAGGAAAGGAACAAAAAAATATTAAGCGTAGAACGCTTTCATTTGCGCTTAAAAGTTTTGGAAAGTTTAAATAAGATATAGAATATATTTTTAGTAGGGTGCCGTGGCGTACCAGCTGTCGTAAGAGATGACTAATGTACCGGATCCGACAGATGGCGGTATGCCCATCCGTAAAAGCGCAGCTTAAAAACTACAAGGCGCAGATGAGCAGCAGCATCCTCGTCGCGGAGTTGCACTCTGAGGTCGCTACCGTGCCTACCCAGCGCGGGAATAAGGGGCAAAAATGGCCTATGTCTAACAGTAGACTTTCTATATTTGATATGATGATATGTTTTTAGAATCACCTAAATAATAATTTCGTATCGAACCCAGAACTTATTGCGTATTGCATATTGGCATTAATGAGACAACTATCTTAATTACGTCATGTCATCTGAAACTTAGCCACCTTCTAGTTATTACAAGTATACAGTCTGAATAATGGTAATTGTCATCATAGCTTATAGACAAGGGTATCATTAGCGGTTTTGTAACCTGAGAATATAATATGAAAATGTCTGCTAGTGTCACTGACTCTTCTTACGACGGGACGTATCCATCGCACTACGGCACAGCATTGCCACCACAGACTGCAGTTTCGCGGGAATAAAAGGGATTATCTTAACTTAGGTCAACGGTGTTACGTTCTAGTTAGGAAAAACTTTGAAGGATCTATATCTGTATCTATAAGCAATAATGCGTGGAGATGTTGACTCGCCTGAATGTGTAAAGCAACTGTCACGCATCTTTGTACCTGATAACCATCTGCGCATTCTATCCAGACGAAGACATCGGTTGTTTGCGCCTCTGCCATGTCGTAGCGCGTGCGCAATTACCTTTATGCCGCATGCAGCAGGCACTTAACGCACTCCCTATGTCTCATCCGGATTTTGATGTATTTGTTAAACACGACAAATCATTAATAATTAAGTTCGATGTAAAATAATTTTATTTTTGTTACTACTTTATAACTGTGCTATTGGGATGACCCGTATAATTATGTTAATAATAAATAAATAAAAAATTATAACAAATGTTTAATATATTTTATTTTTCCTCATGGCATTTTGTATGTATTTATACTAGTACTAGTACTAGTTTAAATAATTTTGATAAAATTTGCCGGTCTAAAGCTACTCCCTCTATTAAATTAGACAAATTAAGTGTCTAAAAATATATGTCAAAACGTTTAATAAAATTAGTAGCTGACATGATATAGTATTGAAGTGTCTCACCGATATTTTTATGAGAATACTATACGTACTGTTTACTATCGTTGTAATAAAATAAAATAACAACTATTAGGTATATTTCTCTATTATTTCGGGCTTGATACAATTTATGCAGGCTCAATGCGTAATGCAGATAACACTATAAATTATATAAGGGCTATAAAATCTCGATAAATTCAAACAAACCATGAGTGATCTTCAGGAATACGATTTTTTAAAAGTAAAATGTGGAAGCTTTTTTTGTTGTTTTACTTTTTATGCTGTCTTGTTGCAGTCCTTACAGTGATATAATAAGTTCTAATGTGAAGACATATTTGGATAAATAATCGAAAAGGAGATTACTATATACAAAGAAACATTTAAGAAAACGTGCTCAGTGTATCTTCTTTAGATCTTAACAAGCAATTTATACCTCTTCGAACTCATTCCCGTACTCAAGTCAAACCCTTGAGTAAAATAAATTGAGTTTGTCCCTGAATTTATGTAGATACTTAATCAAGACTTCTTTTACTAAACTTTCTCACTGTTAACTTTCCAACAAAATTCTCTCGGGAACTTGAAGGTTGTATTTTTCGCGCTAATAACTCCCATCGAGGGACATCATAATTATCTTGACTTTTTTATAATTCGCAGCAGCAATTTTTCTTAAATTTGTTACATCAAAAGTTAATATAAACTTATTTGGCTGTGATAGCCCGAGAGCTTGTAGACTATTTTGAGTAGGCACTTGAGATTTAAGATTTGTAATATTTTCTAACATTATTACTTTCAATACTTAAAACACCACTTTTTGTAAAATTTTTCGGTTACTATGTGTTTGTTATATAATTAAAGATTTCTTTTTTGCGTTTTTTTGTATTAGATTTATACAAATAAGTATTAAACATTTTTTTAATTTAAAGAGTTCAATAAAAACAAACCATTTTTGGAGCTGGTTTTTGGACATGACAACATTTAGCGTTTATACAATAACAGCAATCATTTTATTAAAACTCCATAATATCAAACGCATATATGGATATGTGACTATCTATAACAATTTTTAACTAGTCTATCTACGTCGAGCCAATAAAAAATTCGTGGTATAGAGGTAACTTATTGTACAAATAAAACGAGCAATAGCATCAGTGACGCAGCGTTTTTTATAGGACGTAGTTATATAGGTATGCTTAGTATAGCAGATAAGAAAGTATTCACTTAGGTCAAAATACTGCAAAATATAATGTCCTGTTGAAATAACTTACAAGTACATTATGATTGTGAGCCAAGAATAAAGTGAAGCTTACTGATTTATTTCTTATATTTTTAATCAACCGCTGGTCGTGTATATTCTTATATCTAAAGCTGTGGGAAGTAATTTTATTTCGCCATAAACCATACAGGGATAATATCTAGCAAACAATGCCGACTAATGCTTAATTTTTATATTAAATGCGTAGTTTTTTGCATCTTCTTAAAATTTGAAACAATGCCCAAACCTGAGAACTTCCCTTTCCGCAGAAATGTATGATAATTGGTCATTACAAATTAAAAAACATGCTGAATTTATCTGAATGTATTTTTTATTTTGATAGTCAGCGCGACTTCTTCAGTAGTGTCGGTCTACTCGAACTAAACATCTTATAAAACCATCTATAAAGAAGAAATACCCACAACATTATTGTGTTGAAAGTCGTAGCAAGTTGTAGACGTAGTCCGAAATCGTAGCTAAATCAGTTCAATTGTTTTAATAAATATTATGTTCATAAAGACACGACAAAGTGATATTTCACTGTAATATACAGTGATATGTATGAAATATACACGAGAGACTGAACATACACATCGACAAGAACCAATAAGAATGTTCGATAATAAAGCATACATAATACATACCCAATCATGAGTATTATGTGGGTTCATGAATACAAAATGTCCCGATCACAACCGGGTAGACAGATCCTTCAATACATTATTGATACTCATTTATTTGATTCCATTTAAATTTACAAGAGTATGTTTATATTACCTTGGATCAGCTACGTATGTTTGTTTTGATCATATCTTACGCGCCAAATGTGGTGGCTTGATCTCCAACATACGACAACTGGTATAATGGGATGTACTATTCTAATGCACATGGTAGGAACAGGCAGCAGCATCCTTGTCGCGAAACCTGCGCTCCTCGATTGCATACACGCTTGCCCAACGAAGCAATTTTGGGTATAGTTCCACTTTTTTTGGGCAGGCTGACTGACTTCCAATGGTCGTAATGATGATGATGTCATATTGTAATTGTTACATATCACAACCACAGCTTTATACAAACAACTTCTATTTTCCAGAATAGCAATCTCTCTAGAGCCAAGTTGATAAATACGGTTAGTCTTTGGGGAAATTTCTTATTAGATCTGAAAACCAAGAGGACACAAAATAAATTGCCTTTTAAGTACACAGTAATTGAATCATGAAAATCCGTGAATACCCAGATGTTTGGAAAAACAATGTATATTTCATGAGTACCTAAGATATTTTTCATATAAGTGCGAATGATAGAGGTAGTAGAGAACTTCAAGGACATATGCTGACAATATTTTAGGTATTCTGGATACGGCCTGGTGTTAGTCTATTCAACGGCGCTTGTGTATAAAGCGGCTAATGAATATTGCAACCGTGAGTTCCGGATTAAAGTAAAATTGTATATACTATATATTTTACATTAACTTGGTTGTGTATGCGTGTATAAATTTAATAATTTAGAAAAGACAATTGATATATGAGTACGTCATTTAAAATAGTAATCCAGTCTTTTTATACCCATACAATTCCGTACCCATAAAAAAATAAATTTGTACGTAAAGTCCCGCTAAGTTAACCTGCTTCGGTATTAGCCTCAAACAAACAGGCAGACAAAGAAATTAAAAAAAAATTGCAACATTTTTTTTTTGCTGCTATTTTGAAATGACATCCAGACACTTAATTTTTTTTGTACATATTGATGTAATAACTTATGCTCGATAGATTAGAGATACACTAAATTAATAAATAAACGGATCAAAAAGCGTAATATTTTTACATAGCTCCTTAGTTAATAGATTTAATTTAATAAATATCTATCAAATAAAGTAACATACCAATCAATACTGCAGCCAATATAATTTACTTACGCTGATCCCGATGGGATTGCATTACATGGTAACGTACAGACCACATGTTTCGCTGTGAATTCGCAATTAGGACCCTTGTACCAATTACTTGGGGCAATTTCCGTGATTTATCGAGGTATGAGACCTTACAAATGAACCGTTTTATCTCTACATCGCGTGGATACTTCGAAGTTCACTGTGTCATCTATCAGTTTTTGATACATCATGTTGATTTATTCTAACATTTACCCGTTCACTACTCATAATTAAACTACTTTTTTAACGGCTTGTAAACACGGTTAATTTATTATTTTACTATTAATTTAACATTTTGGTTACCTTGCGGCAACTGTTTTCAAGATCGAACTAAAAATGTTGAAAATATGAAAGTTAATAACCGCGTTTTAAAACCGAGATTAAAAGTAGTTTTATTATATCATGTTTAAGTTATTTCGAAAGAGTCCCCGTGCAAGATCCTTCTTGCTCGGGGGCTCTTTATTCCTATAGAGTCTATTCTATAGAGTCTAACGTCTAAGCAGAATATGTATGATAGATGGGCCAGTTACATAAAAAATAAGACTTCGATTAAATATATTTGAAAGCACAAACATAAACGCATTCAATACAAGTTTAAAGAAATACATTTACAAATAATAACTATATTTTTAGCAATTTTTTTTTTAAAGGTTTATAGTTCTACAAACCTTTTAAATATTCCACGCATCGTTTAATTTTTCGTATCATCAAAATAATAAAAGGTATGAAGAAACATTTTAAATTTTTTCAATATTACATTTTGAATCATGAATCATAAAAAATATTCAAAGTTGAAAAAATAATGCCTTGCGTTTTATTTTTAAATTTTATTACGCACTAAAATCAAGCCCCACCTATGGACTATGTACAACATAAATATTAATATGTTACGAAGACATTTTGTTTGTCTTACAATTGAAGTTTGCTAACTAATATTTACCAGCTCATTATAATTTTGCCTCAATATATGTATGTTTTAACTACTGATTCACGCATGTACGTACCTTAAATATTTGCCACCTGCATAGGAGGAAACTTAAGCAACCCTTGAGACATTCTATTTAATATTCCACTCGCATTGCTTCCATAGTGAGATTTATTAAAACAACGTGCCGATTCGAGCCGATTTCCTTTGCTACTGGTTCGATTTAAAATTACTTAAGCTAACAATCCTACGTGAATAATTCCGCAACGTATCTCACGCTCTTTATGTAGGATAAAACTTTCTGAACCGACCGTTTATTTACAGCAAAATAATGTGTCATAAACAAATTATACAGCAAGAAAAGTAAAAATATAAAATGAATTTTAATTGAGATAGAAGTGGTAATAAGAATCTTTTGTTCTTATATCAATAAAGAAATGGTATACCAGTATCTAGAGAATACTAAATCTGATATCAGCTACTAAAGAGAGTGGGCTATATATACACAAAATCCTTGACCCCTTAAATAAAACAAATAATATCAGATAAAGCTATATTGCACTAATACAAAGAAAAAATGTATAAAATTAAAGTATATACCCGATTTATCATGTAAGTCATAAACAGAAGGTGTCAATGTGTTAGATTTTGTTACAATATGAAAAAAATTAAGGATTATTTATTTATCATTAAATAATAATGTTTTGCTGTGGTCTTTACAGCTGTTTTTGCGGTCTTCGTAGTATTTAGCAAACAATTTCCAATCAATAGTTCAAATACAGCGGTAAAAAAACAATTACAACACTTTTTTGAAAAAAAATAACAAATAGCTATTGGTTATTATTCAATGCGCAAAAAAATCATTTGAATTTATTTTTCGCAATGAATAAAATATGTACCAGATCAATAAACAAGTAGTGTCCGCGTGAAAACCGTATAAACGCTAGTAATATCACAAATTTAACATAAAAATCATTCTCAAATAACTAAACCAATTCACATTGCAACAGTCGGTTATGTAATTTAAAATACAATTAAAATATATTATAAGCAAGTATTTAATATAATGGTAAATATTTCTGTATGTACAGTATCTGGATGTATGTTACTCAAGTATTATTATTTATGATTGTGATGCGTACCATTGCCGTACTTTAGTGCTTTAAGCTATTTATCTCAGAGTCATATCAATTAAAAACGTTTATTTAATACAATTTATTATTTATCTGTCAAATGTAATGAATGCTGGTTTCAAATTTTATAAAAGAAAATGTAAATGACTAATATATAATAACTACGATTACTAGCAATAACTCCACTGACATTTTTTACAGTAACTAGTGCAAAGTGCACTGAATTTTCAATATTATTTCGGTTTTATGAACTTATAAAATGAAATAAGTTAGAAACCAAATTGTAACAGTGACATTAGATTGTAGACTTAAAGATTCATAGTACCACTTGCAGCTATGGCATAGAATTTTAAATTCAATTTCGTACTTTAAACTATGTGGTATTCATTTTTCATTGCATTTGCCGTGTTGTTAATAATGAATTGAAGGTTTTACCCAATTACCTTGTGTTATTTCAAAGTGTATAATGATTTTTTTAGATTAATTGTATTCTTCGTCTTCTTATAATATTTTTACATTTTTATCTATTTACTCTTCGTGTAAAAGCTCTATATATTTGTCAAACATACCATGACATGACATTTGTCAAATCAAAGCATGTGAAAATAAAATTTGTGCAGTCATTCTACTTTCAACTATACTTTCTACATGTAATAAATAATTTATATTTCTATCATCGTCATCTGTACTATACTGATAGAACAGTCGTAGAAAGTCCTCTGCTGGACGTAGAGCTCCGCTAGAAAGGGCAAATAGTGCTTATAAATGCCACGATGGGTAGGCGTAGTGACAATCGCAGAGCGTGTCTTTGCGATGGAAATGCTGTCGCGCATTTCCCTCCTGCTACATTTGAGCTACGATGTTTCGGGTGGATATACCAACGCCTTTTGGTTCAATTAATTTTGTCGCCTCATACGATACCCTGTACTCGTGGAGATACTTATTACCTGCCGGTACTAGGACCGGTAATTTTTGTATTTTTTTTTTGATAAAAAGAAAATTAATGTTGACGTTTTGATGGAAATTATTACCTTTAAAAACCGTTAAAAAGTGTTTAGTAGTAATATAAATTATACTTTATTAAATTGTTCTACAAGTTATGATTTTTCATCATTTATGTTCCTTTATCACAAATACATTTATCGTAAAAAATGTCACTGAACATTCGTAAAAAAGTTATCTCATTTTCTGATAACAGAGCAGTCTCAGGGCAGCTTTATGACGTCATCAACTGCAAAAATACCCGACTCGCTTGAGGGGGGTGACAACTGCGTCATTTCGTTAAATTACACATAAGTGGCTTTCGTTAAAACCGGCATAATTGACGTGATTTATCATTGTAAAATATATTCTATTTGTCGAAACAAGTAGGTACATATTTGAACATAATATACTACGATAGACATCACAAATATGACAGTTATACGTTTTTGCTATCGATATAAATTGATTATGTGTAAACAAAAATCGGTCATTAACCAAACTTACGCATTAACTTGATAATTATTCAGCGTTAATGTGTGACCACATTGACGCTGAATGTTCGATGACATTTAATGTTTACTTTATTAATTCAGCTACTACAGCACATGTACAAAGTATGTTACGTTCTTAAAACCTAAAACTTTTTACGGAAAACAAATTTTGATCGATAAATTCAAAGGTGTTTTTCTATTTACTTCTTTTTTAATAAACATTAAGATTTTAAATAAACGAAACATGTATTGTAATATTTTTAAATAAAACGTCTTTTATTAAGTATTTTATCATTATTTATCTTTAAAGTTTCTATTGTCTTATGATAAAACTACCCGCGGGTAACCAATAAAAGAGAATAACGCCTCACACTCGATATTCGATGTTACAATTACAGGAAAATAATCCCAAAAATTAATAATTATATGTTGAACGTATGTCCAATAGTGGACGTCTTACGTAATCAATGTGAAAATTCCCATATAAATAGATAGTATTCCAATAGATCATTGTATTTTTCTTTAGAAGTTTTTCAGCTTTTCGCACTCATGACTCTGTCAGTATGATCGGTACATTTCCAGTATCCAAAGTAGTCTATACGATAGAAAAACCTAACCTAGGCTTTAAACAATTCACATGCCAGTTTTCATCAAAATCGGTTAACTGGTCAAGCCGTGAACGCGTAAAATCTAGACAAACACAAGTTCGTCATAATAATACCAGCAGAAGTATTAACAAACGCAGTACATCTTTAATATTTTGATGGCTAGCACAGTTATACAAAAAATAATACCAACTTTGTAACTGGGTATTTAAAATTCAAAATTGTAAAATAATAAGAAGTTAAGTAGTGTGGCAACAAAATGACACATATCACTGAAAAGCTTTTAGTATTTCACTTTGAAATGCGGGCGTTATCTCCATTTAGGAGGATTTCGCTTGTAAATCACTTATAACCACATTTATTTATTAAAAATTTATGGCTACATTTAAAAATTGTAGAGAGAAAAAGTATTTTAATTTATTTTCGCTAGTTAATTTTCGTAAACGCTTAAAGAAGAGTTCAAACATGATCGCTTAATTGCAAGAACGGTGCTCTTGTTTTTATTTTGAAAGCTTTTATTAAATATCTATCAAACTTACAGATAGATGCGACCAGCCAAGACCACGTCCTATAGCTGATATGATGATAATGATACAAACAGGGAAACGTAAGACTTTTATAGCAGTATAAAGAAATGAATTTGAAGTTTGCGGACCGTAAGACATTCACCATACATACACCATTGAAAGTCCACTGCTAGACATAGGCCAGGAAAGATGGGGTCGCATCACCATCCAGTGCATTTGAGCTGCACGGTTTCGGATGGATATACCGCTATCTGTAGTTTCTAGTACCTTATCGCCTCTTACGACACCTAGTGCAGTGGGAAGTACTATTCTACTCTGTTAGTACCTCACAGTTTTACCGGTATCTTACGGCTTAACAGAAATTATACATTTAAAATGGCAGTTTCACTTACACCACCATACATAATGTCATTTAGTGGATTCTCAAAGCTATTTCGCTAAGACTCTAGAAAAGCCTAGAGAAGAACTAATATTTGAATAACTTTATCAATATCAATACTTCACGAATCGATAATCTTGGAGTACAAAATGTCGCCGAGATATATTACCAATATCTTTTTAAAACATTTTTAAAGGTGCCTTGACCAGAGTCAACTTGCACGTCCGTAGCTAAATGTATTTGTGTATTGGCTTATTTTTAATTTGGCAGTGTTACATGGCACAACACTCATAGTGATGATATCGCCGTCCGACCCATTCAGTGCTATTATACATAACAGCCAATACAATCCAGCCGTTGTTATGGCACGTTATCTGTCAACACAAGGGGTCCTTGAGATGCTGTTCATAAACATACGACCTACACGTTCTCCACATTAGGGGTGAAACGATCCGGTTGACGTGGCTATTGTTTGTATGGGAAATCAATGAAAGACCATTCTAATGTTGTAAGGGTGTTTGACGGATTATTATCAAGAAAGAACAAATTTCATTACATTTGTATGTTCTAACTCAACATACATTTGTAAGTAATTATCTTGTTATTTTCGTTGGTATTTGTTTAGCGAACCCTAAATATAATTTTATAAATAGTTAGTAAAATATGAATTGGTGACATAATTTTCAGGTAATACTTTCTAAAATTGAAATTGCAATAGTTTCCCATTCTTTATATAAACTTCATTGTATATAAATAAAATTGGAGTGCATGTTTGATATATTAAAATATCTGTATATAGATATTGGTGCTGTATATACAGGGTACATAACAAAAAAAACACTTTTTTTTATTTTTTTCTGACGGGCGTGTTTGATAGGGCTTTCATTAGCAGATAGCTGATATAATAATGAGTAACTTAGGCTATATAACATCACGCTACGATATATAGGGGCAGAGCATCAATCAAAAAAGGGGCAAGCACAGGCAAAAAATATACGTTTTGAAAGTTTTCGTTATGAGCGCTGCGTGGAAGTTTGCTTTTTGAAAGAAAATAGTAGTAGCTGCCTAGTCACTATTCTACGCGGACAACGTCGCGGACACTAAAAACTAATATTGAAGTGTTTTTTTAATATTTTAACCATGCGTAAAAAGCCTATTCTCAAAAACTTGTGTATTATAACTATCAAAGGATATAAAAGTTAAATAAAACATTACCTCACCGACAATTTGCTTTATCTTTTGTAGTAAATGCCACAATCCTTGCGAACTTCTGATAATCTTCTTAGCATTTGTGTAATAAACATTTATCTACAAAAAATATTTAAAGCCGTTAAAATTTACTTATTTTTTTAAAAGGAAACAATTGTAATGTTATTTTATTTAATATGTTTTAAATTAGATATCGTAAACGTTTTTAAATGTGTACATATCTAATTTTTAAATAAGTAGAACATAAAAGAAAAGTTATTTTTATTACAAACGCATATAGGTTAGAGTAGGTTTTAGAAAGATGGGATTCAAAAGAGTTTTGA
The DNA here is from genome assembly GCA_020976665.1 of Heortia vitessoides. Lineage (NCBI taxonomy): Eukaryota > Metazoa > Arthropoda > Insecta > Lepidoptera > Crambidae > Heortia > Heortia vitessoides. The sequence continues at coordinate 6,739,010 of JACJUM010003147.1, forward strand.
AAGAAGAAGTTTTGAAGAGAGAAAATTTGATTTCATACAACATCTCATACATTGACTTAAATGCGGGATGACTTTTTAAAGTACTTGTGTTGCGGACACCGACTACAGACAGAGGAGTCACAAATGTAATACTTAAATACATGTTTAACACTCAGATACAGGAAAAACACACATATCCGTCATATACATATTTGTTCTGAGTGGGGGGGATCAAACTCTTTGCGTTTCATCTATGAAAAAAAACACGCACTAGATAAGAACACTACGAAATGCGACATCTCCCTCATTATCAACACGATATTCAATTTTCCTCGGAAGCCTGCACGGTGAATCTGATACACATCATGGTAACTACGATATGCTCTTTAAAAAATGTCAATTGAAATAGGTTAGAACCGCGCACATAAATAGGGCAGCGTGTCGTGTATTAAAGATGTGTGGCACCCAGAGATGCATAAAGGCATTAGGTTGGCTTTGGCATACGTGTATGATGTTTACTAGGTACCAGCCAGCGCTCAAATATGACGCCAGGCAACATTGTGAGGATTTGACATAGACAGATTACAAAATAATTAATACCTTTGAGGTTTTATGCATTGAGAAATATACAGTATTCTATTTATATTACATACTTTTGTATGTATTAGCTATACGCAACTATTTCTTCTTTATTAATTGGGTTTTTACTAACAATTTTGACATTTCAGTGTTTATAGGTGTAGGAATGCCCCGCGGTTTCACCTGCACTAAATTGTAGAACATTGATTCTAACTTAGCACCCCCTTTTATCCCCTTAAGGGGGATTTAAGAAAAAAAATGGATTTTAGAACTTAGAATCTTGAAACTTTGACTTGAATCATTGCTGTTTTTGAAGTATTTTGCAAGCCCATTTGAAATGTGAAGGGTGAATTAAAAAAAAAATATTTCTTACAAAAAGTACTCCTACGAAAGCTTTTAATTTTCTTACCTTATTGGTTCAGGCCCCGAGTTTATATGTCAGTCAGTCAGTCAGCGTATCCCTTTTAAATATAGATTACCTATAACATTAAAGAGATGGCGATGATTTCTCAGCTCAATAAAGAATGCTATGAAAAGTTCGACCTGTCTTCTAAAGTCTTAGTAGCACAACGGTAATGCAGTCCCCCCAGCAAATGAAAGATACAACATTTAAGGCCCGCCTGAAGTCTGAAACAAGTTAAGTTTCTTCTAGTAAATAATAATATTACCTTTAGTTACAAATTACGAGCCAGATTATATAGTAATGCTTTTGGAATATTTCGGCGACATTTACAAATATGTTCCTAAGTTTAATACAAATAAGGGAAATAATTAAGTAACACACGTCTAATTTAAACTGGAAGAAAATCTCTCGCCTACATTTTCTACTGTCAAATCTTTAGCTAGTAACCAAGTTGCTGCTTTTCAAATTAAAACTCCTTGCTGTTTTGTTCATTTAATCAGTCGTGTTAGATATTCTATTCAAAGGTTATCCGATTTATCTCGCTTAATTTTAATTAGTGGACCGCTCACTTCACTCAGTTCGCTTCGGGTAATTAATAATTATATAATATTTAATAATGGTTAGCCAATAAAAAAAAATCCTTTCAAGAATCCTTATGGCGAAAATATAAACCAGTTGGACAATATCAAGCAGATAAATTATATTCTTATGTAAAAGTATATATAAAATACATTAAAATTGTTAACAATACAATAAAACAACCCGTATAAGTTATATTCTTAACAGAAAACACATCCATATTAAATAAGAACCAATGATACGAAACCGATATTCCGTATCCGAAATGGCGATCCGGTAAATTATTGGCATTCATATCCGTAACGCTCACCCCTCGATCAACCCTGTTTTACGTCAAAGAGATGAATAGCAACGTCATTGATAAGACGTTCAATACCATAGGGCTGTGTACTGTGTTTGTCTGTCCATCATAATGTGCCCGCATGAATGCTTTGACACACCCATTCAAAACATTAAAGGACACCTTCAATGTCATCTTCATATACCATCTATGATATCCAATGATATATCAGGTGTAAATAATGTCTACAGTATCTTTGTAGTCGGCGGCTACGTAATACCAGTCGACTATAATAATACTTACATATGTACATGTATACTATGGGAATGGGGCTGGGCAGCAACATCCCCATCGTGATATTGTATTTTGCTACCAAGTGTACTCATTATTTGCATATTTTTTATACTATGTAGTTATGAACCTAATGACCTATTTATAGACGATTACACAGCTTTACATACTTGTAAACTGCTGGACACAGGCCTATTCGTGTGGTTTCTAATAGAACGGGTAGCATGCAGCCTGCATCCAGCGGGGTCCTGCGGTTATAGTCAAATCACCTTTCCCCCTAGCGGGTGGACGTCTTACGTTACGTCTACCGGTGGTCGTGGTACGTGGTCTCTATTCTAAGTGCTAAGTGCCATGCATATTGCCACTTCAACTTGTTAATTGCTATGTCAGTATTTTTTACCATTTACGGATCTCCCCATACGTGATTCATCGCGCGACTCCGACTCTGAGCATCTCCCTTTTCATAGCTTATTGGGCTGTTTTGAGTTGGCTTAAAAGGCCTATAATTAGACCACATTTCGCTACTATAAGTCATTGCTGGTAGTACACATTGATTGAACCTGAGTCACTAAGATATATTAGACGAGAAGATGTTTCGCAGTTTTCTGAACACTGCCTAGCCGAGTCGAATGTGGTGATCTTGTAAGTTCATCTCTTTCTTGAAGTTGGACTAACCTAACTGGACTACTTTTAGAACAACAACTTTAAGAAGAAAATTATAAACTCATACTGCGTTGGTACATATTTTTTGGTCTTCTCCATGTTTATTCTGAGACCCAATCGTTTTAAAAAACTCGGCTTAGGTCTTCAAGGATCGTGGTCTAATTTTCGTCAATTCTGCCATTATAACAATATCATCGACAGATCGAAGATGAGTGATGAATACGTCATTAATACTGTTGCCAAATCTTTGCTATTCCAGGAGCTTGAAGGCGTTTTTCAAAGTTTGTAGTATATCATAAAACAGTTTTGGGCTCACTGTCTAAAACTCTTTTTTTAATGATTAAATAAATATTCTATTTGCACATAATTTTGGTATATATTGACAAAAAAACAATTACAGAAAATGTTTCACAAATAAAAAAGCATGCAACAATTAACAATCTCACATTAAAAACTCATAACTCCAATATTTGAAATTCCTGTATTAAAAAAATAAATTATTTGTGTACTCTTTGATCTCAGTAGGTAGGTACCTAAACATGCGAAGTGATAATTTTAGTATATTTTTTTGTTAAACAATATTTTCAAAATAAAACATTTTTTCTAATAAAATCTTGACTAAGTAAAAGTTTGCCTGATGATCATTTTACCAAATAAATTATGTTGCGAAATGTTCGTTTGCGAAATGAAATTGGGGCGATAAGTTTTAATTTAATATTTGTTTAAAAGTTGGTAAAATAATTCAAAGGAGAAATACTTCATTTTTAACTAGATAATAATATAGAATATAAACGGTACTTGATGTCACTTAGATATTCCAATACATAAAATCAACTCTTTTTTAAACTTTCCCATGGAAATACTGTACGATTCAATTTTTTAGACATAGAATTTTATTTTCAGTATGTTTTTCGCAAATGGCAAAACACGGCACGGCGTAAAAATATTTTTTTTTGACCAGTAATAAATATTTAATAAAAAAAAAAAATTGTCTGTAAAGTCAGTTTACTGTCGATAGTTAAACGTGACAATGACATAAAAAGATACTGATGGAATGGTTGCATTTCTTAAAAGAACGTTTTAATTTTATTTATGAAATTGTATCATTGTATAGCAGCTGTCCGCGCGGGAGTGCCGCTAACTCGAGTACGAGAGAGACAGATGTCGAACGCTGCCGAACGCGGGGCCGATTGTGCCTTTTTGTCGCTCGTTCCGCGCTCTCGCTTGCATTTCAAGCCTTAAACGGAACGCCTCAGAGTGAGGTAACGCCGCATGAGTCATGTTTTTTCGTGCGTGCAGCCGACTCCATCGAATTATAAGACGTTGTCACGTCAAAATATAACTCTTTTCCTTTAACTATAAATTAAATTATATATAAATTATAAATTAATTTTAAATACACGGTTTCTGTTACATTTTTTTGAGATTAAATCCATAAACAACAATTCTTACTTACACTTATCTAATTTTTACAAGTAAATCTCGGTTATAATTTATATAACACATATTTCACTTCCTTTGATAAAATACATACCAAACAAAGTTACGTAAAAGGCTGTTTTTTCTAGCAATTTTAACTTTCCTCCCACACTTACAAACTTTGCAGGCAGAATTCTGAAAGTAGGCTAAATTGGAAGGGAAGGCGTGGAAAATTGCTTTTATTACACAAATAATTATCTGCCAATGCCCACGTCTAATCTTTAGGAAGAAATGCAAAAGTTACCAATCCGTGACCGGATTCTTAAACAGTAGGTAATTTTCAAGGTATTTCAATTTTGAAGCGAGAATATTTTTAAGGTAATTTTTTATTGATACGGAAAAATTTACGCTTTAAAGATTTACCATTTTTTCTAGTCGATAGCGTTATGTAAATATTTCTTAATTGAACCTTTAAACCAATTAGTTTTTTTTTAATTTAAAACTATTATAATAAATATATATATTATAATATATCTAAGAAGATATCTAAGAAAAATATAATATATTTTCCTTGGATATCTTCTTCCATTCAGATAGAATAGGTTAAAGTTGTAAGTAATTTAATGACATAATACACTATCAATAAATCTATTAAAAAGTTCTTTAAAATATACGACCCATTTCTCACTTATAGTGAACCTGATGTCAACCATCTTTACTTTGTTTCTAATTAATGAACTATAGATATGTAGGAAATATTGTTGGAATGATAAAAAGCAATTAGACTATTTTAACTATTTATTAACATAATGAGTAACTTAATACGTAATGATTGGCCTATCGACATCATGCATCAGCACACGCACTAACTATATTGCATGTAATTAAAGTGGAGGCGTCAATACTTCCATCAAATATAGATACAATGTTCTACTCTATAAAATAATGTAACGAGGATTCTCTTTGCAAAACCGTCTAAGTATGTTGCTTCTTAACCCTTCTTCAGATCTTTATAATTTTGCTTAAACATATTGATTATTGATGTCTTTGTGTTCCTTTTTATATATACAAATACATTGAACATTTCCTCTTAGTACGTAGATACAAATCAAATTATACTGGATACACATAATGATATTGACAATAGTTTGATACTAACGGGATATACGTTCTACCATAATACAACTCGAACGGTTGCAACATTACTGTATGTGTGCTGGTATTACTGTATGGACTTACCATTAAAAAATATGTTTATATCCAAACTAATGTTTTTTCTATCTCTGATTAAAACTAATGAAGACAGTGTTGTAAAACGCAAATCTCTTATTGGCTCAAAACCAAACATACAGCTCACTGACAAAGACACATGTTCTATATACTTTTTACATAATTATCATTATACTATATGTATGCAATCCACTGGTTAGGATCCAATCCACATACGCTGGCTCTATCGTGCAGTGGATTTCCTTTCCAAGATTTTTTTATCCATGATTGCGGCCTTGGCACACGTGGTTTCAATTGCAGAACAATAGCGTCATGAGGAGAATGCTATTGCTGCTAGGGCTCCCAGTCTGGTTATATTTAAACTACTTTATTATAGGTGGATATACCAATATCTGTCAGTTCCGTTGCATCAGTACTATTCTACTCTGTCTGCACCATTTTATTCTAATTTTCAAAACAGGTTCAGACCGAATCGGGACAATATTATTTCTAAGTATGGAAAGTACTAAACTTTGCACTCATATACAACGAATGTAACTCAATCATTTATGTTAGGCCCGACATAAATTATGTTTTTATGTTGCTTTAAAACTTTAACTTGACTTGATCCTTGCTTTAACTGGTATTATATTTTAGTATGTATTTCATCAGAATTCAGACGATGAGTGCCGCAAGCAAGATTTACGCAAATCTATCGGACTCTAAGATGGTAACTTTAATTACAAAGAATGTTTGAACAGTATGTTCTTCTTTTCATTTTTATATTTAACTTTTATATGATTAAATCTCACTGTATTAGAGAAAGAGGCTTTACTCGTAAGATATCATTGCTTTAATCAACGGCGGCTAAGTATAAGACTGGAAAACAATATTTTATTTGCAAATTATTCTTATACGGTAGTGAAACACTAAGGTTTCTTCTACCTTCAAGGCGGTAAATGTTGTGCTAACAATATTTACCGTAAGGGATTTTATATTGCTTATTTTTCAATCATACTGTTAATATCTAGAAAGTAAATAAAGATCCTTTCTCAGCTAAATACAATTGATTGATATTTTAATAGCTATGATTTCTTTGATTCTTCTTTGCTTTTCAAGTCTATGCAAACTAATAATGAAATAAATATAATCATGAAATAATTTTTTTTTTGTTATTGTAATACAAAATCACACTGATTAATTCTGGACTTATCTTTGGTCGGACTTTCAAAGAAACCAACAAAGTTACCTAAAAAATTCTATGAATATTTTACAAGTGACAATTTTAAATTCTAATTATTTCATATTCAGGGTTATCTTAAGTAAAAGTACCTATATTTTTTGTTAAAACTAAAACAAAACTAGGTCCAATATTTAAAAATAGGACAGGAATATACATGAAATAACATTCGATCTTTTCATAAAATATTTACGCTAAATAAAATACCCATGAGATTGAAAAACTTAGACACCGATTGATCGATCAGACCAAGAAAATATCGCTCTGTTAAATGAAAACTGCTATCACTTATAACTGTTTTTTTGTTGTACCTTTAAATGATGATTAGAAATTCCTAGTTTTGGATTCTTAACTTGCACACCCCAAATTGTGCCTTTTGGAAGTTTTCGAGTAGACAGTTTTAGTTTAAAGGTGTAAGTATATTGTAAGATTATGTATTGCCTTGAGGTACCGGCAGAGTAGAATAGTGCCTTTCTCTGTATCAATCCCGTAAGAGATAACTAAGGTACCAGAACCGTCAGGTGGTGGAAAAGATATCTATCCGTATCAGTGTAGCCCAAATGCACAGGGTAGCGATGGGCAGCAGCATCCCCATCGCAAAAGCTTTGCTCTGCGAATGCCAACACGCTTGCTCAGAGCGGCAATTACGGGCAAAATTCCCTCTTACCTGGAGATGGCTATGTTCAATAGTGGACTTCCAATGGCTGATAAGATGAAGTATTTGTATACTCTTGGTAAATGCCTACAATTCTTATTTTATAAATTACTATACAACGTGTAATGCAAGTCTATAAGAAGTTCCGGAAAAAAATTTTAAAATGTAATTTTCCAGGACCAAATTACTAATTAATAAAATTAACACAGAATTTAATAGAAACAATACTCAATTGTAAATACTACCGTAATGTTTCCTCATATGTACTAATGTAAGAGCAGCATATCTTTATTATTATTGGGAAAGACAGAAACAGGGCGTAAAGTTTTATGGATGTGATGAACATCGTAATATTATTAAGAGTATCGATAAAGTTTTGTGTACGTGGAACAGTATGTGACATTATTCAATCCGTGCTTAGTTGTAACGAAGTTTCTAATCTTTCGGTCTAATAGTTTATTACTCTGAGGGACTTACAGTATAATATACATAAGATATCTTTAGTTCATTGGGAGGACATATTATATATATATATAAATATATTAATGAGGCCCGATGGAAACCTTCTGCGTCAAAAGTAGCGGGTTCGATCCCCACCCAGAGGAAATATTTATATGATGATATTTATGTTTTATTTGTGTCTGTTAAATATATGTGTTCAAGTGTTATATTTGTAATTCTTCCGTTGTTTGATGTCCGTAACACAAGTGCTATTAGTGACTTACCACGGAATCAGGTCAATGTATGAGATGTTGTGGATTCTTTTTTATATAATAAATACCGATAGCATTTAACCATTTAAATCCTTTTTTTTTGGTGGCATCGTTGGCGCCTCTAGAATAGTGTCTATCTTGGGTCTAGGTCGTGGATTCAATTTCCATCTCCACCTAACAAACATTTTTCTCGACTACTTACTGCGAAGTTGGGTGAATTTGTTACTATAAATTCTTAATTTTTTGATCAGTTTATTTTTTAATGTAGGATTTATATGAAAAAAATCTGAGTTTTAATATTTGAAAATTTCACTTTCCACATAGGCATCTATAATACTTTACACGTTTTCCAATTTTTCACCGCTTCCCAATATCTTTCTTTACAAATTTGAAGAAAACATTAACATTCGGTACAAATAACAGAAACGTTAAATTCAGTCCCATGAATCTCCTCGTGCATTCACCATCATTTCGCAAAGTGTCCCATTAGGTCCCATTAGCGTCAGCTGTTATCCGCTCTAATGCCGCCATGTCTTTATTATGGGAAACTATTTCTACCCGCAGCAACTCTAATCTACCATAACTATGTAGAAGACAGCTAACGTTTTGGATTGCCTGAATGTATTTTTTATTGTATATTTGATGATATCTAAAAAAATATTCACATATTTGCCATGCACGTACAATAATAAGAAATGAAATGGCCTTGATCGTGCAAATACTGGTAATCCTTAATTGTGCACCAAAGGATTATTATTATTTGGAAGGATAGATTTAATAAACATTTATGTGATAAATATTCGTGTTTGTACTGCATCTGAACGTTAAATATGTTTTTAAATTGGTATATTCATAATCATAAAGCTAATTTTAATTATATTGGTGACGACCAACACCTCCAATTGTATAATTTTTTGTATGTCTTTATTTATCCGTATGATTTATTTTGTGAGTTCAATAAAGAATATTATTATTATTATTTCTTATCTATTTAGATTTAGTTATTGTTGGTAACAAGGAAGTATCATATCATAACAGTCATTAAATGTCCACTGTTAGACTGAGGCTTCTCTAAGAAAGAGAGAAATTGACCATAATTGCCGCGCGGGTTTGATATCCATTCCCATCCTGTTGAATTTGAGCTTTACCGCTGCCACCTGTCGGTTCCAGAACCTCAGTCGCCTGTTACAACACCTGGTATAGAAGAAATACTTTTCTACTCCGCCGGTACCACGGCTAACTAAAACGACTGACTGCCTAACTTTTGAAAATTCGCCATTTAAGGGGGTAAAACGCGGATTCAAAATAAGTATGAAACTTGCTGTTATTGAAGTTATTCTAAGAAGTTTTAGTATAATTATTACATTAAATTTAAATTATTATTTTATATAATTCTTAAATAAAATTAATGAAACACGTGTAAAATATTTTTCTAAAATCATCCCTTAAGGGGGAAAAAGGGGGATGCAAAGTTGGTATGAAAGTTTTACAATTTAATGCAGGTGAAACCGCGGGACTCTGCTAGTATAATATAAAAATCAATCCATATTTCCCTTGGCCACGGAGTCTTACGTGAAAGTCTGGATCAACTAGGCTAATTCTTAAATGAAATTCCAAAGTCATAAAAAATCAGTAGAAGTTAGGGATTAATCTGATAAAAAATCTGACCTGATCGTATATACCGCGCTGCTGATTCTAGAGAGAAGTGACGTGTGTGAAAACAGCGAATGAAGCTAAGTGTATCCATTAGTCAACAAAACTGCATGCACTCCCGGATCTCTTTGTGGTCCGGACAAACGAGAAGATTACTCTGCAAATGGACACCTAGTATCGAACACTTTGCTAGGCGACTCGGTAAAGGTTACCACCGCATTTGTGCAAAGGTAACCAAACCTTCAACTTTTAAAAATAAACCTTATCTTAAGTCCTTAAGGTTAGCTTTGTTTTGAAGCAAAAACTTATTTAATACAGTTCTGAAATGGAGGGTGCATTGACTGCTTTTTAACGAGAAGCACTTGTAATCATGAGGACATAAATTTCACTGTTAAGCAGCAATATTATTACTTCAAAAATATCTTACGTAATAAAGAGAGGAAAAACAGCGCATTGTGTGTTCATTAGCTACGTTTTGCCGTCTATAGCTACTAACTTTCTCTGTGTGTAGTTTAATTTTTATAATAATAATAAAATCACACAAGATTTCATACATCGATCTGAAAGAAGAAACCAGAACAAACACTAATTATAATACTAAGATATACATATTTAACACCCAGACACATTACAAACACAAATATTCAACATATTAATGTTTGTTCTGGGTGGGGATCAAAACCTAAATAGGTTAAACCTACCTACCTAAAAATCACCATTATCTGCGCTGTCTGACCTTTGACACTATGACCCTAGATAATAAACAATATTCGATGCATATTATAGCGAAACAATACAAATTATGTGTGTATACCTATTGCCTGCTGTCAAATGAAACAAAAACATCCGTTGATTGAAGACTTCGCAGGCTTACTCTTACCGTAATCTCTTGATTGCTGAACAGTCAATTTTGTAAGTCCCTTAAGCTTTTTCGTAACCAGCTTGAAAGATTTTTCTGAGTACCGTAGAAAACTTTATACAAACACCACTAATGTACGCATATTAGTTACTACATCAATAGGTTGATTGAATTTACATTTACCAGACGTATCGTCCTGTTGTTGAGATATGCAAATCTTATTATTGATTTTCCATCAGGTGCGGGAACTCGAAATTTGTGATATTGCGCCTACTCGTTCCATTTTATTGCGACATCGATGTAATAAAGTTCCCACTGCTTATTTAAATATATATATATATATGTACAGTATGTATTGCCTTAGATTACATACCTACTCTTTAATATATTCATAATATATATCCATCTCCAGGTTTATTTTGATAAGATTTTTTTAGATCAAATTGACCTCAAATATAGATATTTATAATTAAAGTATATAAAATATAGAAAGGAGCTCTCAAATAACACATCACGGGTTAAGTTTAGCGAATTTGTATGCCAACGCTAAACCGATTACACGTGAAATATAGGACGCACATACCCATCTCCAGATCCAACCCCGAGCCATCTTGAGCATTTGTAATTCGGGTGTGATATTAGGTTTGCATAATTCTCATTTCGCAATAACAGTGCCAGATGCCAAAAGTCATAAACATATAAGACGGAATCTCCTAGGTCACACAAATTGTGGCTACACAGATGTTCTTAAACTTTATTCAAACTTTCTAGGTCTTCTTCGTAACTTTTGTAATTTTGTTGGCCTACTCGACTTTACTTTTTTATCGAGGAACTTGTAAAACTTGGAGTTTAATAAAAAAAAAAAATTATTTGACCAAGTTGCTAAACAAGCCTACAGTCCACGTGATAGTAAGCGTCAATGTAGCCTTTACTCCCTCCCCCTTAAAACCGGAACATGCTAACGTTGCTATTTGGCGGATATTTTTTTTAGACGGATAGTTGATATTTGAGAAGGAAATACTAATGAAGGCGACCTTTGTATCAGGTCTACCTAATGAATAATTATCATCATCATATCGGCCATAAGACGTCCACTACTGGACATAGGCTTCCCTAAGTGATCTCCAATAGGACCGGTTGTATGCGGTCTCTGTTCAGCGTCTGTCCATTTCGTTTGTGGATGCCATACGCTGCGCGGTCTCCATTCCAGAACGTTACGACTCCACCGGCCATCGGTTTTGCGTACAACTTACTAGGCTATTTTGAGATTACTTAGAATGTCAATGGTAAGATAACACGTTTCGCTGCCATAAGCCACTGCTGGTAGTACACGTTGATCGAGATTTTCTACTTGAGACACTAAGGTATAGCGGAGGAGAAGATGTTTTCGAACGCTGCCCAACCGAATTGGATTCAGCGATTGACCTCTTTTTTAAAGTTGGACTTACCTAACTAGTCTATTTGTTCTAGATATATATACAAGTCAATAACATCAAAAAGCTAAAGTTTTGGTGGTTACAATAAGGGCATTACACATTATTTTACTTTTCTCCATGTTTATTCCGAGACCCACTTATTGAGGAACTTGATTGGGGTCTTATATTTTATAAATATAATTAAAATATCCACTCATGATGGCAGTATAATAAGTTCACATAATGCAATTGTGAAGCAAAAAATATATATATCAATAATGTTTGTTTGTCTAGTCACAAAAATTTTCCCGATTAAAGCGTAATTTTCACTAGTCAAAAGCGGCTAATTTAATTTTCAAAATACAACAATCATGGCAAAATGAATTAAATCTTATGCAACTGTTTATAAAACTCGATGTTGTTCAGGAACTATCAAGAAAACAAGCGAAGTAAATTGCGATCGATTCCTTGTCAGATTTAGACAATGTATTTTAAAACCACTCAAAGTAATTGAGTAACTGTTTCTTCTTTATCAATTGTTCGCCGAGAAACGGGGGAATTCAGAGGGTAATTGCCATGCTGGGCAAGTGTGTTGGCAATTGACGAACAATCGGATGCTGCTGCCCATCACCACCCTGTGCATTATGCTGTTTCGGATATACCACTATGTAGGTTCTGGAACCGTATTCGCCTCTTCCGACACCAGGTAGGTAGGTAGGACATGAGAGGTACTTTTCTACTTTACCGGTATCTCCTGGCTGGATAATTTTATGTACTTAGAAATACATGTGTATGCACTAATTATATTTTTGGATTTACAAAGAATCTAGCTGTTAAGTATCTGAATTAAGTTGTACATTTCGTACTATACGATTGATAATTGATTATGATGATTTTTAAAATTGGAGTAGTTTGTATGTTTATTTTGACATATTGAATATGTTTAGACTATAAAACAATTGTTTCGGTATAATGCTTGTTGCAGGAATATTATTATTAACAATATACGATAACATACGAACGTGATGGTATTTTCTCAACCATGATCCTCACCCCACAAAAAACATTTACTTAAACCTACGAATAGATGTTCCGGGCTGAAGGGATATTCTTAAGCAGGTAGTGTCAAATCTTTTTATACGTTTTTTATATACCAAATTTTACCTTATCGGTCAATTGTGTATAAGGATATATATATATATATATATATATATATATATATATATATAT
>JACJUM010003147.1:6752276-6950748 GCA_020976665.1 Heortia vitessoides
GCGTGTAACCTATGTTGCACACTCTGCCAAAATATAAAGTAAACGTGATATAGTTTTGTTTACGTGTCCTGAATAAAAATAACGCCAACTTGTGGCAAATTCACTCGGTGAGATTTTTCCACTCATCGACATAGTTTTGGTTATACATATTCCGCGTTTCTTTCCTTCCTCAATAAATAAGGCGAAAGAAAAAAAATCGAGTAGAAACGGAGATGTTCCTTTTCGACAATTGCCATCTCAATATTTCACCCGTTTCATTATTACTAGACCCATTTACTGAGGTTATTGTTACGAAGCAAATGTTAAATCACATCAACACATTCTCTTCTTAGGCTGAGAATTAATTTATTTATTTTATTTAAAAATTAATAAAGCCTGGTGTTGAAGTGGCAGTGGGCAGGGCACTTAGTACGCAGGACCGATGAACGATGGAGTCGTAAGTTTCTGGAATGGAACCCAGTACCAGCAAGCGCAGCGTAGGATGTCCACTCACAAGGTGGACAGACGATCTGATTAAAACCGCAGGATCGCGTTGGACGCAGGCTGCATACGATCGATCCTATTGGAAATCACTTGGAGAATGTGGACGTTTTACGGCTGATATGATGATGATGACAATTTTATTTAAAATATGAGCATCCTAGTAAAGGCTCACGGTATTCTTTACGTATATCGTCATCGACAGAAATTATAGTCTACAAGCAGCGCCTGCGCGGCGGTTTCACCCGCATAAAGTTGTATAACAAACTTAGTATAATTTTGGTTTGTCGGTCAGTTAGTAGCTTCTATCCTTATGTGCATATATAGATATACAATTTTATTGAAATAACGTTTTATATCTAAAGATATTTCCATGCATGCGCATAGCTACTAATTTTTCTTTACAAATTACTTGCAGAAATCCGCGGTTTCATCCGCGTCGAATTGTAAAACTTCCACACTAACTTTGAAAACCGCCTTTTACAGGGAGTAAAAGGGGATATGCAAAGTAGGTAAGGAATGATTTTAGAAAAAATATTTTGCACATATTGCAAGACTTTCAATGAAGAACCTTCATACTAAACTTTATCAGAATCTCTTAAAAGTAGCGAAGTTTCATACCTACTTTGCATCTCTGTTTTATCCCCTTAGATGATAATTTTCAAAAGTCTGGTCCTGGTCTAGCCCAGGGTTGCTTTTTACGACAAGTATAGAGTAAGGTACTTGTACTATTCTATTCTACCGGTACCATACGGGGTATTTCTTTAAAAAGAATATAATTAATATTTCTTTTATTTGAATTGTATGTATTTTGGTGTAACATCAATAAATGTGAATGTAAATTTAATCAAACGAAATAAATTTAATTAAATAATATTAGTAAATAACAAAACAATACTACTACTTAATGACGGATTTACAATGCGGTTTTTTACTCAAATATTTTTGCTACCATTTAACTTTTTAAAGATTAAAAAATGACAGTTCGGCCAATTCACAAGGATGTACATTATAAGACAAAGGCGCCGTTTTTCTATTGCAAGCTTGCTGTATATATTTTTTGTTACGTAACAGTGTAACAAAGTCGAGGCAACAGTGAAAAAGTTGGACCTACCTGAATCGATAGCTTATTGTGTCACCGACACCTTGATCAATCTGCACTGTTGAGAATATCGTTAATTTCAATTTCATCAATTCTCAAGATGACAGATGTGAAATAATAAATAGACATGATTCTGAGATAACCTATACGGACGTTAATTAAATGTATTAATTTTGGTTTTAGTAGGACTTACGTCTTCTCAAGAGATTTTCGAAATGCCTTGCATTCAGATCGATCCTATCGAAATATAATATCAGACTATTATTTCTATTCTATGAGAAAAGAATCCAACAAAAACATTTACAGCGTTTAATGTGAATACATTTATTGCTGTTATCTCAGTCAATATTTATAATTTCTTCAACATAAGCCGATATTTTTCTCTGAATTATTATCTCGCGATTGGAGCATTTTTACTGACCCTATAATTTTATTTATTTTTCTTATATTAAATTGACCATAAATACTATTTTCGTGAGCAACCATAGAATAGTACCTCCCACTGCCCCAGGTGTCGTAAGATTCGACTAAGGTACCAAAACCGACAGATGGCGTTAGAACCATCCAAAACAGTAAAGCATAGATGAACAGAGCTAGGATGGGCAGCAGCATCCCCGTCGCATTAGCTACGCTCTTCGATTGAAAACACGCTTGCCTAGCGTTTTTGGAGAGGCTAATGTCCAACAGTGGACTTCCAGTGGATGGCATGATGATGATAATGATGAAAATACGATAATATTGTGGTAATTCAGTATAAATATGTTCACATTACAAACAAACAGTTCATATTCGTTTATATATATGCGCTCGCTATATTGCACTCGGATATAAAGAGAAATGACAAAAACACACAAAGAATTAGCAAATACAACACGAATTGCTATAGCATTTCACCATAACTTGAAAGGGATTGTATGATTTATGGATTAGGAAAATCGTGAGTGCCACCTAGCAGTGCGATCATCAATCTTACTCACATCGCCCCAGTAAGTACAGTTATTTGAATGTGCACCTGATTTTAAAATCTCAGAATCGCGCTATTTTAAAATCCAATATGAAATGTCCAATATGAAATCTCTTATTATGTGGAAAGACTTTGTACATTTTCATTCAGATATCATTTTAATTGGGTAAACGTATATATTTTCAAAAATTATATATTTTCTTTAAAATTAATTTCAACCTCAATTAAATTCTGGCGAATAACTTTTACGGTTAAACACAAAGATTTGGAATAAATTCAATGGTTTTTAAATATTTGAAACAGTAATATTGTTTGTTAGATGTTATTTTATGCAGCTTAGTGCTTAAGCGGGACTTTAATATACATAATAACTTCTTGTGAGGTTGAAGAGGAAGAGAAACAGCCGTGAGGTACAGTTAAAGTAGAATAGTACCTCCACATGTACCAGGTGGCGTTAGAGGCGACTGAGGTACAAGAACCGACAGATGACGGTATATCCATCCGAGAATGTGAAGCTAAAATACATATGGTGAGGATGGGCAGCAGCATTCCCGTCACAAAAGCTGCGCTCTGCGATTGCCAACACGCTTGCCCAGCGCGGCAATTATGGGCTAAATTTCTCCTTCCTTAGGGAGGCCTATGTTTTCATGACCTTCAATTGCTGGAATGACGATGAATAACTTCCTTTATTACGAAATCATATTTAATAGTAGTGAGTTCTTTGTTGATTTTAGCTGTTTTTATAAATTATGTTTAGTCCTTTCAATTAAGCTGTCATTTAATTGTCAACTCAATTTATTTGTAACGTTTATGTTCATTATTCCTTAATATTTTTTTTTAGATTTAATATATAAAATAATGTGCAATAAATCAATAAATAAAGGTACATGTTTGGGAAAAATATAGGCCGATTTTCGTGTTAACCAGACCGTATCAAATGTTGTTTTCGAAGCACAAAGTAGAATGCGACCTCCCAAACTTGGTTGTGTATTACAGGAAAATAAGCTGACCAACCAAGTTGCCTATTAAGTTCTGAAGTTTTCCCTTTATTGCTATATAATGCAGATAAACATGACTTCGAAAAGAATGACTATCGGGTACTGCAGGAAATTTCAGCCATTATGTTTCTTTACTTTTGTTGTGCATTGCGTCTTTAATGAAATTGAGACTGTTACATATTTTATGCCGAATTTCAAATCTAAGGTTAGCATAAAATTCCTGTGAATAAGGAATTTTTACAGCCATCTTTCACGATTCTAGCTGGCATGGGATCAAGCCACTCAACATAGTTTTCTGCTAAAAGCCGGAGTTTACGTCAAAAGGTTTCTATATTTTTTGCATGTATTTATATTTTCCTTTAATTACCTAAACACTTAATAATCATTTCCAATCTCATTTACATCAATATGTAACAGGTTTAATTTTGACCCTGTCATAACTTATTCTTGTACCTATTTTATGAAATATTGTAGACTGGGGATTTGGAAGGTTTTCAATAAACGTAGCAATCTGTCACGCGGAATCCCGCATAAGAAAATCGGTTAGGTTCGTCAGTGGACAAGGGTCGACGACATTTCGAGCAAACCCCTTTTTGTTCACTGCGGTAGAATTAGTAAAAGGTTTGTCCGGTGTTGGGTATTTATAATGTATACTATTTTTAGGGTTTCTTTCCAGAAACTATTCTACTGAAAGAAACCTTAAAAATTGATATTAATGAGAACAAAGAAAATAATACATAATGGAAATAAGTTTATAATGTACTAGCAGTGCCCGCGACTTCGTCCGCGTAGAATAGTGACTTTGGGGAGTACATTTCTCATTGACGCTTCGCTCCTATTGGTCTCAGCGTAATGTTATATAGCCTAAAGCCTTTTTCTATAAATGGACTATCCAACAAAGAAATAATTATTTGAATTGGACCAGTAGATCCTGAGATTAGCGCGTTTAAACAAACAAACAAACAAACTCTTCCGCTTTATAATATTAGTATAGATAGTTATTTGTATTTATAAATTTTTACATATTTCTATAGCTTATTTCTTAATTTAAAGAGTTTCCGTTAGCTTATATTCATGTTTAACCGAACAATGTACATATTGCTACTTTAAAATCTTTCTTATTCTGTAATTTGCTTTATGAAGCGCTTTAGTTTAAACTGGTGCAGTGAAAACATAATAATTTAAATAGAATATTTTTTATTACTCCCCCCACGGTCTTGGCGGTTCGCCTCTTATCCTAGCCAAATAGAACGGCATCCATGACCCATATTTTATATTGTACTAATAAATTTCTTTTATTCGTTTTTACTCTTCCTTTTTTACTTCCATTGAATCTTAAACCTAGTCTTTAACACTACTATGTACACTAATATTTTAAACGCTAAAATGTTTTTCTATTTTTGTGGTGAGTTTCCAGATTAACCAATGAAGTGACTCCAAACCGGACTGCCCGGAAAAAATCGCATAAAACACGATGTAATTTTTTAAATTCTCTGGACTAGTCCTAAGTTTGTTGAAATTTCATACTCAATTTGTTTGATAAATCGGTCCAAAGTAAAAGTAAAGTTGTAAGCCGCAATAAAAGACATTTATTTTGTCAATATGAATGAACGTTTATGTTTAAGTTTTTTTTTCATTTGTCTGTATATATATGAATATTTCATCATTCATTCATTCATCATGAATGAATGTATTCATCATCAATGGGCATTTGAGATCTTACTTTTACTAATGACACTGCCATCGTCGACAAATAAATACCTTGAACGACACGCTTTTTTCTGGCCTTATTATTATTATTATTATACTAACAAATCCCATGTATTGACCTTATTCCGTGGTAAGTTACTTAAATCACTTGTGTAACGGACATCAGACAATTAATCACAAATTTAATACCTAAACATATATTTTGAACACCTAGACACAAAACAAACCCAAATAACATCATACAATATTGATTCTGGACGGGGATCGAACCCACGACCCTTGGCAAATAAGGTAGGATCATTACCACCTCCGCCATCGGGCCCGGTGCTTGCAAGAAATCTATATTTATATGTAATAATATATAATTTGGTTTTTATTTTATTTATTATTTTATTTACTTTATATTAGCGTTGAAATTCGTATGACGTCCTACAGTGAAAACAACAGATTCGCACTGGATGCAAACCGTGTAAATCCGTTCTTATTGTAAACCTTTTGGAGCGGCCATATCTTGTTGTGTGAGGATTGACAGAGTAGAAAACTACATATCTAATTCAGGTGTTGTTAGTGTTGTTTACTAGATCGCTAAATGGCGCTATATCAATCGACAGCGTAGCCTTAATCCAACAGGGCAGGGTTGAGCAGCAGATTTGCTGTCGCAAAATTTTACTCTGGGATTGCCACTAGGTGGCAATACGTGGTCTACGGTCAACATAACGATGATAATGATAAGAATTGATTCCTTCCATGCCATAAAAATCATCCATCATCAAAATCTTCATAAATACTTACACTTGCATGCAAATATTTACATTTAAAAAATGATAGAATATATAACTAGTACTATAATAATGAGTAAATAGTCCATTCCCACAGGCCACGACCTCGAAAATACTTTGTATGATGTAGCTTATATGATGTACTTTTTGTATGTAGATTTTTTAATATCCTTTGAGTTTTAAACAAATACGAACAAAAAATGATCCAGATCCATTGTTTTAATGCTTAGATGGAAATACATTTTTTCTGTAAACTCTGTTATTCTAAACATTGTTTTATCAATACCCATTTTGATCAAATAACTATACGAGTATGTTCGTCCCATAAACTTACAATACACAATAATCGTTATAGGTCCCAAAGTAAAGCAAAATGGTTCCAAAATCTCGAGTATTATTAACTACTTGACCAAAAAACAAGTTTGAGGAAAAATGGTATTACAAAAAATCCAGTGTCTGGAAATGGCTAAATGAATCGTGACTCGAAGCTATAAGTTTCGTCGCGGGGGGTCGGATATTGGGCACCATAACACAGCATCAGTGTGGGAAGTCAGTAAGAAACCTGGCAGTAGGTAATGTTGAATACAAAAAATAATATATCTAAAATAAATAGCTATTTATTAAAAAAGTCAAACTCACCAATAAAACTTTAACAATATTAAAAAGGTATTTTCTAAACAGTTATAATAATAACATAAATAGCGATATATGTATATAAATAATCATAAAGCTATGATACAATAAATACAATTATAAACTTGTGCCCTTGGCGTACAACTGAATGCTGGATACTAAAAGAAAAGCATTTCGCACTGCTTCTGTAATTTATTTTTTAAAATGGATACAAATATTTCAATATTTTTAATGATGAATTAAACATTACAAATAATTATAGTCTATATTTTTTATGATTATTTTTGTGTTCTGTAATATAATTTTGTATTTTAAATATTATGAGCACTTTGTTTTGTATGTTATGTTAACACCTTTAATTGATTGTGCATTTAACAATTATAGACTGTAGTGTACTATTCTAATGTTAATATAACGATTTAGGTTGTAATAAAACAAATGTACGTTGGTGAGCTAAATAAATTATTAAAAATGGCGCTCTTCAAAAATAAACTAATTAATTACTAATCAAATATATTGCCAATAAAAATTTTGATGACAGACCTAGTACCATCAAAGCTTTACTAAATATATATTCACTTTTCATTTTCAAAATGATTCGGTATCAGCCATAAATCACTACTGCTTTATGCATAGAGGAAAATTATTGAAAAGCTTACTCT
Source organism: Heortia vitessoides (assembly GCA_020976665.1). Classification (NCBI taxonomy): domain Eukaryota; kingdom Metazoa; phylum Arthropoda; class Insecta; order Lepidoptera; family Crambidae; genus Heortia; species Heortia vitessoides. Next base: position 6,759,605 of record JACJUM010003147.1, read on the forward strand.
TTTATGATATAATTAGTATTAACTATTCGAATGTCTACGAGGGTTACACATTATATCGAGTCTCATGAGGAATTGGATAGGAAATTTTTATTTATAAAAAATGTAATTATGTGTTATATCTATATAGTAATCCTTTCCTAAAACTAACTTATACTTCTGTGTAACCTACTGGCTATCTTTTTTGCACTGTGTCCATAGTTGGCGCCCCATCGACGCATTGAAAGAACTTCATAATTATCCTGACCTACATTTCTTTCAATAAACATTTATTTTATTTGCTCTATATTCATCTTACTCGGCTTACTTTTCAACGACACTGTTGGATAAAATGAATAATTAATGAATAGTCGTTAAAAGTTTCCATAGCATCTGTTCACATCGTATACTCAATCTCAAAGTGTTTAAGAATAATAGACACAGCATTAAAGTACTTTATTAGTTATTAACTTACTAAGTATAGTTAACGAACAAGAATTAATAACAGTTATTAATTACACTGAAGAAATGAGGTTTTCCTAACTCTGTCAGATCAGTTAAACTTTTTTAAAATAACACCTGAGTGCATTTAAAATCTAGCTAATCAAACAGACGTTGTCTAGTCTGAACTATATATGTTTGTCATGTAAAAATATTGTTATTTTAAATTGAGATATGAACTATCCTAACTCCCAAGTTAGATGTACATAACATTATATACAGGAATAGATTCAAACCGGTTTAGTTGTTAAGAAGTTTATTTCGGATACACGCCATGATTTGATTTTTTTTATATTTAACGAAATATAATTATTGATTATGCCGAAGGTTTCCCTGACTCTGCCATATCAGTTAAATTTCTTAATAATAGACGTGTGTTTACTTAAGATTTGCAGGGACAGGATTTTATCATCCTAATATTAAAAATGCAATTCCAAATCTGTACGTTAAATTTTTACTCTTATACTTTCTTAACGGTAACATGTTAATTTTCTTTCCGATAATTATATTACTTGTATAGGTACAAACATTACGTATACTACGTATTTAAAAGTATACAAAAAATTTACTTGTTTCGGCAGTTTTGAAAATTCAACAAGGTAAGGAGACGAAATGGTGTAGAAGCATTTGTGATTTCGTTGGGAGTTGAGTCAAAATTTGTAAATTTATTCAATTACGTCCGATACTCATTTCCGTAAATTTCTTTGTTCATATTTACGCAAAAAGATTTTAAATGAAATACAAACATATTTCTAAGACTCATCCACATTCAAAAGTCTTCTGTTACATGTTTTTTATCCGGATAATGTTACATTTTTTCTGAATAGTCTACGTGACATATAGGAAGAGTAACTATCATCTTCATATCAGCTAGAGAAAATCCTCTGTTAGACATAGGCCATCTTGAGATAAGGAGAGTGTGCCTATAATAGCCGCTCTGAGCAAGCATGGTGGCAATCGCAGAGCGCAACTTAGTAAGGGTGCTGTTCGGATAGATATACCATCAACTGCAGGTTTTGGTACATTAGTTGCCTCTTACGACATCTGGTACAGAGGAATATCCTTCAATCTATGTCAATATGGGTTAGATAATAATCTAACTAGATTACAGATTAATTTCATAATATCTTGCATAATATCTCAGACAAACATAAGAAAAATAAGCCAAAATGCCGCGTGGACTATGGGTAGCTGCTACCAAAAAAGGCTTAAGAATATTTTAAAGTCTACATAATATTTACCTTTAAATTAATATTTATGGCAACGAAGATTCACAAGCCACTATCAATTAGGATTATGTATTTAATATTTGTTGCTTCCGAGAGATTTAAAATCTTCTGCCCAGGGATTGTTGTATTTTGAATTTAATTAATTGTTGAGAACTGGATTTAATTTTGGATCACAATACAGAAGATCAGACAATATAATTCATATTATAATAATGGGATGGGAAGGGTAGCAGCGCTCCCATCGCAAAGCTACGCTATGCAATGCCACCGCACCTACCCAGCGCAGTAGTTATGGCGTGAAAATCCCCATTCCTAGGGAAGGACTATGTCCAGCAGTGAAGTTCCTATGGCTGATATAATGGTATAAATTATATCAAAGACTAATCAAAACAATACAGTTAGATTGATTATGGATAGTTGTGTTTTGTTTCCCTTTTAGCCATCTATATAGCTGGAAGCCAACACCGGTAACCTAAACGTTCTAAGCCGAACGTTTGTTCGGTTTAGTTACATTTACGTAGGTTTAGTTACGAAGTTACCAGTTTTATTACGAATGGTGATTGCGTAGATATTTGATAAATATTTAATTGATTATACAATTAACAACAAAAGCATATTTTCATGTCTAAGTACGTTATATTTAGGGAAATACTTAAACTCGGCCAATAAAGTCAAAGCATCAAACAGTTTCAAACCTATAATTTCCACAATGTGCAAACTTCGAGACACAAGCATTCATAAAAAGCCGAAATTAATCCTAACTCCTTTTTAATAGTTTTAAAACTAGCAATAGATTAAGTGTTAAGGGCAAAATCAGGTTCCAGTCGTAAAAATGCTTCTAAGTAGTCTCGAGTAATTTAAAATTAACAACCAACGTATAAGAATTTCTTATTTAAACTCATTCAGTTCAAAAAGAACCTTCGCAAGTTTATTTTATATTCATTGTTAATATATTTTATTTCTCGAATAGGTACGTAATGCCAAGCTTTTGTTTGTGGTATACCATTTATTTTGATTTTATTTAACCGCTTATCATAAGTTGTGCTTTAGTGACAAATGTTAAGAAACATCACAAACATGTAATAAAATCCAAATATTATGGTATTTCCGCCCCATAAACTGTGACTTCGCATTGCTGCTAAGAGATGGCAGAAAACACTCCTAACTCTCAGTGTTTTGTTACACGTGACGAACAATCTTTCAAAAGCCAGTGATCAATGTTTTGAGAACACCAAATTTTCGATTAAACTTTAGTTTAATGGAGAATTATTGTATTGTTTGCCTAGAAATCAGTTTATTTACAAACCTAGTTTGTAACAATATTTTCTGACGTTAACATTTTCAGTATATATAATAAAACTTATGGGATTTTTGCAAAGACACCGAAACTTTAATTTCCCAATAAAACAAAAATAAAAATATCTTTAAAACGGAATAAAAATACATAAGTGTATTTGCATTATTTGACTAATCCGTAAAAAACAGTCATTGTATAGAAATACATACGTACTCGCGACGTACAAGTTTGTTGTTAAACACAATTTTAGCACATCGATTCTTTGATCTGATCTAAATATTATTCATTGTTTCCTTAAATTAGTAGGTTGAGTATATAATACTCGTGTCTAGTATAGCTCAAACGCAGAATTATTTTATTGGCGAAACATTTTGCTTCTAAGAAAAGTCCCGAACTATGATGTTAATGGGAAGTTTAGAATTAGGTTAAGTTAACGTAATTGCGTTGGCGTAATATTACTTTAGCGTTACATTTTCAAAGATGCTTGACATCACAAATAGTTATAATAATTTTACTTCGATATAAATCCTTTTTGTCAAATCATGTGGATGGTATATTTCTTTTTACTGGCAACCTTTAAATTACTCCTTAATGTAGTGGCATTATCAAATTATATAATACATTTACACAAGGTAAATTTTATAATACATTTTTTTCTTAAAAGTTTCTTTAATATTTCAGTCACACTCATACGGCTTTGGTTTACTTAATTATTGTTTAAAGGCAAGTAAGCAACTAGGAGAAGACCCCTTTACAAGGAGTCGTAAGAGGCGACTAAGATGTATCATATACCTTAAAAATACTAGCCATTGAAAGTCCACTTCTAGACAAAAACCACTCCAAGAAAGGAGGAACTTTTCCGGTAATTGCCGCGCTCGGCAAGCGTGTTGGCAATCGCAAAGCGCAAGTTTGACGACGAGGATGCTGCTGCCCATTCCTATCCAGTAAATTTCAGGTACTATTCTAATCTGGTACCTCACAGCTGCAGCTGCTGGTAGTCCACAGCTATGCCTTACAAGTTATAAATACAACTAAATATTTATTGAAACTATTTCCAAGAAATAATGGAAGAGTAAAATTGCTCAAACGGATTTAATATCTCTAAAAAAATAAACGAGCGATTAACAGCAAATATACGGCGGTTCGAGAGCAGAGATTAAGAATCAAAAGGGCGACAATAAAAGGAAGACCCCAATGTTTTTCCGCAGCCCATAATTTTATTGTGCAAGATTAGGGAACCGAAACGAGTCAAGCCACATAAAAAATCCTTAGTTATAGAGGCAGCTCTCTAGAGGGCACCTATAAATTCCGTGAGGGTTTTGCCTGTTCATAGCTTAATAACTTTCGCTTACTTAACTATATACGATGCACATCTAATTTCGCTTGATAGCAGTTCAAACGCTTATATCGTAGTGGCATCAAACTCGTATTTGCAAGTAGAAAGTAAATTTATGATTGCTAAATTATTGCTTGATGTAGTATTAGATGACTAGAAGGTAAAACGTAAGGCATTCTCTTTTTTTTTTCTTGCGTAGTTTACTGCAGTTTATTATTTGCACAGGAACAAAACATTTCCTTTCTTTTTTGTAAAATATGGTTAAGAGTTGTGGATTTTGAATAAATAAATAAATTTATTTTCTTGCCAAATAATTGTTTTGTTATAATGCTTTTAATTTCTAATAATTATTATTATAATGCTTTTTAGAAGTTACTTTAATTTTTTTAAGACAAGAATACAAGAATAATACTCACGGGCTCAAATAATTTTCAATAAAGATTAAGTAACATTACCACAAGGACATTAAAGTCATTAATATCTTAACCTTAAAAATATTTTTATCAGAGAAATGTATATTTTCTACATAATCATGGCGAAATCGTATAAAGATAGATTTTAGAAGATTTTAGAAGATGTATTAATCATCTGGATATATTTGTTTTGTTCTACCACGAAATGAAATTTGCGAGTACAAGCTAGTACATATTATTTTTAGCGATATGTGCATCAATAGATTATATAGACACTATATAGCAGTGGCCGGTAAGTGCAATATACTTATAATATTATATACATATGTCATATAAATCCAGTTTAGCGTCAAAAATAATATCATGATGATTTCTTACAGTCGTAGGGAAGTACATTGCAATTCTCGGCTAGTACTTGCAATCGAGCGGGCTCTGCCAAAAGCCAATTCATACCTGGAAGTCTCGCATACTCGCATTAGTACCCAGGCAAAAGATCACTTAATAATGAGTGGTGGGGCTTATAGTATGAGATGGCGCTATAATTGACGTGCTTAGACGTCCTGCAATAAATTATCCAAAGAAAAACTTAATTGAACGTTATATTTAAAATCATACAGCCTTATCGCTTTGAGCGATCTCTTTTCTTCCAAGCAACCTTTTGGTGGACATATGAAAGAAATAAAGATAATAGTTGGTTTGGCGTGTACATATATAGAGCAAAGTAATATATAATAAATTAATTTACATAGATGCATATACTCGTACTATATATACTATGAGTAAATATATATAAATGATGCTAGAGTTTGTAATGATAAAATGTGAGCCAAATGCTAAAAGGCTGTTTTTGACCTAACCTAGTTTGAATAGAAAAGGAATGACTATAAAAGTTGAATACGCAAGCATTTAAAGCTTTAGATTTTCTGATCTCAAGTGACTGTTACCAAGAAAAACAAAACGTTTTTTAAGATCAAATCGAGGAGAAGTTTAGGAGAATATTTTGTAAAAAAGTGAAAAGATTATTTCGGCCGAATTTAAAGCCATTTGAGCATTGATGAATAATTTGCAGCTCAAAAGTCTGACCACCTGAATCTGGTTGCCGGTGCTCTCCTTTACGACCGACGTCTTTCGACTTCTACTCTTCTATAACTATTATATGTCTACTAAATAATAGTAATAGTAACTCCCTCTGTACGGCAGATGGTGGTATATCTACCGCGGCCACAAAAGGCCGGGAATAGGCAGCAGTATTTCGGTCGCAAAGTTACGCTCTGCAATTACCACCACACTTGCGCAGCGCGGCAATGCGCAAAATTCCCCCTTTCTAGGGGACGCCAATATTCAGCCGCAGACGTTATTCGGCTGCTATGATGATGATGATGACGACAAAATGATTTCTAGACAAAAATGTAGGGATAAGTAGGATGAAGACGTTCGCACTATACTTTATCAACAAATAAACAATAGTCACTTTGAATATGTATTAACTATCATAAATGTCCGGAGAAAAGCAATAAAAATTCCGAGTACCTTTTACTGCTGCGTAGATCACATAAAAATTCTGGCAGTCACACATAAAACCTCATGAAATGTAGGATATCGCCGTGTTACTTATTCATGTCCTGTGTTTGTTTGCTGTTAAAAATATATCTCCTTTTATGGACGGTCAGTGTTGCTTAATATTTTGATTTAACAACATTATACCAAATATTATACGCTTGTGTTGTCGAATCAGCTACGGTATAATTGATGCGCAAACTTAGATAGATATAATTCTTAAACAGCTGTTTACTCAAGAACGCAAACAACTGCCGATAGTATCCAGAACCCAAAAGCAAACTCCATTAAATAATGGAATATGTATCTTCCCTACCTTATTTACTCATACGTCGTATGTGTGATTCAAATTTACATACGTATTCATTTAGATAGAAAATTATCATAATATTTTTCATGTGCTGTACTTGTTTACTTTTCTTGACTCGTTTTCGTAAGTTAATAAAAATTACATTGCATGTAAACAATGATGAGTACATTTGCATAATGAAAATTAAGTAAATTAACATTGCTTGTTTTGAATAAGCGATGGACACTGTTGGTTTTTTTTCATAGGGACAATGATTTTTGTAGAAATATATTTATGCCATTTTTTTATATTAAAGTTATAAATATAAATGTGTCTGCCCACCTATGTTAGACTAGAAAAGCCGATTCATTGAATTTGGTATGTAGGCAATTTGAACGAATTATTATTTCTACTTTCTTAAAATATTTTTATGAATTCAGGTCTAAGTTTACCCTAACTAAGATGACTGACCATAAAACTCTCTACTATCAAGGGAACTTTCCCAATAACACCAAATTACTGTAACATTTTACAAATTAAAACCAAGTCCCATACGTCGGATGCCCTCAGTTTATTTTAAATTTTTCTTCTAGCAAGGAAACATGTGTATTTAAATTATCATAACTACTTACTTGACCGCTTTCATTAAATGGGCTTAAAAATCTTGGTACTTTTTTTCTTTTATTTAAGAGTAGAAGTAGTCAGATATATTTTTTTGCTTTTCTAGAAGCAAATTGTCTAAAGATTTATTAATTACTCGCTTTCCGCCTAATCGAGGTCGTCCACGTTAACCTTGTATTTCATTTGAGGGGAAACCATGTTTACATGGGATCAAAGGTTGCTTGTGTTATTTCTTTAAAATTTCACTGGCTATTTACATGCCAAATTCATATTCGGTTCACCGACTAAGCCTTGAAATCAAAATAGATCTACAGAGTTACTCTCAAATAATATTAGCTTAGGAGATTGTCATGAATTCCTCAAAGTCAATGGCAATTTAAACTGATTCAGTAAGTTTTTAGTATAAAAGTAAAACCTTTTGCCTATATTCGTGCGATTTCCATCAAGGATGAGTATTTATATATAATGAACATTTGTTTTGCGTCTGTATATTGGGTTTGTATTTAAGTATCATATTTGTGATTCATCTGTAGCCTTTTATCCATATCACATATGCCTTGGCGAATTATCTCAGAATCAGGCAAATGTATAAGATAGTGCAGAACTGTAAAAAATAACTGACTGTATAAGATAGACGACTGTATAAGTCAGTCGACTGTAAGAGATAGTCGACTGTATAAGATAGCTCGATATCCGTGCGAAGCCGGGGTCGCTAGGATGTACACAAATTTTCTTGTTTACTAAATCGAAGGTTTGATATTCTGACATCGTCAGTTTCATGATCCGTTAATATTATTGGCATGATTCAGTACTCAAACATAATCGGTTTCCTTGGCAGTCATTTCCCCAATATATGTACTTTGTTAATGAAAAATGTAAATCAATGTAATACAAGTATATGCTTACAGATTTATAATCAACTTCGCAATTGATTGAATTGATTATATACGTAGGGAGACATGAACTCTTTTATTAACCGTCAAGGTACGTGACGTAAGGTGCAGTCCACTGGGTAATATTACAAAAAAATATCAATCAAAAAACAATTTGTATTTGTAATTAACTAGGCGAGTACTTTTGAGGTCGTCACTCATAAAACAAATAAATAAAAGTATGCTTAATAGAATGTAAATGTAGGTTATTGACTATGAAAACCATGGTGGATTTGACTTAAACAATGATTTTTGCGATAAAATATAAAAACACAAGCTTAAGATACGCGAGACTCGAACGTCGTGAAGCAGCTCCGGGCGATATAAAAATGCAGTTTGAACAAGCGAAGATTTTATAAGAGAAAATTCAGCTTTCACGTTTTAAAACAAAAAGATGGAGAAACGTGCGTGGCACATGGTAAAGGAATCTTTTCCTCATATTTCCCGGTCACAGCCCGGTGTTCAGATTGAGAAGCTTGTCAATTTCCTTGAGGAAATAGCTTTTGGTATGTAGGGTTAGTTGTCTCGGATTTTTGTTTGACAATTCAAATGTGTGCTATGCTAACTTCGGAGGAACTCTTTATACTTTCGAAGCGAACATTTATTTTACACATGCTAACCCGACAGGCGTTATCCTGTCTTAACGATGACTATTTAATTCGAATTGGTATAATTATTATTCTAATGCTTTATAATACACAACATTCTTATTATTATTGTTTACAATTTCAATGTGTGCTATTCTTAATTTGGGGGATTTCTTTGATAAAATTCTTTATACTTTTGAAGCGAACATTTATTTTACACTAGCTAACCCAACACATGATGTCCTGTCTTAACGGTGACTATTTAATTCGGATTAGTATAATTATTATTCTAATGCTTTATAATACACAAATACTCTTAGTATTTTTTTCTTGCGCGTTATAAATGGATGTGATGATGAACGGATGAACGTTATGGACAATATAAACTTTTTTGATGTAACATTTTGACATTTGACACAGAATTCAGCTCATATGGTTGTAAAGTATTCTTAAATTTTATAGTTATTTGCGATTTTTTTTTAAATTTAATTTTTCATGAGAAACATCTCCTGACAATAACAAACACGCGTGATGGCTTGACCAAGGGAAATAGGGATTCATTTATATACATATAGATTGTACTTACAATGTAGAATAAATAAAAATATATAATAAAAAACAATATATCGTAGTTTATACTAAAATAGCCGGCTATACCTACTTTTTTTAGGTACATAGTAAAATGATATCCCGTTGATCCCATTCTCGTAATAATAATAATAATTCACACGTCGTATTAGCTTTTGGAAGACCAATGTTTTGTTTGCCTATAATCGTCACGCTAGGCAAATACTTGCAATCGCAAAGCGCAGCTTTAGAAATGGGAATGCTGCTACCCATCCTCGCCCCATGCATTTGAGCTACACTGATTCGGATGGATATACCTCCACCTGGTATCTTTCTTGTACATCAGTCGCTTCATTCACACATGATACAGAGGGCGATACTATTCTACTCTGCCTTATATAATTTAGGCAACAACAAAAACATAGCGACTATAAATTCAGATAAAAATATTCTATCTCTATTATACTGTACCTGGTACGCAAATATATATATATACTTAGCAGGCACTTTCATGATGTACATTTAAATTTTATTTACAGTTATTTTGCCTTTGTTTGCCATAAAGAAAAAAAAGTCTTTGTACATTAGTTCTAGTTATGACATATCTTTTGTCATATATTTTCTAAATAGTTCCATGTTCCAATTAACGTATTTCAAACAGTATTGAGCTTGAGTTTTGCTAATACATTCATATTCTATTACTTATATATTATTCTATAATTTACTATATAGATATGCTATAAAATGTCATCAAACACTGACAGTTTTTATTGAATGCCTTTGTTAATACTAAAATTGACTCAAACTCAAATCGAATATCGGTTACAAAATAATAGGTCAAACTACAACTAAATGGTGGTTGGCTTAAGTTAAAACTGCGACCGCTGAACCGAAGATTAATATATTAACAGTATTATATGAAAAGCAATTATATTAGTGGTAAATTCTAAATTTATCTGGGTATTTCTAGATTTAACAAAGGTATTAAGTACAAACGAGTTCTAGCAAAAAAAAACGTTTAACTGTATCATATATAAATAATTACATTTAAAATAAATATAAACAGTTAATAGCTGTTCTATGCTTTATATTATGACAGATTTTATGTCCTCCTAAAAGTGTCCTACAAAAAATCTAGCGACTAAATGGCTTATAACCTAGCTGCCATTATTATTTTTATGTGGACAGTAGTTAGTTGTTGTTTGTTATAATACTAAAATATCGCATCTGACGACAGTGACACTAAATTATTGTGAGGGACTGTGTTCAATTTCCGAAACATAAACGTTTGTATTAGAATATTAACTTCTTTGGTAGTACAGTACAGCATACAAGAATTAAATAAAGCGTACCGCCATTATGTTGAATAAAATAGCACTCGACATAAGACGGCGCGATAGATATGTAAAATCATCCCTGCCTATTTGTTACCACTGAGTCGCGTAGTCATGGAAAGGGTTCTCTTGAAGACACCGATTTTTCTAGAGCTAATAAAAATAGAACCAGATATAAACGAGGTCTCGGACATGATCATTTGTCAAGCTAATCCTGACAGCGGAGAAAGTGAAATTGATTCAGTATCCTTAGCTCGGGATCATTTCCGTTCCGTCCTTTCCTGGCTTTCTTTGCAGACGCTCCGGGAATATTTTATACCAACTTAAAAATCTCCACTCAGATTTTGCAGTCCCAGTATAATATAAAAAAAAAACTTCGGGAATGCCTCTGTTTCCTTTCTTCTGCAGAAAATTAATTACGTACTGTTTATCTTAATATTAAACTTGAGTTGTCAATAAGGTCTTCTTCGTACACTAAGCATGTTAACAGAGAATAGTGTATTCTAGTAGTTAATATCAATATATAATATATATGCTACCTTGGTGGAAAGCGGTTGGTTCGGTTACATACATACAATCCATGCATACATCACACCCGTGTCCCATCGGTATAGAGACTATGGATCACTACTTGCTATGATTTTCGCATACTTCTCCCGCTTCCATTACTCAAATTAGTTCTTCCATACACGCTCGTATATACTTGTTACATCTGGCCGATGATTAATACCTATTCTACCTGGTTAAGGAATATTCGCCAAGGTCGTCCTATACCAACTCTTTCATTCACTTCCGTTTTATATATTTGTACAGTCATTTTACTTTAATCTATCCTTTATACATGCTCAAACCATCTCAACATGCCTTTATCTATTACTTTCATATCATCATCTTTCACACAACATTGATCTCTTATCACACGATTCGCATTGTCAGCATTTTAAAAACATATTTTATTTTTAGTTGCCTATGGGGCTTTAAGCAAAATCCTGAGCAAATGTCTATTCCACATTTGAAGTGTTCACATGAGAAAATTTTCCAAGAAATAGAATTGTGCTTTGGTCATCCAGCGGATAGCAGGGCAATGGTAAACATAAAATTAATATAAATAAATAAAATGGTTTTTGTTTCAGATAAACAACAATGCTCCGGCAAAGACAACCGATTGTCAACTGTTAACGATGTCCCAAAGACAGTTGACGCAATGCACAGTTGACAAGCCGACTGAACCCCAAAGTGATCTTCAAAGTCCAGAAGTCTGAAGCTAACAGCTGCAAGCTCTATGATCTAAATGCCTTATTTAAGAGAACCTTGCGCTGCCGCAGGCGCTGAGTATGTTCGACTCGACCAAGGGCGCACTGCTTGTTGCGCCGTCCCTTTCTAACAGCTCTTGTTGGGTCAACGGTAAAGGCTTGCCTACCACTTTCCCCGCTCCAGCTGATATACTGAAGGCCTTTTTTATTTTCGCACTGTCTATGGCAATTGTGTTCGGGAACTTGGTTTTAATCTGTGTGTTAAACAATAGAAGATATATAAAATATATCGACAATCAGGTAAGGAGAAACCGAGATCGGTAAAGAATTTATTTCATTATTAATTTATTAGAATGTACTTTTGTGAATTGAAAAAACTATATTTGAGGTTAATAAAATAATAAAAAATGCAAGTTTTTAGTTTAATTAAAGTCTCTCTAACTATTGTACTCCGAATAAATTCACAAAGAACATTCTCCTTTTACAAAAGAAATAGAGCCTCCTGTAATTTTAATTAAATTCCTTTTAGACTTATTTACAATTTTTATTATGAAAACAACTCTCTCTGAACTCTCAACAACACCTACGACACACTGAAATATACCCGGGTATTTTTTTAACAAGCTGCTTATTTCTTACAATTTCAATGAAAAAATATGTGATACCTCATTCATCAGCCGCCTAATAAAGTTGTTTGAGTAATACCTACATCATTAAAAATATTTCAAACAACGCAACGCAAGGATTAATTTTCTTTTGAATGTTGCTTTTCGTTTGAAATTGAGTCTTATTTTTTTTAGCCAAGGTATCTTCTCACGTCGCTGGCACTCAACGACTTGTTCACTGGGATCTTGATAGCTCCAGTGGCGCTTCTGCCGGCTCTCTACAAGTGTTGGCCCTACGGCGAGATATTCTGTCAGATACAGGTGAGCTACGAGGAACTATTGAAATGAAATTTATGACGGTCTCACTCGCGGCTTGTTTTACTACCGACCATTCCACGCAAAGAATTCTTTGCTATTATCGAGGGATAATAAGTTACCTTTCTAATGGTTTGAAAGAATACGTTTATCAGTGATATCCATACCCGTATTATTTATGTAACATTGAAAGTAATAATAATAATACACTTTTTTGTACACTTAAATATTACAGTATTCATCGGCCTTATAGCAAAGAGCAATTTATTCCAGGCAACCTTTGCATGGAAATTATGTGGAAAACATATTTTAGGACATGCGGTAGTATGAGGTGTACCAAACAATAATAAAAATAACAATAATAATAAAAAAACGTAAAAACATGGCACACACTTTCAAAATTAAAAAAGAAAAATTTAATATAATCCTTAAATATAACACAATACACGTAGCGAATTGGCCAGTGAAAATACTACGTTCTAGAGTCGAAGTAATCATAGCGATAGATATGAGTAATACTCTTTCACTTCTTCCGTGTGCATCGGATTTTTAGGGGAAGTTCATTCCACAAACGAAGAGCATAGACCGTGAAGGATTTACTGTAGAATACTGTAAAATACACAGGCATCCTAAGCGTTTAATTCTTTGATGACCTAAGGGATCTCTCGTGACTGTCTCCTAAGAAGACAAAACAATTTTTGAAATAAGAAAGGGAGAAGGTAGAAAGAGTATCTTATAGAGTAAATAAAGTATATGAGCATTCCTGCGAAGGCGAATAGGAAGCCATTTGAGCTTAGTATGAAATTCAAATACGTGATCATATTTACGTAAGCCAAATACATATTTTTTATCAAGTACTTAATGAAAGTTGAATAACCTTAATTATAAATAAACCTTGAATAACCTTTGTTACATATAACATTAAATGTGATTAGTAGAATATATAAAAAAATACATTTTACTTGAATAGATATACTTATATGCGACTAAAATATTAATAGTCTTATATTTCACCGAGGAACGGAAAATTAAATTCAGCTAGCGAGGCGTAATATACCGCCAACGTAATTCATAATGGTTCACGGATTTATTCACGTTATCTAGCCTAAACATGATTCAACTTTTCACTAAATGTATATACACACAAAAAAATGACACTGCGAGCAATAAAATCCACCCGTTAAATGCAATACAAAAATATAAAGAAAAAACAAAAAGTGTTTAAAATAGGTAAATTAATTTTTCATCAAAATTTCGAGGAAGTTGCTTAATCCGGTTAGATCTACGCGGAGTTACCAAGTCACTGCAAAACTTTATTTAAACAAGAGACGGCGAGAAAATGAGTAAAGTTGTTTCACGGAAAAAAGTTCTCAATTGGAGTGGCGAAGTTATAAGGTAATCGGATATCAACGCTCTCCTCACCGAAGTCTATCAGTGTACATCAAAGATGCTCTCTTAAAAAAAAAATTGTCTTGAAACTGATTAAAATCGAAGGCCTGGCAGTTATGAATTATGACAGGGCTCTGACAAAATGTGAAATAATGAAAGTTATCCTCATTGTGAGCGATCTTTTGAAGCGTGGAACAATATGGGGTTTAAAAGAGTAATTGCTGGCGATCCGCTGACGAAGCGATCTCGGAACAATAAAATTGCTAAAAAGTTTGTTACGCCGCTTAATGCGAATCAGCTAATGGAATATAGTGACCGGGCACAAAGTCGTCGCTTGTTAAAGTTTCAGCTTTGTAAGTTGGGCCATCTGGTTCGGCTGACGGCCTATCCGCTTTTAGGCAGAACCTCTTTGTTGTTTTATGGACCAAGGTCATTCGGCACTCGAAATATTGTCACAATTTCCTCAGCTTTGTTACGTCGTACCCGCAACTAGCGCGCCTTTTTCTTTTTCACGTTTACAAAACAAAGTTTATGTTAAAATTATTTTTCATGTGTGAGAAACAAAATATTTCCTTTAACACAGGAAGTGATAAAACACGGAGTATAGTAGGAAAGTAATATTATGTTGACCCTTTGTTTTATGCAATAATAACCTTTTGTTTGCAGGCGCTTTTACGAGGAGCAGTAAGTCAACAGAGCGCCGTTATACTAGTTTGTATGGCTATAGATAGATATTTATATCTACTACATCCAAATACTTATCATAAGCATTCTAGCAAAAAGGTAAGTAACTTTTATTTTACGAATTCATAGACGAAAATTCACGAAAATAAGAAGCACAATAACTTCTGTATTACACAAATTTAACAAAGCTCTTATGGTTCTATTATAAAGAAAATATCTATCTAATCTAAATATCTTTTTAACTACCTCCCAGCCAAGAAAATCTAAATACCTAGCCTAGAAACGAAAATATATCAACATTAATTGAATGCTTAAGTTTCATTCACACTTTAGAATTCAGCAAATCCGAGGTTGCGATCAAAGAAGGCTTTACGTACTTGGTAACACCTCGCTGAGAGAATATCCTTTTGAGCCGCTTAAGAACTTCTGCTCAGGGATTCAAATCTGACTTAGGCACAAAAGCTTTCTTAAAGCTAAATTAAGCATGAGTTGTAAGATGTCTTTTGAACAGTAATTGAATGGAAGGTTAAAACATACTTAGAAAATACTCAAATGGACAAAATTCTCCCTTTCTTGGGGACGCCTATGTCCAATACTGGATGTTCGACGCCCGTTCACCAAACCATTGCCAAAATGAACAGATGATACCAATTTTCAATACTATATATCTTTTAATAAAAAGACGAGTGCCCATCCTCACAACCAATAATAGAATACGAGTCTAAGGTGAAGGTGCTACAAAACAAACCGCTTCCTTTGCCTATGCTAATACCAATTTGGTATTTAAAATAGCTTCCTTTGTTTCAGGGTTGTGTGCTGGTAATCAGCATAACTTGGATCCTATCTGTGTCTTTATTCGCTATAATGGTGCTCCCTAGATCTGGATATTACTTCAATTCCACTGGTCTAATGGCTTGTGATGTGTTTCACAGCAGAGTAGCGTTCAGGTATTTGTTTTTTGACCACTTAACACTCACGCACGTTCTTCATCTTATTACTACAGCAGGATTGACGATGTAGTTAAATACAATAACTTACCTACAACAGATATTACATTATATTTGGGCAGTAAATCTGTACCGCAAAGAGACTTTAATACTGTTTCTAAACGGTTTAACGTAAACATAACTTTTGGAAATGTTTACGACACATATTTGTTTATGCGACTAACAAGCAGATGAACCGCGTAATAGTAAGTGACACCGCTGCTTTTAGACAGTCATCGGCCTTATAACTTGAAGATGTCACATTACCTAATTATTTTACTGTCTCTATCAATATTCAAACTGGAACAGAACAATGCGAACACTGCTATTTGGCGGTAGAAATCGGTGAAAGTGAGGTACTAATACGGAAAAAAAAGTTTCTTAACAAAAGATTACATGCAATTTATGTACTGTCATAAGATTTTTTTAAAACATACGAACTAATGATCATCGGAAATATACAGTTTTGTACTGGTTGGAGTAAGTTTACGACAATAATTATTTGCAGATAGTTTCGATTCATGTGGTTGTGTATTTCTACGTCTCTTGTTTTTATGATCACAAAAAGATTTATTACAGCTATACATATTAGAACATTTACTTTTATTACATATTTTACCTATATAAATAACACTGTTCTACAAAACTTTATTAAATAAGTATCTTAGCTTTTGCAAAACTTCTCGGGTTTCAATGAATTAACTAACATCTACACATTCCCATTATCATATATTAAAAATCCAATTATCTCAAAAACAATTAAAGCTGTGCATATTTGTGTTACTAATTCGTTGGAATACAACCCGCATTGTACAATTTCTACCCATTTCATGCGGAAATACCAACTGTAATTTAGTTTCTTGCTGAAATATAGTAATACTCGTAGTAAGATTCTGTAACTCTAAAAAAGATAATTAAAATTAGATGACTTTAAAAATGCAACTAAAAATACAACTCTAAACAACAATATACTGTTTTAAACAAAACTTAAAGCAATCCCATACATTTATAGTGAGAATGAATTCAGAAGGTGATCATAGATATTCCGCAACTAAACAAGATAAATTTAACTATCTATATTATACTATAATAAAAAAACAATTTTTTAAAGTATTTACAATATTTGTTAATCTTTTTATCTTAAGTTATCTGCTTATATATTAAAAATATGTTTTATTATCCTATTTATTTCAATATTCTCACATTTAAAGATACCTAACATTAACATATAATGAACGTGTAATGTAATATTCTTTAGAATAGAACATTATGGGGCCATTGATGCTAGTTTTAATAATCACAGTATACAGTTTATAACTTAAATATTTAACTAGACATACATATTTGATCACTTTATAAAAATACAGATATGTTTCAATATTTTCTTTTGCAAGAAAGATCCGTCTTCTTTGGAAGAATTTGCCATGGAAAACATGATTTTGGGCAATAAGTTATCAAACAATACCCGCTAGCCGCTTCATATCACTTTAATAACAGTAATTATAATAGCTACAATCGATTAAATTGCGTTGTATGATTAATTCATTGATATTGTGTAAATAGAACCTTTATACTTAGTTTAATGCGGGGATTTTTGTTAGTGGTTTGCTTAGTGATCTTAGCTGTAACAGCGATCTGTTTTCCCTAAATATTTAAATGCCTCTTTTACTTTATATCATCAGATATATTAGAATTATAACTTCACGTTTTGTGTTGCCTGTTATCGCAGATTCTAGTGGGCCTATCTTGTGCGCCAAGGGTCTTAGGATCGGTCTCTTTTTTAAATGTTGCATAAATTCTATTATTAATACTAATACTTTGATGATTTAAAATTGTATTAAAGTAAAGAAAAAATTAAGATTTTAACATGTTTTTGATAACGTCGTCAAACAAGAATTCAACAGATCAGTATTGGGTTGAAATTAAATCACTAAACTATTTCGACGACTCTTAAACATCAATACTTTATGATATTACATTGCTTTTACATGATTCAACTGAAACTTTTTATTTTTTAGGATCTTGTCCTGCTGCGCCTACTACTTTCCAACCACCATGGCGCTAATGTACTGCTATGGCTCAGGATTCCACATCAGCAAAACTAGAAGTAAATGTGACTCAGAGCCTACGAGGCCTAATGGTGTCCCTATTGCCTGTGCTAAAAACTCCCATGGTGAGCACGATATTGTGGTAAGTAATACTTCATTAGTATATATAAATAACTTAATTGCGAGAAGAATTAAATACAAATCCGTGGTGTAACCGTAGAGTCCATCAGCCCCTTCTGTACAAAGTGTCTGCTGCTGAGATACTACATGATCCGATAAATGGCGGCATGCAATCTAAATAATAATAATAAATACTTTATTGTACACCAATCATAAAAATACATGAATAAAACAGTAATTACAAAGTAAAATGGCGATTTCTTCCATGAAACCTTTGGGTTGAAAGACTGAATGAGAGAAAGAGGTAGTAAGAGGTGTCAATAAGATCGATAGTAAACAATATATAAAAATTATAAATTATACATAATATAAATAGATTTTATTTAAGGAAATATAATTAGATGTAACTATGATAATAGAAAGTGATCCTTCACCAACTGTTTAAACACAGGCCTGGGTGCATCTAATACTAAGCGGGAGTATATTCCACAAACGAACAGCCTGGGCCGTAAAGGCCGTAAACAGTAGTAGAAATGAAATTAGGCGGGGATGGGCAACTTCTATACTACTTTTCTAAACTACTATAAGCATAACTCTACCTGCAGGTATTTGCAATTATAAGATCGATAATTTTTAGGAAAAACCTATGTCTAGCATTGAAATTTATTTATTTTTTACACCAGGTCGAAATACCACCATACAGTCTCCGTGATAGTTAGCACCACTGCAGCCGTATAGACGCTCGTAATATCACAAAAATATCAATAGTCTGTGGCCAACCTTATGACTTAGATATTTTGTCACATAACTTAGTAATTGCACTGTCTCCCTCAACCTGCAGACTGGATCACAGCAATATGCATGCTACTATTTGAAGTTAAAAATAAGTGATAAATATCAAATTGACTAGCTTCTCTAGAATATATAAATTTGAGCAAACCATAACTAACTAGCTCTATAAATTTTATATAACATGAACAATGTTTAAAAATATGTTTCTAAATACATCATTCTGACTTAAGACACAATTTCATTTGTCACAATTAACAAACTCTCCTTAAATCCCAGGCTTACAAACTGAAACTTTTTGAACAAGTGAATCGCGATAAATTTACGGTTAAAAAGGAAGAAGTTTTCTAATAAAAACCATAAACGGATTTCTCTTATAAGGAAAATTGCATTAATAAACAAAAACAAATTTCAAAGAAATTCTGGCAAAGCAAACTTAGTTTGGCGTATCCTATCCCAAATATTTTAATATTATAAACACCTTTTGAATATTTACTTTTCTTATATAATATATTTACAATCCCTACTAATGCAAACATTAAAACATTTGGATTTACAAATACTCGTACAAGTTTTATTTAAATATGCTTACTCTCAACCGTTCAAATCTTATTTGAATGTCTACGCCAACATTTTTTGTCATCAGATTTTAGTAGATTGTACCTAGGACCAATTAACATTGAAAACACAATACAAATACTCAGTCAGGATATTTATTTATATTACTCGTATTACTGTTAGCCACGTCTATGTTTGGGTTCTGTAGTTACATAAATTGTTATGCTTTATCATAGGTAATCGTTCATTGTAATCATTATCATAGCAGCCGAAGAATGTCCTTGCTAGACATAGGTCAATTGGGGCACTGGGACGTTGTGGTAAACACTATAGCGCAAACGCACAAGGTGGGGATAGATAGGAGCATTGCTCCACAGCTACGCTTTGCGAACACCGCAATTATGAGCTAAACCCCCCCTTTCCTGGAGAGGTCTATGTGCAACAGTTAACGTCCAACTGATGATGAGAAACGGTTTCTTCTAAAGCGTGTAGCATTTCACACAAGAGTGGCTTATATTTCATAGATTTCAATAATAACCCATTTTTTTAACGTTTTATAACGATGGTACCGTTATTTTTTTTTAATTGAACGTCATTAATGATATATCAATTATTACAATGTTTTAATATAATGTCAGTATTTCTCCATCAATTCTTATTTGAATATTTTATTTTGATTTATATTTTTGACAGCAACAAATACAAGTCCCTGTCCGCCCACATAGCGTGAGCACATCACGTACCATGGCAGCTATGTCCTTGGGTTTTATTGTCATGGTCACCCCTGCGACCATCCAAGAGGTCGTTGCTGCTTGCACAGGTTGTAAGGTAATTAGACTTTACTCAATAAAAGGAAAAAACTTAGTCTACGACCCAAGTCAAGTCTAGACAGTTCTATATACAAGTTATAAAGTCGTTAAAAATTATTTTCTCAAGTTATGATGAATGAAATCGATGTTTTTTTGACTACTATTTATTTACAGGTACCACCCACGCTTGATTTTATAGTAACATGGTTGGCTTTAAGCAACAGTTTCTGGAATCCATTTCTCTACTGGCTCCTTAATAGTCACTTCAGAAGAATCAGTAACGAACTTATACAATTTTATGTAAGTTTAAGCTTTGTTGTTTACGCACCTATCTTAGATAGATTTTTGTATGTTTCCTTTTAAGTATCTGGTTTAATACATATCCAGCAAGTTATGGGTAACATTTTTATTTTTATGTTTTTCGGAGGCTATTAGCCATTTGTAATAAGGTACCAAATACCCACTATATAACTAGTATTTAATCAAAGCTTTCTACATTTCCCTACCTTTACGCATATATATATATATATATATGTTTATAAATATGTTTTTTTTTTCCTGACAACGAGTTTTGTTCTATATTTCAAACTCAGAAACAATAATTTCTTTTTTTCTTATGCTGTTTATAAAAACTTTTTCTTAACTACGACATCTGTTCTATATTTAAATTAAAAAACAATAACATTGTTATTTTTTATCTCATGATCATATTCGCTTACTATTTCATGTTTAGTATCTGATTAATGTATAAAAACGCCCAATTCGTAGATGATGATAAAAGTAACTTTATTTCTATAGGTATGCTGCCGAAGAACTAAATCATTTCCTGGGTACGAGAAACCAACGGGATGTTGTGGTTCCCCGGTGACATCTGATGGCTTGCACTCGAAAGGAGAGTTCGAGGGACTTGGAGAGAAATATTGGGGAGAAATTCTAGAACGTACAGTGTCTTCTACTTCACTACATGCTATACAAAAGGCTTGCCATAGAGATCCCCTGCGATGTACAGGATCTTTTAAAGGTTGTCCAAGCAGCACATGTAAACAAGATCCTAGATACTATGATGGTTATGGACCTACAGAATATAGACAGTTCGATAGATCTGCTTTCCAAATAGAATCATGTTCAAGACAATGTAGACTAAAAAACTCTGATTTCTGCCTATTTCGACCTGGTCTTGCCAATTCAGGTCTTGAATGTGGAAGGTCTCGTTCCAACTTGAGCTTAGATGAGGGCAACTTCAACAAAACTTGCAACGGTAGGCACCCGGAATTGTGAGAATACCGAAACTGTCCGGTCTTCGGGCATAGAAGTAATAGCATAGGAATATATCCGGGAGTAGACCATTTTAATACAAATATCAAATGGAAATTTGATGAACCGTCTGGAGATGATGATATGCAGACGCTAGAACATAATCTCGATAGAATTCGAAGTCTCAGCCACGAAAGGAACTTTGCCGCGTACGGTATGAAGGATAACGATAATTTATTAGAGGTTGAAGTTAATGAAATGATTGAAGATGATTCCGACGAAGCAAAAGACTACAACGGTAGTACACGTGATAATTGTGAGGAGAAAAGTGAATATAGTGCTACTCATAAGTTTTCACGTAATTCATCTCTATCTAATAGAGAACTTGACGTCATCAAAGAAAGCTCGAGAAGTTCGAGCGATACCGAAGTGACGCTGACGCGATGACTTCCGAAGGTGACTTTTGATAAAGCAGTGAATGTTGTTCATTTGGATTTATCTCCAAAGCATAGACACAATTGTAGGCAAAAGTGTAATATGACAGTAAAAAGATTCCCTTAGTTACATTATGGATACATAGAAAGCAATAGTTATAAGTATATGTGGACCAGTAGTTTCAGGTCAAATTTTTGTATACTAGTCATAGATTCATTTAAACAATTTAGTGGTTTGAATAAGACATAAAAAGTGTACCAAAAGTATTAAATCTCCTAAAATAACTATGTAACATAATAATGCATGATTTTACTATATATGTTACTATGATTAAGGAACTGATATCGTGTATGTATTTATTTGCTCACAGTTTGTGATGAAGCTCGCAGTGGAGTAAATTGATTTATGGCGAGTACTAGATTTTTTGTATTTTTTGTATGTGAATATTGGTATCAAAAATGTTTGCAAGCTAGCCTTATTTAGGATTAAGATTTCTTGTTCTAATTTTGATCCTAATTTATTATGTTTAATTTTATGATATTCCTTAAAATTATTTACTAAATACATTTTTCTCTGTTGTCACAATATAATTGTTGCTATAAAAACAGTAGTTAGTACAACAATATTTCGAAAATGGTTATTGTGTTTGTTCCACATATGTATATAATAATAAAATAAGACTGTTTCAAGGATATTCAAAATCGCACAATACAAAACTTTTCTTCTATAAAATAAAGTAACAAACTGTTGATGTCTACCTAAATGTTAACGCAGCAAAGAGGAGAGAAATAAATTCTTTGTATATGATTGAGTTTTATTACTTCATTATCTTCCTTCTATAAGTTTCTTCTAGATTTAATCATTCCTTTTAACTTATAAAATAAATAAGATGCTGCAGCTACTATCATATTATGAACAAGTACGTCACTACTTCACTTTGATACAACAATAACCCTGAATGACATTTAGTAGATTTCTAGAATTGTACAAAAGTCATAATTTTTTTGGTCTCTGTGACCTTATTATGTGTAAAGGTATATTAATTTTTTGCTTATAAATTACGAGATACTTTAATAAAGGGGTAAAGTGCTAAATAATATTCTTGACATTCACATGTTGTCCACGTTCAACCATTAAAATGTATTTATGATCAAAAAACTTGACGGGGCTTATGGCGCAAATTGTAATTACTTATCTTGTGCGCCAAGGGCCGTGGACTCCATTCCTACCCAGAGCAAATATTTATATGACGATATTTGTCTGAATCTGGGTGTTAAATATATGTATCTGAGTAGTATATTTGTGATTGCTCTGTTGTTTGATGTCAGTAACACAAGTGCTTTAAGCGACTTATCTCGGAATAAAAAAATAGAACATTTTTATAAACAATGGAAATTGTACAAAATAGTTATATATAAATGTCATTTCGGATGTATTTCACAAAATCAT
Organism: Heortia vitessoides; assembly: GCA_020976665.1. NCBI lineage: Eukaryota > Metazoa > Arthropoda > Insecta > Lepidoptera > Crambidae > Heortia > Heortia vitessoides. Next base: position 6,782,938 of record JACJUM010003147.1, read on the forward strand.
ATATTGCATATTATGTAAGTATAAATCACACGTGTTTGGTCACACGCAAGTTTGCTCACCTGAAATAAGATTTTTAATAATATTTCCCGTACAGTCAATACTGAAAAGCGCAACAACTAGACATTTAGACAGTCCCGAATTTGTTCTAACCATTGTCACGTAGTCACAAAAACTTTATCTAAAACTGAAAACAAAAATTTAAAAATCTGTAAATATGCGGTTTCTAGAATGCCGCTTATTTGACAAACAAATTTGACAACGCTATTATTAACCCGCTAAATGTTTGCCCTACTCTATATATGCACACGATAAGCTTGATGCAAAACATGTCTCTGATAAATAGATTCAGAAGGAGCGAACCCTTAAAACCGCTCTCAAAGCCCAAGATAAGCTTAAGATCACCAAAAAAGTGATAATTTATAACCGCTCCTTTGGACGTCATCAGCATTAAAGCTTTATACAGCTTTATTACTGAATAAGGGCCTCCCAAAGGGGAATTCCGTCCATAATTACTATGCTGGGCAGGCGTAGTGTCAATCGCAGAGTATAGATTTGCAACGGTAATGCTGCTGCCCTGCATTGTGCAGTGCATTAGACACTGTTTCGAATCGATACAGCGCCATCTATCGGTTTTTTTATAGATTTTAAACGGGAATGTTGCTGCTCTACTTTGCCCAGTGCATTAGACACTGCTTCGAATACGCCTCTTATGGTACTGAGGTGCAATTCAGCTCTGCCGGAATCTCGCAACTCTTTTGGTTATATTGGTCCGTTGATTTATAAATACACGGGTAAGGATATTACAATACTTTTTCACTATTGTCATTAAAAACCCTAGTAACATGCAACAAGTCAATAGTCTATAATCCTAAATTCCAAAGCACGAAAAAGTAATTTAAGAATATAAATATATAATATAAAGGAGAACAATCAAATACGTAGTATCATAGAAGTGTTACTAAAACGTGGAGACATACCGGAATTCCATATATATAGTTGTATTCGAGAAAATTGGATCCAGAAGCTAATGAAGTATAAAATTTTACAACAATATGAAGTCGGTTGCATCGTTAAAGTGCAATGTAACATGAAATAATGTATTATGAGACATCAAGTTTATAGGAAACTTTATGATGAGTCCAGAGGTTTTACTGCATGGATGGCTGTAAACGTGTTGATGTTGGTCCCGACCATATCTTAGTACAGTGTCATCACTGCTTTATAGCAGCAATGTGTGGGACTGATATGCCTCATTGTAGCGTTAATTCTCATGATATAAGATTTTAAATGCCATTTTATTTTCGATATCAGAGGCATCAAGTATTTACTTTATATATATACATATATATACATATTACGAACCTAATACCGCAGTTATAGCGTGACTGGGGAAATGAGGCCAGGCTGCTCGTTTATGACCGATTCTATGCCTACGCTTTTTCCGCAACTCCCACTCGCAAAGTTGCGGATTCAGAACAAGACCTACGACGATCACTCAAGTGCGCATCTAAGGCATGAACGTCGACTTAAGTGGTCGTCAAACTTTATAAAGTTATAACCTCTTCTTTTAAATATGACTAGTGGCCCGTCCCGGCTTCTCACGGTAGACATAAATAGGTACATATATTTAAGTAATAAGCATGCTAATTAAAACGACCATGAATCTCTAATTTGAAAAAAATTGTATGCTTATCTTTAAGCCTCCCTGTACACTACATTGACTGTGGTATTTGTAGGTAGCAACGAAGCGTATTGATTTTCAGGAGATCCTAATCGAGAAAGTGCCAAATACAATTGCTCTCGTCGAGTCAGTTACTCAATGCGCTGCGTGGCGGCCGCCGCCGGCATTTATTTTTATTTTAATTTCATGATATCTTTACAATGGAATGTCCGATTTCAATAATCCAAATTGTAAATGGTATGGATAACACGGTCTGATTTTGATCGGCATTTCTATCAATTTGTTAAACGTAAAAAAGTAATTATAGTGACGTAACTACAATAGTTAGACAATGGTCTTGAAAAGTTTTTTGTAGATATTGATATATTCTATAATATTGGCAAAACAATTTTTGTCCTTCATCAATCATTAATATTCTTCACAGCGTTTGCGATGAAAGACATTTTATGGCTAATTTTTTTACATCTTTGGTTATTTTTTATAGACATTTCTAAAGTAATCTACTACTAAATATAGCCTATGTTACTCAATAATAATGTAGCTTACTAATAAAAAAAAAAAAGAATTATTAAAATCGGTCTAATACTTTTTAAGTTTATTTGCTACATACAAAAATACAAATCTTTCCTCTTTATAATATTAGTGTAGTTAGTGTAGATAGTGTAGATGAATTCAATTATACAAGCATACGATCTGCATTATATAGTAAATGTCACCGCAACCCGACTTAGATACATCAGATAACCCAGTAATTTCACTGCCTACCTGATCCTTCAAACCGTAACACAGCGATGCGATCACGAGGTACCAATGCATACAATCTAAGGTCATCCTTTCTACCTCTAAATTTTTAATGGGCCTAGGAAGTAGTAGCGTATACGTGAGTTAAGTAACTTGTAACTGTATTAAGATTATTAAAAATTAAAAACAAATCAGTGTCGTGTCATCAAGATTTATAATATCATGACTTATTAACCTGAAATTCAAATGTTAAAAGCATTGTAAAAATGTTACATTTCATTTTAGGTGATATTTTATTTAACAGTGTGTTAAAATTTGGTAATTTTATGGTTGAGTAATTGAAAATAAATTATGTTTCGCCATATAACATCATAAAAATAAGAAATATCCAAATCGTGCAAATAACAAAAAAACATTACTATAATCGTCTTATAGAAATTGATGAACATCTCCTCCATTACAAAAGAAATAAATGAATGCTATTATATTCGAAAAAACGTCACAGTAATTGGCCGTTTTTATGTGTCCGAAGACATAATAATTTGTCACAATTTACCATGATTTTTATACAGGCCCGAATTTATAAGGCAAAATTATTATAAATTGCGTCGCGCGAATTTTTTGCTCAAGTCTGAAATATGTTGGGTTTATTGTCGTTGTCACTTTATTATGTTACGTAAGGTATTATAGTGTCATGTGGGTAGCGTAGATCCAGTTAATGGGCAGAACGTGACCAGGAGGCTTAACTCACATTCTTACTGAATATAGGATCATTTACATGAGTTAATTGTTTCCTCCTCGTATGTGAATAGAACGCGTAATCCTTACCCTTATCATATTACTTACGAACAATTTGTACCTATAAAATGACCATCTGATATTACATTTTTTATTTAAATATATCATTTGATACTAATGGCTTATTTTTAAATAAATAAAATAACGAGGACACAGAACAAACACATATATTCATATAAATGTTTGTGCATAGTCTAGGGTGGGGATCAAACCTTTCGCGAACAAGAAAGGTCATAGGTTCGATTCCCTCCTAGAAACCATACTTGTCGTAATAAATTTAACTTATCATGCATAAAATATAATCAATGAAATCAACCTTGAAATTACATTGATATATACTCATATATATATTTATGTATTGAACTTTATTTCACAAGATATTACAAAATGTACAAATGGCGGACTTAATGCCAGTTGGCATTATCTCCTAGTCAACCATTACACGAAACAGAAAAAATATATATATAGTGGTGCCGACAATATATATACATAATAGATGAACGTTACGTACATATTTGTATAAATAAACGCAATAAATACATATGACATAAAATATATGTATAAATAACGTACATCAGAAATACGGTTATAAAGTTAGAGAAGCAGCATCAGTAAATAAAGTAAAGGAGAAAGCGTTTCAAGATAAATTTGTTTAGGGATTGCTTAATATTCAATGCAAGCTGATTCCAGAGTCGTATACCTAGCTGTCACTCTAAAAGAGTTTGTCAAAAAAATTGCAGTGATGAGGAGTTAAGAGCGAGAGAGTATTAGAAGAACGGAGATTACGTTCGTGAGAGGAAGATAGGAATTGGAATCTGTCCTTTGAGTAAATTGGTACGTACGGATCAAAAAGTATTGAAAATAATATGGTTAGAACTCGAATTTTGTGAAGTTCACGAATAAGAAGCCAGCCGAGAACGGTAATAGGAAATGTGATCATATATACGCAAGCTAAAAATTAAACGAAGACAATTGTTTAATAGACGATTTTTTTTTTAAATAGACCTGAAAAGTATGTATAATTACAAAATACCTGTTTATATCGAAATTTGTCAAAGTGAATTATGTTAAAGTATCGATAACCATCACACGTCAATCTAAAAAATATAAATACCACAAAACTCAGTTTCACAATCACTATCATATGGCAAAGTTTTAAACAAACCTCACAAATAATTTTGTATTGTAAGGAATATATACCTTATTAAAAGCACTGCATCTTTTAACTCCCTCAGGCTTACACAGCGTCTTTTATATTTTTGTCTTCTTTTTTAGTCTGTGAAGCTCCACTAAAAGACAGGTAATATATATAATAACTAACAAGATTGCCGATAAATTGCTGGTACATTCGATCGGTATCTGAACGTGCTTATTAGCCTGAGGCGCTTAAGTTGAGCTTGGAACATTTTAATGGAATATGTAATTTATTGCCTTTTAAAATATTCTTGAGTTTGATTCATGATATGATGAGCATGTAATTTATACATTAGATGTTGCCTTCAATTGAATTATTATAATCGGTATTGTATATGTATGTATTTATCTCTTGAGATGAACTAAATTAAACGAAATTTGAGATATGAAAAAACGTAAAATGGCCATACTGATACCAATACAATTTATTTAAATCTACAATTCTAAATCTTAATCATCACATCATCATCGGACCAGCTATTAGAAGTCCATTGCTAGACATAGGCCTCTCCAAGAAAGGAGGTTTTTTGCCCATAGTTGCCGCGCTGGACAAGCGTGTTGACAATCGCTGAGCGCAGTTTTCGCGACGGGGATGTTGCTGTCGTCCCAGCCCTTTACATTTGAGCTACACTAGTGCGGATGTAGATACCGCCATCTGTCGTTTCTGGGACCTTAGTCATTTCTTACGACACCTGGTACATAAGAGGTACTATATTCTACTCTGCCGGTACCTCATGGCTCGCAAAGCCGTCAGCCGAAATCGCAAGTTAACCATTAATTAAGGCTAAGTTGACGTCATAATGAATTCATAAATTTAGACAATTTTATATAGACAATTTCACTAAAATAATTGTCGAAAACAATAACTTAAACAGGACATAGTTGTGAGCGTTTATAAACAAGTAAATTCCTAGCGTCTCTTAGAAACTCTCAGTGAGATTACTTTATTTCTCACACGCCAGTGGGTGAAGGAAGATAAGCATTTATGAAGTAATTATTTTCGGGACCGTGTACAACGCACAACTATATCGAATCCTCTTACAGTCTGACACGATACGATATCGCTTCCTTTCATGCTATTTACGGATTTATCTGTTAACAATTAATAAAGATAACAATATAGTTGTAGAGTAGAAAAGTATGTCTCTTTGTACCAGGAGAATTAAGAGGCGACTGAGTTACCGGAGCCGACAGATGGCGATATATCCACAAGAAACAGCGTAGCTCAAATAGGCAAGGAATAAGCTGTAGTATCCTCGTTGTGAATTTACGCTCTGCTATTGATTGCCATCACGCTTACCCATGGGCATCGCTTGCCCGTGCTGTAAGGTACCGGCAGAATAGAATAGTACCTCCCACTACACCAAGTGATGGCGTTATATCCATACGAAACAGTGCATTTGATGCACTGGATGGGCAGCAGCATCCCCGTCGCGATAGCTGCGTTTTGAGATTGCCAACACGCTTGTCCCACGCGGCAATTATGGGCTAAAATCCTCCTTTCTTGGAGAGGCCTTATGTCCAGCAGTAGACTTCCAATGGCTGGTATGATGATGCTTGCCCAGTAGCAATTTAGTGCGAAATTCCCTCTTTCTTGAGGATGACAATTTTCAGAAACAGCCCATATTAATAACTCTATTAACGTAGAAGGAAATGTAACTATCCCACGGTATTATTTAGTATTTATTTAGGTGTAAAACAATCTCTGAGGACCGTTTTAGATTACATAGTACAATAATCCCTTATATTTTGCCGCTTTCTGTGATATCAGAACATTTTACCAAACGTGAAAATAATTTCTCCATGTAATTACATGAGGGTTAAGAACCATTTACGTGTAACAAGGATGTGGGAATAAACGAAATTTCCACATGAATAAAGAGACAACGAACAACATCTCATACGTTGGCTCTGAGATAAGTAGATTAAAGCACTTCTGTTACGAATATTAGACAAAAAAAAATTATAAATATAATACTTAGATTCATATAAAACACCAGATTCATATAATAAAGAAAAAATATAAATATTCAAATAAATATTTACCTTTGGAGCACAGACAACTAACACCTGTGGCCCGTCAAGAAATATATCTTCTTTTTTTAAACATTGCCGTTAAATTTTGATGTTTTTTTATGGGATTAATATTAAGTTTTACGCCTTCATTAAAGTTTCTTAAAAATATTTATATGTACAGATTACAATTAAATATCCTGAAAATAACCTCATTTCAGTTATTGATTCCTCACAAGTGATTAATCCTGCTTTTTTTCCATAATTGCAGAATGCTACTCTATGAAAAGATAGGAGAAAATATCCTAGACCAATACTACATAAGACATTAAATACATACATAGAATCGAATAGATGTTATTTTTATTTGATTTTAAAGATCTACTTGACCTTTAGCAGTTTCCATAAAGAATGTAATTCAAATGTAGATTATATACCTTTTTTTCTATTTTTGTTTGTGTTTATACTACCTCCTTTATAGTTAAATTTGCTTATTCTGTTGAAAACACGGCAACTTACCTTACACTCACAAAGTTATTAACACCTCAGGTTTGTAGCTGGTGTAGTTCATTCCGTTTCTTATTACTTTCAGCATAACAACGATGCTTATTATTGCGTAACATCATTTTGCTTTGCAAATAAAGATCATCACAGCAAAATTTTATTATTTTAGTAACAATTCAATGATATTAATAAGTCATTTTATAATATCTTCATCAACACAATTTTGGACGCAATTGCATTTAAATTTCTTGGTACCATGTACCGGTACTTTATTTTGCATAATAATGTCTAAAGAGAGTAAGAGAGAAACAGCAGATATTTAATTTTCATTTTCGTTCCAGAAATACAATTTTATCAAGCCAATGTTTACAGTGTATTTTTTTCACACGTTCGACGACGATCATCCGTCCGACAGCGAGATCCAACACTCAAGCTCAGTCCTATAACATCCATTAAATTACCATCATGGTCTTTAAATTCGAAATGGAGTAGGTACTTGACTCATTGAGTTGAGAGAAAAAGGTTTCCAAACTAAGAAACAGCATCGATATTTAGTACAAGTACACACAATTGGAAATGCAGGATACAATTTCGTTTAGATAAATAAAAAGGAAATAAATAAAGTGTAACAAAAAAGACAAATCATGAAAGGTTGAGTGGTCTAATGCGATCATAAAAAAAAGTCTTGATTCCGTTAAAGATATTGCAAAAAGCATATACTTCAACAGTGTTCTACTAGGTTACTGTGAAACACAATCTCTTAACTCGCCAATTCCCACAAAGTAGGGCATAGCCGCATTGTCAGCCAGTTTCCGCTTCACACGTCCTGCGACGGATATTACCGACGGCGGAGCGGGATCTGACATGTTAGCGAGCTCGATCGGTTAACACTCCTCAACTTTAGTTAGCATCTTACGTGAATTTATTCAAAAATATTTTTGCCGAACTCCATTAATAGATTATTTTAAATAGCATAAGACAATGTACTTGCTATATTATTTATCAGCCACTTCGCGTTTCATATCGATTAATGGATTAAAATAGAAAGTAAAAGTAATTTCTGTAACGCAGTAGTCACATAAGCGTTATAAGTTCAGTGCCGAATTTCAAACTGTATTCATACTTTAAAACATGATTTCGCTTTCTTGAACACACTGTTTAAACAAATATATGAAACTGTACAAATATGTGAAACTGTACAAATATGTGCAACTGTACAAATATATTAAACTGTACAAGTATATGATGGACTTTAGATGTTGAGTCAAGGCATTTCGAGAAGAACCGATTCTCAAACAGAGCAATTTAAATGCAACAGTTAACTGTTGTTTAAATGCAGACTTAAGCTGCATAAAACCTAATAAAATGTCTATCGCTTTTTTTAAATTTTTTGGTTTTTAGTCAGTAGAACATATCTTTCCTTTTATTGCAAAGGCTAACACTAACATTTGAATTTAGTACTAAAAACCAAACATGAATATTTTTTTATATGAATAAGCACTGAGAAATTGTGAAAAGGAATCGTAGAGCGCAGCTTCACCGCAGGATTGCTGCTGCCGTTGCATTTAAGTAACAATATTTTGGGTGAATATACCAGCTATATTGATTTAAATTATTTTATTTAGGACAAGGAAGATAATGCTTAAGCAATGCAAACATATATATGTAATATAATATAATATTACTTAAATTTAAATTATAATTTTCTTTTAATTTTCGTTAATTTTAATTTCCATATGAATTTTTTGGTAATAAAATTAAAAAAAGTAATAGAAAATAACTACCTTAATTACAAAAACAGAAATTTTGCTCGATTACATGGAACAAAAATATTAAATTTTATTTTACCGTCTTCATTAATACATTATTTAGCTGTAAATGTTAATTTTTAGTTATGTAGCCAAAGGCTTCTCTCAAACACCAAGAGTTGTTTTGAACCGGAGGCATCTCAAACTAATTAACCGTTTTAGTAATATCTTAATTACTTGGCAATGATATATAATATATTTACTAGATACATAATGGAAATACTAATTTTACAAAACAATTTACATAATAATATTAATTAATGTCAACATATTTCAAATTTTTAACTAACTAATATTAAGCAAGCGTGTTGCCAATTGCAGAGCGTAACTTTCACAACGGGGATACCAGCTGTCGTTCCTGGTACTTAGTTGCCTGTTACGATCCAAGATACTCAGGTATCATCATACTCTTACTAGAATAGTTCCTATTCTAAAGTGAGTTAACGGCAGAGTATAATATTCTACAAATTAACATTAATATAATTAGGCTGATCTATAGCCCGGTGAAAGATAATACTTAATATTTAAATAAACACACGCGGTTGCAGCCGCTTTCTATAGACAGTTTTTAATAAAGAAAGTCCTAAGCTGAGCACTACAACGTCCCGGTCATGTTTCACATGGACGGGTGTCGGCAGCGCAGGAAGCTTTCAACGTGGGTTTTAAGTTCGCGATAGTTTGTACACATTGTCCATTCACGTGAAGGTAGAGTTTCAACCCTATCTAATACTCTGGAGAATCACACTAATAAACTACCTGATATATGAAAACATGTTTTAAAGGAAAATCCGCCTTGTATGGTGCATGAGGAAAAATAAATTGCTCTTTTGCATAAATAATATTGCATAAGCATTCTAAATTACTTATTTGTACCAACGCTTGCTTGCGTTTTGACTACAAAGTTTCTTAAAATCAAACATTTGTTTTGATACTATACTATTAATATTTTACATTTAAATTAATAATAAATATTAATCCTTCGTTATTTAAAAAGTGTGATGTCTTACTAATAATATATTTGTGTTCATCAAAGTTCACAGCATAGATAAACCTGCAAAAATATACAATGACCTAAACGCGAAAATATCCGTGCTTGTTGATATTTAAATATTTTTGACCAAATTCAAAAGAACAACTTTGTTTCTTCAGCGCTAATAGTATAGAGTAACCAAGTGCATTTTGCAATTTTAATTTAATAACTTCATAAAATAAGGATTTTCATTTTGACTACATATCATGTAAGTTATAGAATAATACTGACATACTTTATCATTGACTTTTCATTGATCATGACATCATGACATTCCTAGTGAACACAGCAATAACAAAACTTGTTATTATATAAAACCATTAACAATGAACGAGTCACATTTTCGGCTGCGCGTAATTCAGTTTTAAACTTCTTTTTATAAGGAAAACAATTCAATTATTATATTCTTTACATTCTAATACTATTTTCAATAGTAGAACAATAGAATCGCAAGGTAAAAAGGTATTGATTTTTCAAAGTGATTGCAAGCTTTTGGTATTTTTTGTTGTATATTATGAAATCTATAAACAAGCATTCGGTTCGCTTGATGGTAATCGTGACCGCAGCCTATAGACACTTGTTTTATCACAACGACATACCTAGCGTATCGCTAACTTTGACAACTGAAATTACTGAGTAAATGTCTCTCTCACCCTTCAAACCGGAAAACAGCAATGAGAACACGGTTATTTGGTGGTAATAAGTGACTTTGAGGTACTAATGCTGACGACCTTTTTAAGGGATCTACCATTAGAAGTGAGTTCATGCGTGTAATGCGCCTCATCTCTACAGAAATAAATCTAATGCAGAAAAGTTTTCGTAAACTATTGATATTATATACCTGAATTTTATATACCCACCATATACATAAAAGACTGGACTGATGATAATGATCCTATATTATTCTCCAATGGTCGTGCGTTTGATCCCCATCCAGTACAAACATTTAAATGATGGTATTTGTATTTATTCTGCGTCTGGGTATTACAAATATGTATTTAAGTATGACAATTATGATTCTTCTATTATCTGACGTCCGTAATACAAGGCCGAGCGCTCACTAAAAAGCGACCCTATCTATGCTTGCATACTGCAAAATCGGAACAACATCGATGGCGATCACTCAAGAGCGCCTTTAAAGTACGAACCTAAGCTTAAGCGACCGCTGGTCCTCCCAAAGTAAAGGATGGATTGCGCCTGGTATTCGCTTTTTTGGGACGGAAATATCACGTAAACACCGTTGAGTACTGTGTACTGAATAATTTCCTAGCTAGCGTGTGTGGGGAAGATGGTAAGGGTGTTTGAGGAAGATAAGCAGGGATGGCATCACGAATGTTGACATCTTGTTTAAACTTCATTAGTAGAAGCGCCCTTAGTGATTGCCATAAATCGATTAGATCTCATAACCCTTGAAGAAAATACCACCATTAACGTAGATGCATCGTTTGATGTTAAATAACTCTATACCAAAAGACCACTATTAATATATTATAAAAAACTTTAACTAATTTTTATATTAAAGTAAAGGTTTTAAAATCTTTATATCAGAACTTTTTGTCGTAACTTTATTATGCTTAATAGTGCAAAACATAAATTTCATTCATTTCGCAGCAAGAACATACGTAGCATCTTCATACGTTCGAAACCTATAATTTTATAAGCTAGAATCATCTTAAGGTATGAATATGATATCTAGAATATTAAGACACAGAACTATCATATCTCAGAAAGTCTATATTCAGAATCTTCTTTTGGCATAATTTTGGCATAAAACGCATGCAGCTTGGACGCTAGCACGGAGCATGCAAGCAAACACGCAGCATGCAAGAAATCATTCACCACTCAAGCAAATATGCAGCATACAAACTAACATGCAAAAGGCATGGTTTCTGTTAGGGCTTTGGCACTGCGGAGCTATGGCTGCCCCTCATGAACTTGCAGGTGGAATTCGCTCACTACCGCAGCTTTGGCTTGTTAAATGGATTCGCAGGCCTTCTTTAACCGCGGCAGTGTGCTAAAGCTACCTGCTTCTCAGTTCGCGTAAATGACATTCTAGGGGTGGGGCAGACAAAACTATGTGGAGTCGACATTGCAGCTATTCATTTATATTGTAGCACAAAATTAAGAGTATATCCTTTATAGCAAACCTCTTCTGCGAAATCTGCCAAGTAAAAATCTGTTATCACCGTAGTACGTAAAGTGTAATTTAACCAAGCAATCATCGTTTTCAATCATTTTTATGGTAAACGAAATTATGCCCAGTGAAATTCTGAGATCTTAAAAATATGCCATTGGAATTTAGACACATAAATATTTACCAAAATTATAATTATACTGAACAATTTTTATGTTTTGTGCACCTTCGTTCAAAGAAAATTATGCCAAATGAAAATAGGAGCTACAAAATTCTGCCAAACAAAGTTACGAACTACTTGCACGTCAAAGTTCCGTCAAAATTCTATTATCTGTTGCGAAAATAAGCCGGAATGAACAGACAACAACTTTGGTTTTGATTTTACAAACACTTTTATAATTTTGTAACTTTTAAAAATAATATGCGCTTTTAATTTTTTGCTATTTAAAAGTATAATATAAGCACTCAGGACCTACTCAAATAAAATGAACGCCAAAATTCATCTGCGAAAATCCTTTTGTAAAACAGTCAAGGGTATTTTCATTGATCATGTCACATGAAAAATTTCGAATTGAACGAGGATTTTCTCAATTTATTTACATTGTTGAGAACTTCACGCAAAATATATAATGTTCAAACTATAATTATAATTGAAACATGTTAGTTTTGGCGTCTTACCCTCTCACATCCTTATGAATATTCATTTTCCCTACGTAAATTATCTTGTGCAGACCTTACAATTTACATTTGCCCCATTCAAGTTACTCTCCAGAACGTTTAACTGTTAGTTAAGTAGGAGAATTGGAAAATAATTTGGGAATGTATACCAAATATCGAAAAAACTAGTTTAAAAATGTATTCTTGATTTATTTATATAAAAAAGACTAAGCTGTGTGCACCATCAAAAAACATTCAGTTCCTTATTTATTCGACACTAGCAGCGCCCAGTGGTTTCACCCACGTAGTTACTGTTCTGGTTAAAATATACGGATACAATATATAACCTACTTATTTCAGTGGTCAACAACTGTAATATTATGTAATTTTCTATTCATGAAATATTTTTTAAATGAATTCAGTTTAATAACTAATAACTTCGAAGATTATTTGTTGCAAACATATAAAAATGATGTTTACACAGTTCCAGAATAGGCAGCCGTCTCATTTTTTCAATGATATTACATAGCTTCTTAGTTTTGTTATTAGGTAAAGAGTAACTTTCTAATAGTGAAAAATGGTTTAAATCGTTCCAGCAGTAATTTTAAATCGTTACAGACAAACAAACAATGAAATCCCTTTCCATTATAATATTTGTATGGATAATAAACTTTTTAGTCAAAACTCGTTATGAATTCTTTCTAGCCATCCAGAAATTCCATCCAAATCATTCTATCTAATTTCTAAGTTTCTATCTTAATCAACGATTATTATACAGTATCTGAATGTTGAATTTTAATTACTGAAATTATAATGTAAACACTAGAATTTTCAAATATTGTGAAATATGACCATCACTAATCACTGTTTTATTACGAGGACTTTTTGTAAGTTTATTAAAATTAGAAAGCAACAATGTCGTTAAAAGAAATAGTTTAAAAATAAGAGCTTCCTTGGATGTTATCATTTATGTGTAATTCATATGATCAAGGACAAAGGCCAACATCGCAGTTCTGCGAGATCACAAGACAGTTAGAACCTTGAGCATTGGAACTGAAATGTTTAAAAAAATACCAAAAGATTGCCTTTTGATGCTAATTATAAAACATAACATATGTAAACATAACACATTCGTTACTTTTAACGCGTGTTGTATTGTTGTAGCAACCGCATTTTAAAAGCGGTGGTAAAAATTTCTTTTATTATGTGTAGTGAACGTCTCAACGTTGGAAAATATTATCTTATAAGTATGATAAAAATAATAACGAGAAAAAAATGTGACGGAAATTCTCAATGTCAATTCCATTGCCGTCGTTACTGAGTCGTCTTGTATTAAGCACTGTCAATATCACACGCTTTCTTGAGAATGGATTTTATGGCGAATGCAAAAGCAATTATTTATAATGAGTCTACTTGAGCCTTCAACGGTAATAATATACTTTATAAAGATTCTTAGTATTAACGTTATAATAAATTTTACCAATAACCAAATTAGCACTTATATGATAGTCTCAAGTCTCTACGCAATTCCAATATCTATTTAATAAACTATACATACTATAGACATAATATAGTATATATATATATATATATATATATATATAATAATTCCTGTATACTTTCTAAACACTATAGGGAGGTTTAAATGTACTGTTTTTGCTTATATATAGTTACCGCTCGCCCCGACTTCATCCGTGAATATAGTAAAATTGTTGAGAAAAATTTAGCAATTAGTCTTATTAAAAGAAACTATCATGCAAAATTTGAGGGTTATTAATTGCTAAAAAATATTAATCGTGATACGTCATCTATATTTTTTTAAATAATCTTCCCTAAATCAGGTAAAAAAATTTTAACTCATGCTACACATTTATAATGCATTCTACTCGATTTATTTCCTTAAAATTACTACTTTTTTACATTGAAAAGAAAAACAACTGTTTCTTTATTGTCACAAACTACTGTGTTTATAATGTAAATAAGATCAGCAAACATTCTGAGAAAATACATATTTTTAATAAATACACACTATTAATCGTGATATATTACTCTTTAAATAAAACATTTATAATTAGAAAAAGTAATAGAACAACACGTTCAATTCTGCGCCAATATTTACTCACCAGGATCATTAATTTAAAAAAATTGATATCTGCTGGTATTAGTAAAGTGCCAGTGAGCAAAAATTCAGCAAACTATTCGTTAACTAGATCATATAATAGTTTAAAAATTCAATTAACGAAGTCGATGCAGTCGTAAAAGAATTTTAATGTGCTTACCACCAGCTTCCTCATCGTTAGTTCAACAAAACAGGAGATGCAAATATAAAAGCTCTACTTCCATGAAAAACAACGTAGTTAGGGATTGCGCTAACGCAAATACTGTTAGGATAACTTTTCTGAAAATAAAATTACGCTGGAAATTTGAAATCGGAATCTTCTTAGTACTATCAGTCTTAATTCCGTAGTTTTAAAAATAAATATATTAAAATACGAAACATAACACGGCTTTAGTCTTACCTGTCAAAAAATGGGAATATTACGGGCCCGATGATGCAGATATCCTATTTTACACGCCATGGGTCGTGGGTCCGATTCCCACCCAGGACAAATATTTATATAATGATATTTGTGTTTGTTCTGTGTCTGGGTGTAAAAATATGTATTTTAGTATTATATTTATGATTCCTCTGTTGTCTGATGTCTGTAACACAAGTACTTTAAGTGATTTTCCTGGGAATCATATCAATGTATGAGATGTTTTGTGATTACTAACCCCACTAAATGTCTCTCAACCGTATTCGTACCAACGCTAAAGGAAAACAGACAGCGCAGAGTCAATCCATTGTTACACGCTCGGTAAACATCAGTCGCCTTTCGCCAGAAAAGTCATGGAATCGCTGGAGTTCGCAGTGTGTTTTGTGATTCAGTGTTGCAGTGCCTAGTTTACGCGCAGACGTACTCCTTGCAAAGGTTTCTTTTTCACTCGCTATCCCGTTATTCGGCCGTCTGAATGCAGAGTAATGGATGGACGGTATCAGTGCGAGATATGTGCCGGACGCTCGACTTTCGACATCGGCGGCGTCTCAGGCGTCGGAAGCGGACTCCAATCCCTTGATGGAAAGTCCTCCCACGCTACGCGCTACCGCCGCATGCTTGTTAGCCAAGACGTTAACAGCTACGCCAACTGCGCGGAAACCTCACCCACGCATCCCTTCGCCGCTGCCACTGCCGCTGTCGACGCTACCAAATCGCCTCCAGCCATCACCAAAACGCTGCCTGCGAACTTGAGCCCAGGCGCAACGTTTCCGATGGGGTTTAGAAAATTATCGGAAATGCAAGATTTAAAAAGAATGCGTGCCCTTGCGAATAAAGATCTACCCAAGAACGCAGTCGTCGCCCCCGCTCCGCAGAAGGGGCCGAAGGCGAAGCGCACTTACCTCAGATTCGCCTTCTGGACACCGAGAAGGCCATCTGCGTCTTGCACACGTTCTCGGAGTCATCAAAACGCCATACCAATTATTACGTAATACAAACCCTCAGAACGGACGTGCTAGACATCACGGTATACAATGGATTTACCAGCCCGCTGACGTAAAAGACCCTTCTAGAAGATGTCTAGTCTGATCACCTACCGGTGCTTTTAATCGCCCTACGCAGCCAACCGCCGTGATGCCACTGGCTTGACGCAGAGAGCCTTCATTCCCGCTATGTGTACGAACAACGATCACCTCTCCAGAGGATGTTGAACAGCTGACCGATACACTCAGTACCCGCATACAGGACGCCGTTTCTTCATCGAAAAGGACCGTGGACGAGACGGAGGATGCCCCCTTTCCCCGATGACATTAGGGACTTACTTGTGAAGAAACGGTGCCTCAGAAAAGAATGGCAACAGTCGCGTTGTCGCATACAAAAACAGCAGCTCAATGCACTGACTGAGAGAGTGAAGAAAATGTTGAGGTTACTTGAGTCGGAGAGGAGGTACTTAGAGAACGCGGTCGTGACTGGATGAGCATCTATGGCCTTTGTCTCTAGGACCCCAACTCCAGGGGGACCCTTCATCGGACCAGGTGGCTAGTCGAGATAGCACGCGTATGACCTGGTAGAGATTTTTGCCGACCATCTCGAACGCCTGTTCCAACCGAACCCAAGTAATGAGATAGAGCATCAAACTGCTATCCCATAATGCTGCTTTCAACGCTGTCAAAAGTGAATTAGAAGTTTCTGCTTCTAGACTTGATACCATATAAATCGAGAGAGAATCAGTTTGGGTTCATAGTAGATCACTCCATGACTCTATAACTATCTAGAGTTTTCAGAGCACCACATGACGGTGACCTCTAATAAGAGAGAAAACACCGCCGCGGTGCACTATGATATAGAAAAGGCGTTTGACAGAGTCTGCCATCAAGGTCTGTAGTATAAAATCGCCAATTTCACCAACTGAGACTAGTGTTATAAACAAAACACGACGGACTAGGCATTTTATACACCCGTTATTCGCCTCCAAACTCCCGACTAAGATAAATTTGGGGGTTTCCCAAACATACATTGTGCCTCATCTCACTTACGCAGCCCCGGCCTGGTACGTGCTCACTGGCCGAAAGAATACAGACCGCCTCGAAGCCTAGCTATCTTTGATTCCTCGTCTCATCGTCGGCTCACCGAGAATGGTTCGCAACGCGACGGTTCACAGGGATCAGAGAACGGAACGCTTGGAAGAATTCGTGCGTTGCCTCGTACCATCGATGCTTGATTGCGCGGACCGCAATCCGTCCGCAAACCTGAGAACCATCGTTCCGCTCTACGCCTGACCCCCAAACGCGAAGGCGTACATAAGAGAACTCGCGGTCGATGAGGCCAACCCCACAATCCCATGACGGGCATCGAACGTTACCCGCCGAAGTCGCCTCCGCGTAGCCTACGGCTACGCGTATACAACACCAATAGTTATTCGTACCGACTAAACCGGCTAAACGTACCGTAAACGAGTTTTAATATATAGTTTACCAGGATGTCAAAAACATCTTCTGCTGTAATGTTATATGTTAAACTTAAAAATTATTGAAATATTTTGGACGAATTTATATTTCCTTTTCTTTTCTAGTGCTAGTTATTGACGTCGAAATTTTTGAAGTTAGATATTATTTGTAAATATAAAATCATTGGACACCTAACTAGTAAATAGTTCATTACATTTTCCGTAGAAGGCCACTGTTGGACACACTTCACTATGAAAAGGGGGATTTGCAGTGACAGCTTCGCGACAAACGAAGTTTTTACTAAGTGCCTACGTTTATACTGCGCTATTTCGACTGTATATACTGCCATTGAACGATTCCTACACCGCATTCTCCACTTAACGGATACCAGATACATAGGAAAATGTTATTTTACTCAATTAATAATACCCCACGGCAACAACCATTGATCTTACTTTATTAAAAAAAATACAAGAATATTACTTGAACTTCAAAACTCGTTGCATATTTATCTTACTTGATACTCCCACTGAGTAAAAAATGTGAAAACTACTAATAATTTTTTATAACTGTTCACCAAACTCAGATATATTCCGGTCACAATCATGGTTTATCTTAGGGTAGTAGTATCGACTAACCAAATCGCCAGAAGACGCCATTAGTACAGCCGCCGATCCGCAATATGGCGGTCAGCCAAGACAATAACATATATACAACACTTGGCAACTGCGCCGTTTCGTATTGTGTTTAACTGATACACTGGAAATCGATATAGTCCATAATAATAAATTAGTTTTGTATCCATATGATTAGTATTTATGCTCTTAATAAATTACACACATAACATAGGACCCGATTTTTGTTATTTGATGATACAAAGACTAAACTTTCTGAACCGGCGACTTCGTACCGCCTAGCAATCATTAAAAGTCATGTTAGCTATTGCTGAACTTCATTTCGATGAGGCCGTGAGGTACCGGCAGAGTAGAGTAGTACCTCTGTCTGTATCAGTTATCGTAAGAGGCGAGTTAGGTACCCGAGCCAACAGATGGCGGTGTATCCATCCGAGACAGTGTACAAAGTGGGGATGTGAAAACAGCATTACAAAGTTTCACTCTGCGATTGCATAACGCTTTGGACAAGCGTTTTGCAATCGCGTGCGGCAATTATGAGAAAAATTCCCCCCTAGGAGGCCTCCAGGATGGGGGACGTCCAGCATAGACTTTCAATGGCTGTAATGATGATGATAATTGAAGCTTTTGTGTATATTTATTGATTTATGTTCTCTATGAATAGATTTTAAATGTAATTTTTCAAGTAAGATAAAACATAGTGTATGGGTCGTTTTACATTCGGTTGCAATTTCAACCTAATGTATAACGACACATACACCATTGGTTTATTCCTAATATTATAATAATACAAAAATAACAGGTGAGGACAGGTGAACGCGCCACAAATGTCCATTAGAAAATCATATGTTTTTTTAGATTTTAGAGACTATAAACACGCAATAAAGCGATCCTTGTAATTTTTTAAATATTTCAACCAAAGCCTGATAAATTAGAAGTTTATTTTGTTGAACTGAAAGGCGTATCCCTCGAAATTATTGCGATGTTTAGAGTTAGACTTTTTTTACTTCTTCAAATTTTTATTTAAGCAATATCATTATCATCATGTACATTTTCAAGTCATTCACACAACAGTTTTATCAGTACCAATCGCCTTCTATTTCATTGTTTTGATTTGTATATATTTCGAAGGGTAATTAGGTAACTTTGGCAACCACTAGGTATAAATTATATTGTAGTCAACCAGGCTTATTTGAATCAATACAGAGAATAAATAATTTAATTATCAACAATAATCTTAGCCATATTTTGACTGTTAGATGGCATTCGCTCAACCATTTCTTATTTTTTAGAATAAAATCAATCTACTCGATATAGACAGTTATTACTGATAAATAGTCAGTAATTGTGTTGATATGTTTTACCAGACGGTTCGTATTTGCATGTTTGCTAAAAGATAAAGCATCCTCACAATTTATTTTTGTTAATAAATTATTCATCGTTCAAAACTCGTTTAACACACTTGTGTTACGTCGCTCGAAGCACAAGATAGAATCTCGACCAGCTTCGCCATCAGACCTGTCAAAACGCACAAATCATTTGAGGAAAACATTTATTTCATCGGATGCATTATGTTGGAATTAAATAAAAAAAACAGAGAATCTTGGAATGACTGTGCAAATTAATTAAATCATTGCACCCTCAAAACATGTCAACTCATTGCGTAGATCTTTTGATCAGCCAGTGCTTACAATATGCCTTTGTAAATTTTTCCCGGGTGTCAGTTTTATATACTTCTACAACATCAGCATTTGTAAATCGTTTTACAATGTAAGATTACGTAAACGATTGGTTAGTTTATTTTAGTTTAATGGTTAAATGACAATTTTGATAATGGATGAGACAAGATAGCAAAGTAGGTACTGTTCGCAAGATAAGACCCTGCCAGCTATTTAAAAAAGGATCTTACACGAGCAGTAGCCAAAATCACATTTTAGATCTTTATTCCAGTAGCGAAAAATCCAATATATACATAACATGTCATACATTATTTGTTTACGGACATCAGATAACAAAGGAATCACAGATATAATACTTAAAAACATATTTAACACCAAAACAAACAAATATCCAACGTACAAATATTTGCCCTGAGTGGGAATCGAAAGACCTTACGCACAAGATAGGAACAATACCGAAAGCGCCATCGGGTCGTCAATAAACATCTATTCTCTTCAATGGCGCAATAACGGTGTAGTAACCAACAATGTTCTTAATTAAGCTGATCAAATTCAAGTTCCAATTCTCGATTAAACGCACCCTACATTCCATAATCTGTCGCTGGCATTTCTCACCTGACTGACGAACTGCTACATATGACGTACAACATATCTTTAATAAACAGCAAACTCTGGTTTATATATCTCTCCGCCTTAAGGTAAGGAATGTAACTGTATTTATTATTTAGGTTATAAAAATACAATAGAAAGTATGTCGAAATGACAATAGAACGTACAGTACACAATGTGCGTATCTGAGTTGGGTATACAGAAATAACAATAATAATTTATATCATTATAATGCAAAAGAATCTCATGAACTATATAATTTGTAGGAAACCGGTGTCTAAACTAGGCAGGAGCACCATGTTCCCAACCCTCTTATTTATTACATTTTAATCCAATTATAATACTATATAACAAATCGTATATGTTTAGTTTTCCATAGCATATTATTATTTTTGTTCACGCAATTATATATTTTTCTAGCTAGTTTTAAAAATAACCTTTGGTAAATGAGGTATGAAATAACCGTTTAACGATGCAGACCTTTCATTTTTATTCTAGTTTCTTCTACTTCTTATTATATTTGGTGCACTATCTATAAGAGTATGCTACTTAAGCACCATCAAGAGGACGAAAAGAAGTTTGACCGTAAAGACCTTAGTTTCTCGATGTAGTGCTGTTGTTGGGTAAAGTCTTGGTTTGAAGAAGATGGGTATTAGATGAGCCGTATAGACGGTCTCATTGATTTGAACACCCGCCACACTTCGTAATTGTTTTAATAAAATAATGTACAATAGTATTATTGTACATCTTTAAAAAAAACCACTATAGTATGTGTCTATCTCTTACAAAACCTACAATAACCATTTATTATCCTCATTACACCCGTGAAAGCCGGGGCGAGTCGCTAGTGTATATATATAAAAATAAACCCCTATTTCCCTTGGTCATGCGATCACGTGTCAACGGCTGAAACGATTTCACTATGGCTTTTTGTTGTGTTTGTTGTCACGAGAGGATTTTTATGACAGAAAAAAATCAAAAAAGAAGCGTGAAAAGAGTCGCGTGAAAAATTTGAAAATTAAGGAGTCATTCCAACCTTATTAACTTTCCAAAAGGAACCTTTTCGTGGTTAATATATCTGTTAGTCGTTGGCCAGGTGCCATTTTTGATAGAATGCGTGCAGCCAATATCGTTTATGTTCTATAGTTAAAAATAAATGCATCGGGATTTTTATTTTATGTGATGAACATTTTTGTATTCGCTCTTTGTGTAATAATAGGTTTTTATATATTATATTTGTTATTGATCTCTTATCTGATGATCGTAGTGCTTTAAGCGACTTATCTAGGATTGGATTAAAGTATAAGATATGTAACTTTATAATTAAAATTGAAATAATTATTTTTTATTTCTTCTAATGTAATAAGTTTGTGTCATGTCATAGAGAGGACGATACTTACGAAACGTTCAAATGAAATTAAATGTATAATATTTTTAATAAGTTATTTATATGTTCTTGCATTAATATAATACATTTTTATCAGAAATCCTCTTTGAAATTTTTGCCTTCAATTTGTTTCATATGAACTCGAGGTTGTAATATATCTAGGTAAATTAAAGCATATATGAGATAAAAGCAAATTACTCTTCATTGTCTGATGTAGTAATATGAAATCTAATAACGGTTTACACGGTTAGGTACCGGCAGAGTTGAATAATACCTACTACTACACCAAGTGCCTTCATGCCAAATTCATTAGAATCTTTATTATCACAATTTGTATTTTCGACTTGATCGCCTGACCCCAAGTGTAAAAATTAGACAGACACAATTTCGCATTCATAATACTAGTGTAGATTAAAATTACTATGTAGATAATGGTATTAAACAGACGTGTGTACCAATATTTAATATAACTTCAGTGTCATCATTCGTTAAATATAACGTCAGGTCAGGAGCATCCGGGTTAAGATCTGGAGTGAGAAGAGCCCTCGCAAATGGTTCTTGTATGCTGATGATCAAGTTTTGTTTAAAGAACTAACAAACTAGTGTACGAGATTGAACAAAAAAAAAAAACATCGACATCAAGACGAATGTCATAATGACGCCAAACCTTCTCTTGAATTTGAGTTATGGTAATGGTATATAAAAATATTATCTTCTTTAATATTATATAACTACACCTAATACCATTAACACAGATGTGAAAGAATAGAAGATAATTTTGGCGATATAAAAGTACCTATAGCGAAGTAGCTCTTTGCATTTTAATGCTCATTCATAAGGTGTCTTAATGAAGCCATGGTTAACAGAATTGCTGGAATGAAACCCGTAAAGCGCTCGCTCGGTGACAAATTAGGTTTTAAAGAGTGTTGCTGTCGCAAACCCTTGACGTTCATTACGGCTTTAGAGTGCATCCGATGAACAATAGCTTGTCTTTACGGTACTAAATGCTATGACGCAATACTTGCACATTTCGGAGCAGCTTTTAATTTTAGTTTAAATTTTTAACACGAGAAGTTTTATCACGGAAGTATGCACATACTGTGTTAAATATTAAAATTTTAGGTGCATTACGTTGTCTTGCTTAGTTCTAGTTTCCTTATTCAAGTGTCATGATCGTTAATTTATTAAACAGAATCTGGTTTATTTATATTTATATAGAGATGTTATTTATGTTATATATGTTATATGTTGTGTATTTAGTTTTACATGATTTGTGATTAATATACATTTACTTACTATGTACATTGTTATTTTTAAGAACATCAAACTTTAATTTGAAATAATAAAGTTGTTTGGAGAGAGCAGGAAACAACGAATTTGACGAAATTTTACTGTAATCTATTAAATTAATATTTACTTATAATGTTACGTTGCCACTGACCAATCATCAGACGTCAACTCAAAAGATAAAAAAAATTAACATTTTATACATTTAGAAAAATTTCTTCTTTATGTAGAAGGTACTAAAAAAAACTACTAATAAGGACTATATTAATTCTGTGAATCTTAGTTTATAGTGAGAGATTTATATATAGGCAAGTTCCATTAATAGCGGAACTTAGTTATATTGTTGTATATTTATATGAAAAGAAAATAAGAAGAATGCTTATCAAAAACAACATACCAACGGCAATTTTCTCTTCCATTGCTTTCGTTTTACCCCAATAGAAACTAAATATTATTTATGTCTAACTGTGATCCCATCTATTTCTTGTTACTCAGAACGTAAACTTCCGTTTGTGGTAAGATGAATAATAGTAGGTCCACTGCAAATAAGAAGCCACTGAATTGATTTCCTTTCGTATTTTACATGTTTGTTTCATTGAAAAGGAATTATAGTGAAAGTAATAAATTTAATGAGAAAATCAATTAAAATTAACCTCAACATTAAAATTGATTGTGATTAGTGGTATTAAATTTTAAAATACATTAAAATAATCTAATACTTCAGGCTCTTATTAAATATGTTTTCCTACCACTTTATCAATTTAATAGTTCGAGGTGAAATTAAACTAAAAAATAATTAAAGAATAGTACAGGTCTCAGTATGAAACATTTATCCATATGTATGTATTTTTAAATCCAACTGCTTGCGGATGCAAAGTTTCCGACGCCATTTGTGACTTTCAACCCCAACTAATAACTACCTAGGGGCGTCGCTTACAACAATTCAATGTACCGTCTAATAAAATTGAATGTGCTTTTAGAGCCCGAAGTATGCATTCGTTTTATGTGAAAATTTTGTCGTATAAAGTAACCATTGCTAAATGAACTTTTTTAACTAATTTCTACACAGTAGTGAGAAAACAACGAGTTCTGAATTCGATGCGTCCCCGGACAGTTATTCGACCTCTACAAAGATTCTGTCGAACTATGTAGTATATAATAATTAAATCATTTGCTTAAAACAGTAATAAGAATTTTCATTTATTGTCATATCAACCATCATGTGACCCAGTTAGTGCGTTATATAAAAACTATAAATGTGCCTTTTATAAAAATAAAATATCGTAATTGTATAATATAGTATAGTATCTCCCTTTGTGTCAAGTGCCAAGTTGGAACCGACAGATGGCGGTATACCCATCATACAAGCGTGACTCAAACTCAAAGGGCGAGGATGGGCAACAGCATCTTCGTCACAAAGCCACGCCCTGCGCGTGCCCCATGCCCCACCATGCCTACCCAGCGTGGCAATTATAGGGTATATACATATAATCCTTTAATGATCATTGACAATATAACCAGGGCTCTAGTCTCCGTCATCCCAAGCCATACCCAACCCGTTATCCCAATTCGTTACCATAAACACTACCGTAGTAGTGGTTATGGTAACAACGCAGGAGGCAAAAGGGGGGGGGGGGTACTAATAAATAATCTCCTGCAGTCGCACGGCTACCTATCCAAATAAGAACTGGTCCTGATAACACACAACATTCGCACATTGAGGACGTGAAGATTGTTGAGTTGGAAGAGGAGTTGAGAAGGATGCGTTGGGATATTCTAGAGTTATCTAAAGTCCAAAGAGAGGGTGAGAAAGAACAAAACCCCAGTGTTGAAAGGCTGCCTGACTTTCTGGACTAAAAGGGACTTTTTATGATGAACTCTTTTTCGTCGCCTCATAGGAAATGGACCTGGATGAGCCTCGTTGGTTCTACGAGAAATGAGATAGACTTCATCTTGACGAATAGAAAACGAACATTTAATTATATCTCCGTGATCCGGGTTGGTAAGGTGTAGATGATATTCTACTCTGCATACACTATAGGTTTACTTCAATATTAGCCATATTTGAAAGTTACCACGTGTCAGCCCTATTGCAAGAAGCTTAGTTGAACGGGATGCTAATATGAAGAGAGTGAGCGAACGAATAACTTTAAATTGACTTGTACTATCGTCTTGTTGCTTTTAGACACGTATTTCGGAGCGTCGTTTGCTTATCGCATTCCAATATTGGTTTAATTAAATTTAAGCGTGTTTAATATGATTATAGCGGGTTTATGAAAATTAATTAATCCATTAATTAATAAATAATTCTCATACACATCTCTCTGGGCTTATAAGAGTTCTGGTGAGTGGTTTACTTACTTAGTTTAATTATTCTGAGAATTCAGGAATCTGAACTTTTTGATATCAAATGTTTTACAATAATAAACAAATTTATTAATTAACATATGTACTTTACTTAGAATATAAATTTTGTAATTTTATATAAATATATTACTAACTTTCCGTTCGCAACTTCGTTCGTGTGGACTTTAAATCTGTCCCGCAGAAACTTTCCCGAAACCATAAGTACCATATATCCTTTCCTCACATATATTTATTATAATAAATATTATAGAATGAACTAAGTAAAAAATCTCTTATCCAGTATAATAATAACCGTCAATAATATAATCTTTGAAGGCGAATTTTTTACTTGCTAATTCGCTGGGATATATCAGTAAGTTAGTTTTTTACGAATTCCCACATTTTGAGGTTTTATTGATCAAATACACTACGAGTGATGCCCTTCCATAGTTCTGTGGGATACTTTAAGTAGGCTTGTATGATGAGAAACCATGTTTCAATGTAATACGCCATATGCATTGGTAACACATTGGTCCAAGACTTTCGACTTATGTGTTACGCAGTTATCCAAACACTGATAAGCCCATTAAATTACAGCGATTTACCTCATTATTATTTAAGCTTCGATTTATAATAATTTTGAACACATATACGTTACAAATTATGTTGGGACTATTTCTAGTAACCTACATATTAAAAAAAAATTATACGAATCGCTACTACATATTTTTCAAATAAATTTACTTACTAAAGCGTGTGATACCTCTTATTTACCTATCAGCTCATAGTTTGTTTATTATTTTAAACACATTACACGGTGGTTTTTCTATAACGTTAGATGGTCAAGGGGATCAAGAATCATTGAAAATGCATCCCCTAATGGAGTAAAACTTAGCAAAGTTAGTATGAAACGCTGCTGTTTGTGAAATTATTCGAATGAATTGTGTACACGATTGTATTTTATTGAAAGTTATAAAACTCTTGTAAAATATTTTTAGAATATCATCCCTTAAGGATGTAAAAGGGAGTGCAAAGTGAGTTTGAAAGTTTTCTGATTTTCAAAGTTATTTCAATAGAATGTTAAATCGGTACGTATATATAAAAGAATAAGCTGACTAATAGGATAATAATAAATAGAAATAATTTCTAACCTACAATATAAGGTTAGAAAGTTCAGTTTTACTATAACCCTCTTATCGAAAAAGGTTAACGCGTGATGATATATTAGTTATATAACATTACGCTAAGACCAATAACAGCGAGGTATACTAGGTTTGTTCTACAAATTTACGCGGGTGGAACCGCGGATCGCTGCTAGTATTAAATAAAATGCACCTATTGGTATCATTTTCGTTAGCTAAAGTTATTCTGTTACTTAAACAATTTATAATTCACTAGTATCACAGACTAAAAAAAATCCATCGATACGGTATAACAGGACAATTAAATAAAATTATATATTAAAACCTGTTGACGTTGTCAAAAGTCAAAATAAAACTACTCTGTTAAAAAAATTGAATAAACAGCGTTTATCGTAGCCGTTAAGAGAGTAGTTTTGCTATAGGTAGTGAACAAGTATATGTTAAAAAATATTAATTGTTAATATTCGTCTAAAATCCCGACACCATTATGCTTTGAAGTGAATTAGATACAAACCACTTTCCTTTCAAAATGTTAATTTACTATGTCCTATCTACGGTGACTGCAGAGACAAACATAACTACTTAACAAATACCTCTAACTGGCTGAACTTGTTTGGCAATCCAATACTTGCAGGTATCCACAGGGATTTGTGACGTCGAACTGAGAAGACAAATTAGGTATAGTTTGGGTCCTCATGTGACTCTTTCAATTGCGAATAAATAACTGCGGCAAAGTAATACAGTTTGTGTAATAAATTTGCTGATTTAAATTTAAGTTTCAGATTACAACTTTTAAGATGAATTACAAATATTTCACTTGCTAACTTCAACGCTGTTTGGTAGGTACTTAACGCGTGGACTTCTTTGTATAACGCGTCTGACGGGAAATTCCCCAAATTTCAAAGTAGCCTATGTCCTTCAACAAATCAAACCTATTCACCGAATAAGCCGCGATGACCTAACAAATATACAGACAGGACTGTCTTTCAGGTACACTCGCATTTAAAATATTAATCTATATATTTATATAAGTATGTTGTAGTATTCTGAACGGAACAGAATTAGTATTGACTTGGGTGTGTTCGATTGGGCGGTTGGCAATACATACTATCAAACGAGCGGGTGATATGTCAGTTTGCAAGTAAGGGAAGATCTTTATTTTGAATCAAGACGTCGAGCGTGTTGCTACCGGCGACCGACTTCACCCCATTCCGAGAAGAATCCGTCCCTATCTCTGCAATATGTATTATTCTTTTGACTGATGATTGATAAAGTGTGTTATTAAACCCCCAGGCCTATTATTTTCAAGAAAATAAATGATTGATGAACTCTCGAGTCACAAACACCCATCCTACCTACCCTCCGACATATATATAAGTATGTTACAACTAAAACGCATTTTTCGTTAGAACACGTTTGTCCTGGTTAGAACTTGATTTCACTTAATTCCTTTATTTAGTTATCTTAGTCAGTATAACTAAAATTTGATACAATTGATTTTCAAGTATAACTAGTTGTCATATCAAGCTGTTGTTTTAAAAGGGGGTAAAAACAAATATATTATTTTATTTGCTACTTAACGAGGGCTGCTAGCATGCTATAATGATAGCATGCTATAATACTAGCATGCATAAAAATATAATTATATATACATATGTATAATTATATTTTCAATTAATTAATGTTATCATTAATCTGTGTAGTACTATTCAGTTGAAACAAACGCGTGACACGGATGAGTGATCCTGCATCACATAGCTAATATAAGCTACACTGGAAAGGACAACACTAACACGTGAGTAATTCTTTCATCAAAGAATATCAAGTCCAATATGTTTACAAGTTTCCAGAAAACAGTAATGTGCCTTCTACTGCTTCTTTTGCTACCGATTTGGCAGTAGATTTAAAGGAGAATGTGGCACTTGTGTGCTTGGAATTCACTAAAGTACCTACCAACATAACTGAACTAGTCAACCATTATAAATGGTCTGAACCTTTTTATACAAATAACTAAATGAAAATGAAATATATTAGAAAAAATTAACTTGTCTCAGATAACAGACGAGACTCGAACCTGCATCTTTAATTTTAAACCAAACAAATGACAATAATAATAATAATAATAATAATATATATTTATTGTACATGTGTGATATAAAAAAGAATGACCATTGAAACAGTAGTTACAACGAGCTGCCTTTTCGCATAGAACTATTTCTTTTAGGTAACCTTTGGATGAAGAGAGAGTAAATAAAATTAAATAGGCAGTTCAAAGTGCATCTACTTAAATACAATATATAATGTAATAAATAAAAATGTAATAAACTACACATACCTAATATATTTATTATAATAGCAAATAATAATATATACCAAAACATACTAGTAATAATATATACGAATACAATAAAAAATGTTAACGGAACAACAAAGTGTTATCACAACACAACATTTCTTATATTATAAGGAATAATAATAAAAATGACAAGTAATGTCCGTTTTTCCTTCCTTGAGACAGAGACAAAACACGTCTGACTTTTAAAGTAAATACATTTTACAAACGAACGACTTGAACTGTAAAGGTTTTATCAAAATGTTTTTGGAACGCACGGGTATTTCCAGCATCAAACTCTCTGATGACCTCAGGTGATTCTCGTGGCTATCATCTAGAAAACAAAACTATTTTTAAGATAATAAATAATTGATAATAGTTATCTTTCCAAAACATAAAATTCAGTAGCTTTTTACTTAATGCACTTGATAAATACTTGTGAGCAATTTTCCCAATAAAAGTCTTCTACAGAACAATCAAAACTATGAATAAATTTATCTGGAATAAAAAACGATAACTCTCTTGTATACATATCAACATTTTTATTTAATTCAGTTGTTTTGCGGTTCGCGGTGCACCGATTTCAATTTAAGCCCGCGTTGATTGGACGCCGATAGTTTTTCTCCTTCCATTTACAAATATTAGCCATTGCATTTAATCGCAACTGCAAACCGCTGGATTGCGGCGATACGAGTTATAAATGGCCGGCTTCTGAGAGTTTAATTATCCTTTCCTCTGATTTTACGCAATTATTTGTTCAAATACTCTGAAAGTTTTTCTAGCATGGCTATTAAGCCTCGTTAGTGAAGTAAAACAAAATTTGAATTGAACGTGGAAGAATTACCGGTATAATTTACGTCTTCATTATCATCATCACATTGACATCTTATTGCACTATTTTTCAATCTATCTCTCAAACTCACACCATACATATTATTAAGTGGTCTTATTTTAACAGCATTTAAACTCGCGTGCTTTTTCTATCATACCCACCATTCACTATAATATGTCAGTGTTAGAACCAACACAGTTTTATAAACAGCTAGTCGTGCCCTTTTTGACACATTTTTGCTGCCCATAAAAGCATGTAAGCCTCCATTGATACTACTTCCAGCTTCCACTCCTCGTTCAATACCTTCTTCATACTTCTCCTACCTTCTCGTAATAACACATCCCAGATCGAAAACTCTTTCACTTGTTCAACTTTTTTGTCATCTATCACAATTTCTAAATTTGTCATACTTTCCTCCCTTTCAATCACCATCACTTTAGCCTTACTTACATTTATTTTCATACCTTTCCTTTTAAATGGATCTTGCAAATTCATTACTATCTCTTGCAACTCTTCATCTTACGATGCTAATATTACTTGATCAGCAGCGAAACGAAGACATTTGATAAGTGAGCCATGCGTAATCCACATTTACTGGCTTTTAAATCCGACAGACAGTTGTTTATAAATAAGTTGAATAACCAAATGTATGCTACATTTCCCTGCTACCTGTCTGACACCTCTATAGAAACGCAAGCAGTCTTCGCGAAACTATGTTCTACCATATCCATCAATCACACTTACTTAACGTAGCAATTATGTCAAATTCTTTCTTCATTTCTTTAAGAGACTACAGTTGCTACGATAGTGAAGATAAATCTATAATATGCCTACATTTATTAGTGACAAATAATATTAAGATTAACCAACGAGATTCTTAGAATCATCGCAATTCGAGTTCCATTCTTACGAGAGAAATCCCATAACAAAAACAAAATGAACATGTAATTAGATGTCGGCGCTCATTCGGTTTAGATACAACTTGTACTATTGAAGCGGAAAATTAAGTCTTCATTGGTACAATGTTACCCTGATAATGAACTTTCACTTTTCTTTGGCCGAAAATTACCCATCTATTATTCGACCAATATAAAAATATGACCATACATGTGGAAGATTTAGTGTCTCATCCTGTATAAATATAAAATAACAGACCCAAGATGATTTACAGCTAAATGAAGAATCCTATATTTTAGCTAGCGGTTTTATACACCGTCATGACAGGTGACATCCGTCTGACAAGGTTGGTCATTCATGAGACTCTTAGAAAGATAAAGATTCTGAACCCCAAAAAAACTTCCAAAGTACGTACTCCTTAACAAAAAAAAGTATATTACGGTCAAATACTTTTATGGCGAAGGTCCTAAGAGCACTTAAGCGGGTCTCAATAGTTCGTGACATCTGCGGGTAAATATTAATGATGTCTATGAGGTCGTATTACATTAGGCGAGCAACAGGATCACGGTGAAGTTTTACCCCTGAAACTGAGTTGTAACATATATTTAGTCATAAGTAAAAGTAATATTGATTAAGAGATAATTATTGATATTGATTAAGATTTTGTATAGATTACTTAACTTCCAGACATTTATAATGTATTTATGATTGATAATAGAACTAGGTAAACCGATAGACGTTGTCCTGCCTATACTAAATATCATGAAAAAATATTGCGACTATAAATTTATTTATGAACTATCGTATATCAATAGTTGGATCAAAATGTATAGTTGTACACAGAAAAGAGACATTTATTAAAATCAGTTCAGTATTTTAACACGAAACACGAAAACTTTTCATACAAACATTTTTAATAGACTAAGTCCACACGATACTTTTCTAAAAATCTTTTCCATGTTATCTACAAAAACGTTTAATTTTGGTGATGGTCACGAGAGATTCCTGGGATTGTCAGATAATTTAATACTTAACATGACTGCACATTTCTACGGTTTGACGGTAACTTTATATTAGAGCGTGCGCAGTCTGTCAACACATTTAAGCGGATGGTTAGGAAGTATTATTCTCTGTTGCTATGACGATTGCTTAATGAATAGACTTTATTAATAACATTTTAAATATGTGTGTGTCTATTTTATACATTTAGTGAATATATATATGTTTTTAAAGATGTGTAAATATATATATATGTACACCAAACATAAAAAATACATGAAAAAAACAGTAATTATAAAGTACAATCGGCGGCCTTATCGCAAATAACGATTTCTTCCAGGCAACCTTTGGTTGGAAAGACTGATAAGAGAAAGAAGTAGTAAGAGATATCAATAAGAACGATAAAAAAATAATATATATACATAATATAAATAGATTGTATACAAGGAAATGTAATCAGATAGAAATATAAAGATAGTGATAGAAAGTGATCCTTCACCGACCGTTTGAACACAGACAGGGGCTGCGTGCTTCTGATATTAAGCGGGAGTGCATTCCACAAACTAACGGTTTATTGTTATATATATTATACTATTATCGAATTTACTCTATTCTAAATTTCATAATACATCGAACTATCCTATTACATTTAGTAAATTGATATTTATTCAAAGGTTGCCTAGAAGAGATAGCTCTGGGCGATGCAGCCACCAATTGTCTTATAAATTGTAATTTTTTGTGGACAATAAAGAGTATATAAATATACTCTTTATTGAATATGTAAATATACTCTTTATTGTTATATATATATATATATATATAAATATATACGATAATTATATATATATATATATATATAAATATAGATTCAAATATATGTATATGATTTATACCAACATAGATAACCTAATACCCTTTGACATCTGAGTCAGTCATTTCAGTTGAAGTCCTTGAATGTTGTATCGACCAGAATCATATAATTTTTAGATTTAATAAAGATAAACAAGGTAATATGTTATTGCTATGAGTCAACTTATATTCAGTCCATATAGTTTGGGTAATCATCTGAAACAAACAAAAATACAAAAACATAGGAAGACCTACTGTTAGTAACAATTTACATGCTTTCATATGTATTTAGTAAAAAGTTTTTATATTTATATGGTAACAAAATACCAACGTAATTCAAACAAAATGTAATACAGCAAATTGAACATAATCAGACTGTATTTGCGATCGAAGGTCATTTAGGCTTTTTTTCAAAATAAGAATACCTCGTTCCAACAAAAGAGCACTGCCAACTTCCTACATTCTTTATCTTGAAACAACAAGTATGCGAGCGTGAAATGCATATCAAGAAGAACAAATGTCAAAACTATTAAGAACCAGAATACCTTGAATAATATATATTATTGACGAACATTCGTATCCAGATCACAGCTAAACAAAAACGATTCGTATAGTATTACTGAATTTAGATTGATTTTCCCGTGCGTCTTTCTTATTGTCCTATCCCTCTAACTAAAAACTGTACATTTTTAGTGATAATCTACTAATTTTGCCACAACTGATGACGTATTCAGTAATGTACTTATCTTGTGTGGCAAAGGTCATGTGTTCGACCCTCACCGAGAATACATTTTTATGTGATGAACATTAGTGGTCTGTGTTGAATGTATAAGAACCTACTCAGCTAGCCAGATATATATAAGACAATTAATTGTAACTTCATCTCAGAAGTCAAAGTATCAAGTCATCAAGTAGATATCACACAAAAATATAATATTTACACAGCTAACCAAAAATCTTATTCGTAAATAAAGAAACGACAATTAAAGTTTATAATTATCACCTCTCGATTTATACAACTTAATATTAATTAATTAAACTAAAAGAAAATTGTAATAAAATTTTATGAACAAAACATATTTGTTTTGACAATGACAGCTCGATTGACGCGACACGCTGACGGTGCGCGCGCATATACAAATTAAAGAAATATATTTCTTTACATATATTAATAAATAATAAATAAATTTCGCTTAAAATATTCATGTTACAGACGAATCATAAATACATATACACAACACCCAGATACGGAACAAATACAAATCTATACTAATATTATAAAGCGAAAGAGTTTGTTTGTTTGTTTAAAAGCGCTAATCTCAGGATCTGTTCGTCCGATTTGAATAATTCTTTTTTTGTTGGATAGTCCATTTATCGAGGAAGGCTATATAACATTACGCTGAGAACAATAGGAGGGAAGCGTCAGTGAGAAATGTTGCAAAAACGGGGAAAATTGTTCACATTTGAGGTCTGTCGTCGCATGCGCTGCATAAACGGTTTAAGTTATTCAAAAACTATGTATGAAAGAATTATTCCTTATAATAATAAAAAAAAATCCGCGACAGTATATATCCCTATCCCTCAAAATTTACTCATAATAACATTATTTGCCAAAAAGGCTTGCTACCATTATAATGTGCAAGCAGGCCGCGCGGCGGCGGGTGATGGGGAGGTGGGCCTCGCCCCACCGCCGTGCTTGCCACTACCACTCGCAAGTGTATCTTTGCGAGGTACCAAGCCGCGCGGCTCAGACGCGTCGTCGGCTCCCTACGGAACGGTTGAATGCAGCGTGCTTCATTTTAAACAAAAGTAAAAATATAATTTATGCCAAAGTACTTTGACATAATTTTAAAAACATTATTTTTTTACATATTATTTAAAACAATCAAATTCACGATTATACAATAACATAAACAAACGTGAGCAATCAAAAAATAATCTCGATAGAGTTTCCGACAACCACGCGAACGAAGTCGCGGGCACAGCTAGTATCATAATATACTCGTATGTAAAAATTGGGTTCGATCGACGAACTCGCGACCTATGGCGCACAAAACAGGATCACTACCATCTGCGCCATTGGCCAAGTATATATTGTAATTCCTCTATTGTTAAGACAGGATATCAGTCATAAAGTCAGATATCAGTAAGTTGTAACACAAGTGCTACTCATCTCAGGCTCAGGTCAGGTTTTTCTATGAGAAGTCATGTAAGTTTATTATTATTATAAAACTAAAAATATAATAAAATAGCCCTTTACAAGTTAAACCACCGGGTTCTCAGAATTGTTCAATTTTATTTAATTAGGAAACTGATAAATGTTATACATGATTAAGTTATTACATATTAAATAAAATTGTCAATTTAATAAGAATTAGGGTGGTCTTGTTTGGAACAAATACAACCCGCATTAACCAAAATGGAAGGAAAGAAAAGCAACTAAAGTTTTTAAACATGTTTGCTCCAACTGTGGAGTCGACCTGATGTCGACCAAGGTACCGGAACCGACAGGTGGCGGTATATTCATGGCGGTAAAATTCCCCTTATTTAGGGAAGGCATATGCTTAGCAGTGGATTTTGGCGGTTGCTATAATGAAACATAATTCAATTCATCTATTAAAACCACGATAGGTAAATCATAAATAAATAAACTTTCACATCTCATACTAAACATTTGTGTTTCGGACGACAAACAACAGAACAAACACATATATCATCATATGCGAATTTTTCCTAATGGGGATTGAACCCACGACCCTTGGCGCACAAAACGGGACTATCAGAGCCATTGGGTCCTTGAAAAGATTATATTTGAGCCGCCACCTTCCCAATAGATTTCGACCCCTTTGCAGGTGGTAAAATAATATCTTGATATATATAATAAATATTATCTATTCACTCCTTTTGTTGACGAGTTTGCTGCTGCCCGTTCCTGATCTTGTCACATTTTAGCTATGCTTTATCGAATTAACCGCCATCTATCGGTTCTTGATCCTCAGTTACCTCTTATAGCACCCAGTACAAAGGGAGCTACTATTAATTCTACTTTGCGGGTATTGCGTGTTTCTTGGCATAGAAATATTCATAAGGTCATTAGATGTAGACAATTTTATAGTTTCTATTAGAGTGCAGTAATATTATTCTTAATAAAATGCTTTAAAAGTCATTTATCTGTAATTCAAAGTAGTATACCGTAATTATATTTAATGAATAATACGAGTATAATAGATTTTCGTATCGTAAGAGTATTAAAGTAATTGATGTAATCAAGTAATAGAAACGTAGTTCAAGACAATTTATACTTACACATAAATATATAAGCTCCCGTCTTTTTTATTGAAGTAAATAGATATTTAGCAGTCCTTACGACCCTATAGATAGAGTGAGGTACCTGGAAACTAAAATCGTACCTCCCATGTACCAGGTGTCGTAAGAGGCGACTAGGGTACCAGAACCAACAGATGGCTGTAAATATATTTTTATTATTTATTTAACTTTATTGCACAAAATGTTACAAAATGTACAAATCGCGGACTTAATGCCAGATGGCATTATCTCCCAGTCAACCATTACACAAAACAGAAAAATTATATACATATAGTGGTGCAGGCAATATATATACAAAATATATAAACGTGGCATACATATTTATATAAATAAACGCAATAAATGCATATGATATAAAAGAAATATATATATATATACATTTATATATACATTTATATATGTGTGTATATATAAATACATAAAATAACGTACATCAGAAATAGGGTTATAAAGTTAGAGAAGCAGCATCAGTCAATAAAGTACGGAGACAGCGTTTCAGGATAAATTTTTTGGGGATTGCTTAATATTCTACGGAAGCTGGTTCCAGAGTCGTAAAGCTGTCACTGTAAAAGAGTTTATCAAAAAACTAGAGTGCTGCGAACTCTGCGATTGGCAACACGCTTGCCCACCGCAGCAATTATGGGCAAAATTCCCTCTTTCTTGGGGAGGCCAGCTATGACCAGCAATGGACTCCAATGGCTGATATGACTCCAATGCTTGAACTAGAAAGTGTGTGAGCATGGACAAATTGTGGATGTAACAATGTTACTTTTATAATACAAATGAAACCTTACTACAATATTGCTTGTTACGAGAGCATTCTATGCAATAATTTGTACTGAAATGTACGTAGACTAAGTTGCGTGTGGCTTTTTACTCTTACTTGCACATTCGAAGATCCCATCTAATTACATTGAAGTATCGGTATGAGAGTTCAGTCAAATGGAAAAGTGAAGGGGCCCAAGGCCACCGGACGTTATTTAGGGGGGGAGGGGTTACCTCATGGCCTCTATTTATATAAGTAAAAAATTACCAAATAAATTAGTTTAGTTTACTCAAGATAAAAATGGCTGACCTGATTTTTGAACATTGCTGGGCCTTCTTACTCGTCTGACATTCTTAAACGTCTGAAAGTCTTACAAACAGTCTTATTGAAAATATCTTCGGAAAGACTAGGTCCAGCAATAAACGTCCTGATAATGACGATGAATCACAATTGAATTTTAATGGAACTACTCCTTTAACGGCCTTGAAACGCGCTCTTTTTAGCATTTTGACGGGCCGTTTTTCTGTGTCTAGGTGTTATTTAAGCTATTTTAATGTACGAGATTTCGTGTGAAATTATATATTTATTATATAATTTTATAACACAGGGTAAGTAAACAGAACAATCCACACTCATAGTGTCCATATTCCTTTGTCATTGGGAGGTTTCTGGCGAATGCAATTTCGGTCTCGTTAGCGAGTGTAGCCGATCAAAAGCTATCGGTCTATGTATCTCTACTGGCATCGAATCAAGTGGATATACATTTTTATGTATGCTCATTGAAATAGTTCATAAAATATAATAAGATTGTAGTTAATATATTTTAGATTACCACTTTAATACATAATGATCATCACTTTAATGCAAAACCTAGTATTTTATACAACCGAAGAGAGCCTTATTTTACTTTTAAGTCTTTTATAGGGCATTTAAATTTTTATTTTTCAAATATATTTTGCTTATGGAGGTTAAAGTACATACTTTAGCACATGCTATGAAGTCAAATGTATTTATTTGCTTTTTATACGGTCGCAAAAAGTCATTCGTATGGTTTAAAGCCGATCAAAATTCTTCTATGTGTATTCATCAATCAACCTTAAAACCTACACAGGGTGAATATTGCCTAGATTGTTATTTTACATCCGTATAATCCATATAATAGTCAATTAAACCGCGTTTTAATGCCGTTCAAAGAATTATTTTATTATGAGTAATGATCGCGTAAATATAAGAAAATATTACATAAATTTCATGTTTTATACGAGCTTTACAATCAGATAATCAATCAAATAACACAAAAAAGAAATTTACTGTCTTGTTGTGTATTCATGTCACTAAAAATAATATAAGCGAATACACGAATACTCTAGATACTATGAATTATTAGTTAATAAGGCCAAGGAGTTCAACTGGCTTAGAGTTTTTCGCAGGCTGGTTGGCATGACTAGCTGTTTAGACATCCAATCTATACTGCAATGTGTTTATCATATTAATAAATGAATATTGTAAATAAAGGTATACTACATTTTTTTTTCATTTATTTTAGCACATAAACAGTCATACATAAAAATAAAGATTGGTAACATGAAGTTAACCTAATAGTGCCCAATATGTATAGTGTGCCATAATATTTTTATTGTACAAGCAGCACCTCGCAGTTTGATCTGCGTAGATCCGGTTCCGGTAAAAAGTATGAATTCAATAAAAGTAGTAAGTTACTCCTATCTGGCAATAAAGTCAGGTTATTGGAATTCACAAAAGGGAATATATATATATATACAAGTATAGCAATATTTATTATTAGGAACGTTAACTCAAATATGACATGTTATTGAATTACTTGAAAAATTTGATTACTTTCATACTAACTTCTTTTTTATAATTTACGTGTTTTATGTAAATTCCTTATTGAAATTAAAAAAAACTTTTATCAGTATAAATTTAGTAATTTTATTTGAATAATTTATAAAACAGCTATTGTCTATAAATTCTTTATCTGTGTATTATCTGTGTGTGTATTATAAAAGGAACCCCTTCATCCTTTACAGTGTAGGCCCTGCGTTAATATGTCAGTCAGTAAATTAATCATTCAGTTACTTTTATATATAAAGATTGCCGTCAAGCAATGAGGTACCGGCAGAAAGCCGTGATGTACCGGCATAGTAGAATAGTACTTCTCCCTGTACTAGGTATCGTAAAAGGAGACTAAGGTACCAGAACCGACAGATGGCGGTATATCCATTCGTAACGATTCAGCTCAAGAGCACAGAGCTAGGATGGGCAGCAGCATTCCTGTCGCGAAAGATGCGCTCTGCGATTGCCAACACGCTTTCCCAGCGCGGCAATCCTCGGCAAAAAACCTCCTTTCTTGGAGAGGTCTATGTCCAGCAGTGGACTTTCAATGGCTGGTATGATGATGATATGAATTCCTAAAACAACCTAAACAATAAATATAATATGCTGGTACGTTAAAACAAAACTATTACAACTATTTCCATATACTATATTACTTTAACTAACATATATTATATATTAGCCTTCTGTAAGTTATGGATATAGCTCGAAAAAAATCTAGGACACCTAGGTATATGTATTTCAAAGGGCAAAAAAGCACTTTACCGGTCTGTATAGTTCGTGACGTCGATAAGCGGTTTGTCTACCATGAGGTAGTATTAGGTTGCCCTTGCAATTATCTCTGATTTACAAATATAATGTATGATAACTTTGACTAGGTACTCGCAATGTATAAAGCTACAATAAATCTTAGCTAATTTTTATTTTTTGGGAGGAACTAGGATGTTCAATTCAAACTAAATGGGTGCTCGGTGTTTGAAGAAATTTAAGTCAAAATGAGAAGTTATACGACTGAAAGTCTGGTTGCTATTAGCTATTAACTTATTTGCTATATTATTTATTTGTTATTAGCAAATTTATCAATGTTTGTCTGTGTTTAACTGTGTTACTAGAAATTAAGTTTTATGGGCAGCATCAGTATAAAATGAACACCAATTTAATAAAATAAACTTTAATATCAAAAAGACCTTTTATACCAATCTATGTGCTTTTCATGCACCAGAAAACAGATATTTGCAAAAACAACATTCGATACCTTTATTAAAACACATAGTTAACCTTTTGTAATTGTTGATTATTATTCCAGATTAGCAATATCGTCTAATGGGGCATTTTTGAAGAAAGTTTTGATATTTTTAAAGAGTTTGTTAGCCGCCGCTGTCATGATAGGTCGGCCAAATTCTTGGGATATTTGTTTCCAATTCTCATTTAAGAATATGTGCATAGTATTACCTGGAAACAAAGAAATATATGTATCAGATCACTATATAACATTTTTTTTAATTTAAATCGAAGTAAGACCATAAGATGAATGAGACGAACTAGATGACCCGGCGACCATTTTTCTGCAATTTAAACTATTTTTATTTTATCATACTAATAAAATTTGCAATAAGAAATCATTACTTCAAATATAAATTAATATATTTCTCAAATTCTATGCAACCACTGAGTTAAACTTGATTAAAGTCGGTTTAGTATTTTTAGAGTTACTCGCGGACAAACACCGCAACACGAAACTTTATATAGAAGGAGATATATTTTTATTTTCTTGTTAAATGGCTCAGTATATTTAATTTAGTATATAAGGTATAAAAGTATATAAGGTTATTATCATGCTTGTAATATCCTTGTGATAATACGAGCATCATTAGGCTGCGGTGACAAATACTCTCACGCAAACTTTATGCTTATATGTCGATCTGGTCTAATTATAAAAAAAATATACCACTCTAATTATCCAAATGTTGAAAGTATGTTAAAATACAGTATACATGATGCACTGCATCACTGAGAAAGCTACACTCAGTCACCACGACTGCCCAGCGCGGCAGTTATGGGCAAAATTCCCCTTTTTCCTGGGGAGCTGTATGTCCAACACGACGTTCTACCTCTGTAAAGATGAAATCTAGAAGATAGTTTGAAAACGATTTTAATTATCTGAATCTCATTCTTATAAAAAAGGGGGAAAACTAAAAACAAAAAAAATATCATATTACAAACAGTATTACTAAGATTACAATGTATTTTAGTGTTACCTTCTGAAGTACAAGAACATCCTCAATAAATTGATTAATGATTTAAGATCTGAATGATTTAATTACGTAGTTTATAGGTACTTATATCATATTTTAATATGGTATTTTATTATATGTTAAATATAAAATCAGTACACATTTACATAAAGCGCACATCCATTATAGTAGAGTTCAAACTCACTCTATTAAATACCAATAAAGAGTTCTAAATTTAAAATGAGAAAAGCACTGAAATAACAACTCTGTCTCTTGTTACTTTCTTTTCTAAAGTCAACATAACATGTTTAGTAAATCACGTTAGTCAGTAATTTACTAAATCACGATATATTTTAGATTAAATCATGTCCAGATGTAGTCTACTGAGTTTTTTAATATAAGTTTATAACAAAATCTGCCGTGTGAAAGAGGTCTAGCCGCTTATCGCTTACAAGCAATCCTATGCCCGTGCATTTCCAATTCAGTGATGGCAAATGCAGGTTTTGTTAATTGTTCATTCTACTTACTGAACGCTGCCCTAAGTATAAACAGTATCACCAGATTCTATCATATCAATTTATCAAATAACTCTTTTAATATAAAAATGCAATATTACTTAGTTCCTTGTTTCCATTGAAGAGATTGGTGAGTGTAAAATGTGCGTTGTCTTTTACTTCAAACTGGAAGTCGTATTTTTTAGGTTTCACATGGTTCTTTCCATCAGCATCCTTGTCCATTTCGTAATCCATTATTATCTTAATAACAACGTTTTCTGAAACAAAGCAATTTAATTAATTGATTAAGAAGCACAAATAATGAATATAACTTATATTTGATGAAAACAGTCAACATTCTTTTTTAATTTAAATGTCACTTACTCAATTTCATTGTAATTTGTCCGTCACCAGTGATAGGCAGTATTAGAATTTGGCCTCCGGCTGTATAATGTCCTTTAATAATTGTAGTCACGTGGAAATCTACAGCTATCTTCTTTTTTTCCTGATTCCATCTAAAACAAAATAATATGTAGCAAACTCTTAGAACCTATTAATTATGCTAGAGGTACACCTTTTAGAAAGATCAGGGTAAGAGGCATAATATTATCATACAATATTATTATCACACGAGCGTTTATAGGCTGCAGTGATACTTATTATCGCGGACCGTATGGTTGTTTGGCGTCTAAGTAATATAAAAATAGTAAAACTGATTTACAGCTTTGATTTGTAGTAATTAAAACTAAATCGATTAATTATCCTTTAAGATGATTTATATAGACTTTCATTTCCATATCTTTCTCTCTATTTAATTAATATCAATAAATTTTTGGTTTAATTACGACAGATACGAGTATCATTTGATAATTAATTGATGATTTAAAAATAAAAATAATCGGGAGAATTTTAAAGCCTTAAACATTATTTTCTTATGTATAAATAACATAGTAAATATATATCTGTATAGATAACCTACAGTCAAGAATCGGGCATGTCAAAATATAAGACGATAAGTACGTATTTTCCTAAAATTGGGTTGTATTTTGTTTTTACTATAACTGTAATAGTTTCCAAGACTATTTTGATATACATACTGTGACATTCTTGTATTATTATAGAGCGTAAGAATTCAGTCTTCTACAGTTCTATTCTTGACACTATAATAAGTTACGCATTTTATTTATAACAACAGCTAGACTAATTAGAAATATGCAGTAACAATTATCCAAAGTACAATTTACATTACTCGTAATCAATCAACAAATAATGAAAATGAAAGACATGATAGTTAGTAATTAGCAGATATTCTTAATTTTATAATAACCATTTCAAGGTAGTTAAGATAATGTAATAAGTTGATACAAGAGAAAACAACCATTATTAAATTGGCTTTTAAGAAAAAAAATTGACAACCGTCTAAAACATTTTAGTCCTCATACAAAGGTCGTCTGCATTTTTATCTTATTCGCACTTATTTCTGAGGATTTGACAAGTACATATCGTCGCTTAAGTTCTAACACCGCGTATGTCAAAGTTGGCAGCTTAATAGTTAAACGTTTTATATCGTATATTGTTCAAACGAAATCTATTTTTCACCTAAAACTAAATGCACAAGCAATTAGTTTGAAAATGCTTTTATGAAACGTGAGCAATGTTGTCCCAATTGTTACAAAGTGTCAACATATTGAATTACGTGGTGTTAGAACTTAAACGACGATATGTCTTATCTAATACTCACTATCCATGATCATCAGTGGGTAATATTAAATTAACAAATTAATTGACCTAATAGCGTGTTGGTTTATGAAGATTAGCTATGATAAAACCTTAAAACTGGAAGCATAATCTTGTAACATACTTACTTGACAGAATCAATGGCTGATCCTTTCAATCCTTTCAACCTCCCATCGACCAGGGTAAACTGGAAGCCTGATAAGTCAAATTTAACCTCATCCATTTCCATTGGGTCGAGGACCTCCACACCCAGCTCTGATAATCCTAACATGAAGATTGGTACCGCCTTTTGAAACGCTGTTACCAGGCATGGCGAGTCTTCCAATTTGCATTTTTCTACAGGTAATACTGAAAAAAGATTTTTTTAATTAAACCAGAGATACTATTATTATGCTCTAATTTATAGAATAGCTATTACACTAATATTCTAATAGAAATCGTCATAAAATATTACATTATTAAATTAATATATTTATTTTAAAAAAATAGTATATAATAATAACTGAATAATAAATCACAATTCTAAGAACGATGAGTGTGTCACCCTAAAGTATAGAATTACAAATGTCGATATTTATTTCAGTCTTAAAATTTGAGTTCATCTTAAACGTCAGGGCATTTCTCAGGTATCTGTATTATACTACACTTAAAAGCCAAGCGTTTATAGATATCATCGTGTTCATGACATTATAACGAAGGCCATTGGCAAGGCAAGGGAATGTCAAGATTTACAGTTTTTCTCTGTCAAGATAACTATATGGTCTAGGAACGCTCCCTCTGACCCTAACTTCTAATAACCTATCAAGTAGAACAAGTAACAATTATTGTCTCTACCAAAACACTTAGTGCAATATGAATATATTAACGACATATCCTTATTTAGATCCGA
This sequence comes from Heortia vitessoides, assembly GCA_020976665.1. Lineage (NCBI taxonomy): Eukaryota > Metazoa > Arthropoda > Insecta > Lepidoptera > Crambidae > Heortia > Heortia vitessoides. Next base: position 6,826,774 of record JACJUM010003147.1, read on the forward strand.
TGCAAATAAAACGAGGTAAAACATTGTTGCAATACTACAAGGATAACGACAATTAAGTTACCTGGTTGGTTTATAGAAATTATAAAGGTTTTTTAATCTACACGAATAACTACAATTGCAGTATATTTAATATTAAACATATTTAATAATTACTACCACTATTAGTTAACAGAAAATAATGCTGTAAGAAATAACTACAATTAAATTATCTACCGTTACCAATTAAGAATAAATGAACTAGTCTAGTCAAGTACAAGTCACTTATATAAAATTCATAATAGACAGTATAATTTTTCTATAATATAATTTTTCTATAGTATAATGTTTCATAATAGTAATATTTAATTGTTATTTATTAAAAGCCACATATGAATGAACTGTCATTAAAGGTACATAGAGTATCCACAAGAACGAACATTTTTGTTACTAAAGTTAACTGTTAGACTACTGAAATATATATTAGACATTAGTTAACTTTCAAATTAAAATTTTGAAACTAGAATTAAATACGTTTTTGGCACCTGTTTAAAACAAAAAGAAACATCTTCAAATTGTCACACAAAATCAACGAAATAGCGCCTAAGATTGTTGTCGTTCTTTTAGTATTAGATGAATATCAAAAAATTAAATGCGCGTACAATAACAGTTTTGCGCGAAGCAAAAATTTTTGCACGAAGTCGTTATTAAACATATTAATTCCTGAGAACAAATAAGTAGCTGTAATTTGACGTTTCCCCAGACCCATTAATCTTTTTGCGAATGAAACAGAGGAGCAGGTGAATCTATTAGTATATGAGGCGACCTTAATACCTGAAACGAATTAGGTCTAGATTATATCTAGCTAGAAGAAATTTTATAGCAATGGCTACATTTTATTGTCTTAGGCAGTAAAACGACTTTCTCATAACAAACAAAATTGTGACATGAAACATTATCGCGTCTCGTATACAACTCATACTTTCCAACTACTAAACAATTATTAAGCTCAGGTAAAATCGTAAGAGTATTTATTGATAATATCAAAATAAAATAATAAATAAAATAAGTATATCTTTAGTTCTTCCAAAGTTGAATTTGGTTAGCTATTTTAGGGGGCTCGTTTCATTTGGCTTTTTGAAGCTATGTTTTAAAAATCTAACTGACTGGAAAATTCTGGAAAAATTATATAAATTAACATGTTTTTAAATTCCTAAAAATCACTTATTGTATTACGTCATCAAATAACGAATTAAAATCAACATTACGCAACACGCACACCTTTAAAATTGAGCTCTTATATATATTTCAATTCTCTAATATATCATTTAATATATTTTTTTAATGACTTCGGCTCAACAAACACAACTTGCTTTGATAGTTCTACTAAAAGGTCTTCTAAAATATTGTGCGTATATTGTCATGTGCGTTATTTATTGTATTATATAAATAACTCCATTTACATATCGATATCGCCCTTGTTTATTTCTGATGTCTTTGTTAATATATTTTTCATCGTCATGTCTGTCATATTAAAATTCAAAATATAATTAATCAATACTTTTATAACGTTGATAAATCTTATAACCTACACTTTCTAAAATCCGTATTACTGACCCATTTAACAAATGATAAGTAATTCTAATTTCAACAATACAAATCAATTAAAAAAGGTCCCCTTTTGTAACGTTGATAAATCTTATAATAACCCACACTTTCTAAAATCCGTATTACTAACCCATTTAACAAATGATAAGTTATTGTAATTTCAAAAATACAAATCAATTAAAAAGGTCCCTTTATAATCGGTAATTAACATACTACATATATCTTAAACCTATTTAAAATTTCTAAAATTATTGAGTAGCCATTAATTTCAAAGTAAACAAAACCTTACCAATATAAAACATTTTTATTTTACGACTTCAGATTATATTGAAACTTACTAATTTTTACCCATATGATTTACATACGTTTATTACATAATTTTATTTAATTCATGATTTTTGTAAAATAATAGAATTATGTAAATTAATTTTCCCTTATCTTGATTATCTAAATGGATATATATATATATATATATATGTATATGGAAAAATATTCATAATGTTTTATTACATTTTAAGTGTCTGTGCTGTCTTTTTAAATAAAACTTAAATATTCTAACTGAGAGGTAGATCTGCCTGACACCATAATGGTTGATAGTATTGGCTATATGACCATAATGATTTACAATAGTACTTACCAGAGCATTGTGTTAAACAAACTAAACCTAACACGAATAAATATGAAGATAACATTTTCCACTTCAGTCTACCCTACCAACAATTTAATACTGGTGTAGGAAACTTAAAACTCGTGCTAATATACCAACTCACGAGGTGCGCGTCTCCATGACATGACTGTTCTTGATTATGGAAACAATTACAACAATTATAAAATTATTCCAACATATACCATTTACTATTTATTATTGTATAATCATGGTGATTATTGTGATCTAGAAGACACTTATCTAGTCTGTTAAAAAAACAATTGTTATATGCAATTATTTTATGAATGTACAGTCATAGTTATTAAATATGATTAAAGAATTAAAAAATTATTATTGTTAACATTTTTTTGGATTATCTCGTCTTTATGGTGTCGATATAAACTTTTATGCGCTATATTTATTTGAGTATTTCATATACCAGGAGAGGGGGTTTATATAAATTTCGTTTATATATATATTTGTAAACGTCGGTGACATTTATCTTTCTCAATCTCAAAAGATTATTTTAGTAATTTCTTTTTACACGAATACAAATTTTACTCGAGGTATAAATTACTAAATTAATTAGGAGAGAATGAGAAGATTACTTTTTTACTCTAATCTTAAATTTAAAATTTAAGACTAAGATTAAGAGAGATTAGAGACCCTCTTAGTCAAATAGTTATAAAAATTCGTCTAAAAATATGCTATTCCAGACTATCAGACAGCGTCGTAATACCGACGAAGACCATAATCCTGGTCCCTCTGTATGATGTGTTCTATAACCCTAAAATTCACACTAATTTAGGGAACCTTTCCAATTGGAGGGAGTAGTCATGATCTCTACCAAGATGGTAGAGATCATGAGCGGCAATTTCGGTCAAAACAAAATAACCTACTAAAATCAAATTCATCAGATCTCTCTATTAGCCCAATTCTTTTTCATTTAAAGCGTTGATGTGATTATCTATGTAACAACCTGCCATTTGAAATCAAACATTCTAAGTTCAAATACGTACCTACGGTCAGATCTAAACTCTACAACTACTCAAGCAACCCTAATATAAACTTTATAAGTAACATACATATTTATGTTTGTATAATATGTGTTCTGGGTAGATTTGTACATCTATATAAAAACGTAATAATTTGTAAATACATCTACCATTATCCTTGCCCTCAAATGTGTTGTGGAAGAGGTCGCTCTGAGCGATAAGACCTTTTCTATCAATGTTTTTGTATTTTACTTTTTTCTTGTTATTGTTTTGATTGCTGTGAATTTGTAACCAATAACGTGTTACACACACGTGCCTGACTGCTAATTCATCACAAATGTTAAAAGAAGTGAATCACCTCGCGGCATTTTGTTGGAATTTTGAACAGTCAATTAAAATGATGACAGTAATGTTTATGTAAATTTACTATTAGTAACTGGGTACCGTAAAGTGGCTAATAACTATATATATGTACTGTAATGGACCGAATTACGGCAATCCTAGAATTAACTGATACAGACTAAAATAAACCAATGTATTTGTAAATGTTAGAAACACTACAAGATACAAGCAAGATGGAAAGGAATTGCCGCTTCATCGACACCACGTAGTCTCATATACTCTACCCCTAGAGCGTGATTCAGAGCCGAGGAGACGCGGGGGGGCAAAGGAGGCATGAACGAGACGCGGCGTCTGAGGCTAGCCGGCCAGCAAATTGAAGCTGGGGTAGCGAGTGAATGTCATCTGTGACGATTGGGGTGAATAAAATCTTACCAAATACTGGAAAAAGTCAGAAATTATATATTTTTTTTAGTATTTCTAACATTTACCAACATGTGTTGGTAAATCTTAGGTTTTTACAAGGGTAATGATTTGATATTGCGATGCAAGCAGCAGGTATCAAATTTGACAAAAATTAAAATCGTATTGTATTTTACATCCATAAACACATAAAATAGTAACAAAAACATATTCATTGTCCAATTAAATATATTTAATATTTTACTGTCACGTCGTTCGAATCGGAACACAGCAATGAAAGCATTGAGTGTTCTTTTTGACGATTTAATATTTGCCTTATACTATACCTTATAAACTTTATTTTTTATTATTTTACTATGACGACAAATAAGCATTATTAAGTAGATAGTCTGACAGCAATGCTGCTATTTGGCGTCAGAAATAGGTGAGAGTGAGGTACTAACAGACGACCTCTGAATGAGGTCAACCTATTCGTTCTATAATGAAAAGCATGCCCTCACAAATTATAGACTGCTTATATTTTAAATTGTACGTATACTGTACCAAAAAGGCACCTTTATTCTCCAAATAGTTTAACACATCATACAATAAGAAATGTTAGATATGAGTTTCCTAGAAAGCCAGGTGACTTTCTTACAACAGTCTAAATATTTTTTGCCCAATAACCCCCGCGACACTCTTTTTGTCTGAAATAGGACAGAATGACTCAAAGCATTTTCAAAATGTCACCCCAGTCTACTTCCAAGAACCAGCGAGGGACCAGGAGGGCGTATCTGAAGTATCAGGTGTATCTAAAGGCAACTAAACAATTGGTTTCTTGAATTAAAGAATTATCTGACAAGTGAAAACCTTTTAGTGACAATTAAAGAACCTTGACGTGTTTTTTATACTGAAACTCAAATTTGTAGAAATAAAGTAGAAAAGTAAAGTGATAATAATTTTAAGTGTGAAAATAAGAAAGACAGGAAACGAAGATATTATCAAATTTGGCGGTGGTAAAAATAAATCTTTGTTATGCTTTTCTTGTAAAAACTTCTATCATTGACATGTCATTTTCATGAAACACCAATAGTATTTCAGAAGATGACGCACTCTCTGATTTTATAAACCATAACTGTTTTTTCTTGAATGTCGACTCTATTCCTTCTGCTAATGACAATGATGACGATGACACGTCTAAGTTGCTGTAAAGATTATAGTCTTTATTCAGTATTTTTCAAATTTTATAAAAGGTAATAACTGCGCCTTGTAACTGTTTTTTGTTAAATGACTGAATGATTCTAAGCCTGCTGTAGATCAAAATCATTTCGAGGCATGATCTTTTCACAAAATAAAATAGAGGATTTGTTAAAGTATATTTATTGCGCTGCTTTTAGGTGACCAATTTACTTTATAATTTTTTACCAATTTACTTAACAATTTATTTTACAAATTACTTTTGTTATTTAATTCAGAAAATATGTTATTATATATATACAATCAACATTTAAACAATCACGTGCATTAGTGTAGAACCCTAAGGCAAAAATAAATACATACACATACATACACTCTTGTGATCGCTTAAGTGGTCATAAACTATACCGCCTTCCCCAGTACCTACAATATGAAAATGTAATCGTATATCATTTAGCTAGTTTTTTATATACAACTTGTTTGTTTATATATCATCATCATTATCAATAACCATCAGGAAAATATGCGAATTATCTTATTTTTCAAATATTTCTAATTCACATGAGAATTTTATTTTCATACCTGAAATCCTGTAAACTATCTTAAAGCACTTTTGTTATGGTAATCACATAATAGAATAGGATCACTACCAAATGCACCGTCGATTTGAATTTCAGTTAAACTTTTTTAGAAAACATCGCCATCTATCAGTTCGGGTACCTCCTGTCAACTCTTATAAAGCATAGCATACGTGGAGGTTTGTATTCTACTCATCCAGTACCCGATAGCGTCTGCTTTGAGGATAATAATTAAGCGATGTGCTAATGATACTATTTAGTAGTCCTGTTTAACATATACAATTAGATCTTTCTTTTTTATCGTTGTCTAATCGTCAGGACATATAATATTTTAGCATTTTCCTTCTGTCCATATGACATAAACAGGAAAATAAATAAAAAGTAAACAACAAGTAATAAACCCAACATATTTATTCCAATTGTAGAACCAATTGTATTTTGGTACCATTATAGACTATTCATCATTATTTCCTGGACAAAAACGACACGGACTTTTCAAAAAATAACCCTAAAAATATATGTACTAACATTTTAATAATATGTTAAGTATTTTATACATTGATAAAGGTTTATAAACCTAGTACATAATAGTTTTTACAACGGATAGAAAAACTAAGTTTTTGATGTCAGTTTAACAAATCTCTGGGTTCCATATTCTAATAAATTTACGTTGATACGATATACAAATGAGGATCATGATCTACATACAAATGAGGCTCGAGATATAAACTACCCTGAACTCAGTTGCTGTCAAGAAACTAAGTTTATGCTTGTACTTGTCGTGATCTGTATGTAATACCTTTGTCATTTGTAGAATCACAAACAATTAATACAAAGATAAAATGTGTATTCTAAAGTTTACATTGAGGATTCGATGCTCATAAGGACGCGAAGAAGACGGCGAGACACAAATGGGTATCGTCTTTGTTTTTTTAATTTAGTGTTTCATAACACAATTAAGTAACAAATACAAAATATATGATAATAAAACATATTTACAAAAAAAATCTTTTTATTTTTATGTAGTTATATTTGAATGTAATTCCTAACTTTAGTTTTACTTTATTTTCAACGACATCTTAATAAGTTCATTAATATCTTTCATTAGTTTTTATGCATAACTGAACTTGTCAATTCAAGTTAGAGTATCACAAAACTTTCTAAAGGTTGAGATTTGAGTAGTTTCTTAAGAGCAGTATATAATTTCTTAATAGATGCCTCTACTAATGGTCCACCAAACTCTTCTGACAAAACTTTCCAGTTTTCATTCATGAATAACAGCATGTTGTCGGCTGAAATCATAAAATAAATGGTCATCAATTCATATTTCACTAGTTATTCGGAGTCTGTAATACATAGGGTCATTCGAGTTCTTTAATTAGTCACTAGACTCAAACTAAACACTACAGCAGAGGTCGCAAAACACCTAAAATTATCTGTACGTACTTCTACGTTATAGATCTATGATGATTAAATGAATATGAATATAAAGTAGAAATATTTTTAACCGTCAAAATGCGGAGTCAAAAATAATAACAAAAATAATTACTTACATAACTCCTTATTTCCATTAAACAGATTACTCAAATCGAAGTGCATATTTCCTTTAACATCATACTTGTAGGAGAATCCTTTCAAATGAATTATATCTTTATCATCTGCATTCTTCATGAATTCAAATGAGAGAGTTACATTGTACTGAATATTTTCTGAAAATTTAATATAAAAATAATCGGGCGGTCTTATCCCATGAAACCGTAACAAATAGACACACAGAAAAATTAAAAATATATTAATTAATAACATCTTAAATGAAACTGATGCATTGGCGATTGACATGTGACACAGAGAAACCTTTTTATATTATAAAAATACCACGGCACATTGAACAAGCAGCTTGCATGAAAATAATTTATTAATTACTGTATTTTCATTGCTTTAAATATCAAACAATAAACAATCAAAAATAATCTCGTCACTTTCCTTTTTTATAGATAAGATAGAAAATAAACTATTCACTCTTCTGTTTTTTTATTATATTTAAAAAGTCGATTGAATGCATTTTATTGAGTTTTTCATTCTAAATATGCCTTCGAATTATAATTTCTACACACGACAACACAATTATGTAATGTCGCAATTCGTATATATTCTTTTTGCAATCAATAAAAAGAACCTTATCTATACTAAAGCTGTAACAGCCACATTGAACTAAACATATAATATTTCTCGCACAACATCTCAGACGTTGATTTAATTCCGAGATAAAGTCGCTTAAAGCACTTGTGTTATGGATATTAGGCAACAATACAATACATATTTAACATCACACGCAGATGCAGAACACAAATAGTCATTAATATATGTATTCCCTAGGTAGGGATCGAACCCACCACCCTTGGCGCACACCTGTGCCATCAGCCCGTAAACATATTAATATTCTAGTAGAATTAAATAGACACATGTACATACTCAGTTTGACAAGCATATCTCCGTTACCAGAAATCGGCAAAATTAGAAGTTTTCCCGATGTTTTGTACTGTCCTGTCATTACAATATCGGTGTGAAATACTATATTTATTTTCTTCGTGAGCACATCGACCCTGAAATAAATTAAATGTAGATAGTATATTAACATACACATACATTCACGCCTGTGCCCTATTGTGGAAAACAGAGACTATGGGTCTCCACTTGTTACGATCCTGGCATACCTCTTTCGCTTCCCTTACTCGCATTAGTCCTTTCATACATGCTCGTTTATTCTTCTTACTTCTGACCTGGCCCTTTTTTATTACCTATTCTAACTGGTTAAGATATATTCGCCTAGAACGTCTATATTAGTAAACAATTGTCTTGTTTTATATTCGAATACAAAAATATTAAAGTAAATTTTGTTCTAGATAAGGTCTTTTGCTAAATTTTACAAATAAAAGAGTATTTTCAAAAAGGACAATACTGTATAAAAATTATTTCCACGTATAATACTTTATCCAGAGTTTTCTCATTATTTCTATCGAAAATGTCAGATGAACTGTCATATCAGGAAGGGATCTTCTTTAATCGGGAATATTTGCGTGTACATTTTTTTTTTATTTAAGGATGCGGCTTTTTACATAATATAAGTAACTAACACCCATGGACTGCTAGTCTAATATTAGTTCTAAGCGAGGTTTAGTTTTAAGGGATAATAAGATATCTTCCTTTGATCGTTGTTACGGTAGACAACGCTTCCTTAAAAAAATTAAGATACAACACAATCAATTTCAAAAATGGAATCTCTTAGTGATCACGTGATGTTCTTATGTATACTTTAATCCCTTTGCGTTGTGTTGTTGAAAATAAACGAAATGAATACTCATGACATCTCATATATTGACTGACTGACACACCTTACATTAATATGAGTCACTTCAAGCACTTGTGTAACGGATATCAGACAATAGAGGAATCACAAATAATACTTAACAGACTAGATGTCACAGATAGTAGTAATCCTATCTTGTTCGCTAAGCGTCGTCGGTTCAATGCACACACGATAAACATTTAAATAATGTATTTAAGTGCTACATAAGGGAGATCTCTTACAAAGGTCGTCTGCATTCAAACCTCACTATCACCTGATTGCATATACCACTTCCACAGCCAAATAACAGTGTTCGCATTGCCGTTCGAAGGGTGAGAGAGGCAGTGAAATTTCCGGGTAAATATAACATAGTATCTTCAGTTCACAGGGTTGGCAACACGCTAGTAATATCCTTGTGATGACACGAGCGTCTATAGGCTGCGGTCACGTTCACTATCAAGCGGTATGCTTGTCGTTGACATCATAATGCAAAAAAGAAATTAAGTATTATGTTTGTGATTTCTCTGTTATCTGAGATTTGTAGTGATTATAATCAATATGTGTGTTTGTCATTTCAAAATGACAGCTTTTCACTCAATGCATACGGGACTGTATACGACAATTGGTTTTTTTTTTACTTTTGTGTGTGAGTATGTCTGTTACTCTTTCACGCCGGAACAGCTGAACAAATCTCAATTAATTTTGGAACAGGGATTACTTATAATCTTGTGTGTAGTACACACACACATAGGAAACTTTTTATCCCGAAAGCAAGTTCGCGTGGGATGGATCTGGCTATTTATTTTTCTCTATGGAATCAGCACGAATTTTGCACAATGTCAGAGAACGACATAGACTTCCAACCATAATTACATGAGATTCTCGGGGACAAATTTACAGTTCAAATTCACAAGTTGGATTTAAGAATCTACCAGTGGTTGCAAACCTTTTTATTGTGTATGTTCCATGTAAGTTATATTTAAAAATATTTCGCGGCCCGCAGCTTGACCTTCTACTGACCGCCTTTCGCTGACTGCCAATATGCTTGTTCTTTGAAACATAGAAAGTTTTATAAATATGCATTGAAACTACACCTCCACAAAATATCAGCGTAAATAATACATATATTCAACATCCAGGCACTAAGCAAACACAATCATTTATATATTTATCCTAGGTGGGGATAGAACCTACGACCTTTGGCGCATAAGGTAAGATCACTATCTGGACTATTGTTCTAATTGTATTTTAATAGTATTTTTTTTTATTCGTCCAGGTTGACAAACAAGCATCTAGTCCACGTTTAGTAAGGCGTCGTTGCAGCCTATAAACGGACATATTATCTTAAGAGGATACCACTAGTGCGTTCCCATCCTTGTGAGTTAAAGACATTACCATTATGTTACATAACCCAGTAATTTTCCGCCTGTCTTCCCCTTAAAACCCGTACACAAAAATGCGAACACTGCTATTTGGCGTTATTGTCGCAAACCATTGCAAATTGTACTACAAAATACTCGAAAGAAATACAAGAATATGCAGTTCCGTCTGCATATAATTATAAAAATGATATCTTACCATTAGTCAGAACGGCGTTTCTTTTCGTTTCGCATTCGAAATTAAAGCCATCAAAGGTTGATTTTTTTAATTTGATTTTTTCAGCGGTTAAAAAACGGCGTAGTAAAGGCAATGCAGAAAGGTACCCGAACAATTTCAAGCACATTTTTTTTACTGTTGTGGACATTACTCAAAGATACACAGGACGTCTGAAGCCTTTACTAATAAGATTTGTTAATATTCGTTATACTGAATATTTTATGACAATAAGCTAACGCTTTGATGTTAAATTTTCATTTGGAAATCACTGCGACGTTCGTCGAATCAAGTCAAAGATTATCATTTGTTTTTGTAAATAGAGCTATAAGTGGTGACTGTATGATCACGTTTTGAGTATAAATACTAGACTAAGAAACACACGACCAAATTAGGCAGTATAATAAACAATAAATGCGCTTAAAAGCACACTTAGGCTTCACATTATACAGAAGTGCGTAAACAAACATAACGAGCTCGATGGCGCACTTAGTACTTTCTATTTTGTGCATCGTGGATTCGAACCCCATCTGGACTTTCATAGTATGAATATTTTTGTTTGTTCTGTGTCTGGGTGTTAAACATGTATTTAAGTATTATATATTATTGTTGCTCTAAAGTCCGTAATGCAAGTGCTTTGAGCGACTTATTTCGGAGTCAGGTCAATATATGAAATGCTGTGAGAATTTTTATATATAATAGTGATAGGCTCACTGTCTTTTTCTAGTTATATCATGATTGACAGTTTACTAGCTGACTGCTTTTATTTATTTTATGCCATCCCGTGGATTATTGCCCGAGATCTTAAGTAACACATGTCCTTCCCACTTCCCGTTTTAGATCCCACTCATCCATTTTAAAGTCGGGAAAATTACAAATTCAAATATACGGAGGTATAATAATTTGACGACGAAGGGACTCAATCACACAACAGACAGTTTTCATTTGCCATCTTTACATATTTCCCGCATCCGATCACGCATCTTTTAACCATATTGCGACCATTTAATTGACTTTCACGCCATATTCTGTAACATAACAGTTTATTATACATTTTATTGAATACATGTTTTTATCTTTTTTGCATAATAATATAGCCTATGTATTTATATATGTTCAAAGCTTATTATAAAATATAAAAAAAAATTGTATGTTTTTGTACTTTGCTTTAATTGTATTTATAAATTTGGGACAACCTACAGTCGGCTTTTGGGTTTTGATTTGCTCCGGAAAGCGGAATCACCTGATTGCTTGCTCGAAAATACAAAATAATATCTATTAAAAAACAAGCGATGAATAAGTTTACTTTTACATCAATGCTTAAATGGTGGTGGTTCTTACTATTCACGTATTCACGTATCCACGTATACAAATATATCTTAGTAAAAATATTATTATATTTCATTATATTATAAAGGCTTACATTTTGACTTTTGACTTTAGAAATAATCTTTATTATATTTTATCCACGCATTTTGATTACAACAATTGAAATTGTATAAATTTGTAATTTACTAAATAATGCATACCTCATATCATCCACCTTCAAATTTCCAAAACCCTTAATGCTAATATTGTCGTTAGCCAGGATGAGTTCACCAATGTTGATATCTATATGATCCAACTTCATCACATCCAAAGGTTGCACGCCCAACATTGGAATACCTGGCGCGAGAAACTTTATCGCTTCTTGAGAAGATATCTTGAGACACTCTGTGTCTGAGAGCTTGCATTTTCGTATTAATTGTGCTGAAACATCAATATATACAATATTAATAAATAATGCAGTGCAAGTCCACCCCTTCTTCAAAACAAAATAATATAACGCACAAAATCTCAAACACGGATATGATTCTGGGGCAAGTCGCTTAAAGCAAATACTTTACGGACACAAGTGTGTTACAGACATCAGACAACAAGAGAATAATAAAAATATAATACTAAGATATATTTCTTTTTACTCCCAAACACCGAACAAATACAAATATATAATTTTTTGTCTTGGAGGGGATCGAAACTACGATCATTGGGCATGAGGGTATTTGCGTGTGTTTAAAATGTAAATAAAATTTAACAAAACTAAATATATGCTATGTACCTGTACTAATAAATCAGTCATCTGACTAAAAATAATGATGAATAACTTTATAAATAATGGTCTGCAGATGTTTCCCGGCCAAATTACACCCTAGTCTTAATGTAAACAGCAAGTTCAAACAATATACATAAAGAATATATAAAATATAAGACCGAAATGTTATTAAGCAAATTATAAATTCTGATCCAAATATTATTGAACCGACTTTGGGAGAGGAGATATCATAGAAAAAACTACGAAATTAAAGCAAAGATTAATAAAAATTATAATAAAATTTGTGGCAAAACTATAGAGTCCTATTTGAATATTGGTTTTGAACTAAAACTTAAACTACAAAAAATTAAAGAGATTCTTCTTATTTTATATATATTATCTTAATTTTATTCTGCTAATAGAGCATGTAAGTAACTTGTACAATCGAAACGATTCAATTAATTCAAATTAAGATAAACTGCAATGTGCTTTTATATATGTGTCACAGATGGACTACGCAATATATAGTCAGTGTTAAAATAACCGACTGACGTATATTTCTGATTTAATAAAAATGAAAATATTTAAGGTTTGAGATGTGTTCATATTTTAGACAACATAAAATTCAGTATTTAAAAAAATATTTTTTTTTTGAAAAATCTTTCAAAAGTTTTAAATGTAATAAAATAATAGATATTTCGTTTTTAATCTTAGTCAAAACTCAGAATATGATATTAAGTTTTCCAATTCCAAGTGGATTAGAAATTTTAGTAAACAGAAACAATACAAATGACTGATACTCTTTCTTTTTTATATTAATTTTAGAATGTGAATGTAATCGTTTATTTATCTTATTTTATTCTGATTACGTATTTTGAAGATTAAGTAAAAAATTTGAAGTCCCGTACACAAGACATACTTATCGACTAATCATTTAAGTCTCCGTAACAACTTCGGCCGTGAGGTACCGGCAGAGTAAACTAGTACCTCCCCCTATACCAGGTGTCTTAAGCGGCGACTCAGGTACCAAAACCTAACCGACATATGGCGGTAAATCCATCCAACAGTGCAGCTCAAATGTATAGGGCGGGAATGGGCAATTGTCCTAGTAGCCAGAGCTGCGCTCTGCGATTGCCAACACGCTTGGCCAGCGCGGCATATACGAGTATGGGCAAATTTCCCCTTATTGGGGAGGACAATATCCAGCAGTGGACTATCAATGGCTGGAATGATGATGTTGATAAACAATTTTAATTGCTATAACCCTTTTACTGACAACTGCTTACGTACATCTATTCCCAATAATTATGGAACATACTTATGTATTTCTCCAACAGTATCAAGGTACTTTACAGAAAACTGCGTCTAAATATATATATTATAAGTAGACTAACAAGTACACGTCCCAACAGTCTAAAGACCCACGTAATACCACAAGCACATTTTCCACCATGTAATCAGATGATGTTACATTACCCGGTAATTTGGCGATATATAAGGTGAGAATCAGGATTCCACACCTTCGTCAACTTTATTAAATTAAATGTGTATCCTGCGTATGTATAATATTCAATAATGCAATTATACATAGACATGTATTGTTATTAAGTTACTTAGGTGCACGTAGTCTATCTTATATTTAAAACTTTCAATCCTAAGGGTTTCCTGGAAAAATCGCTATATGCGATAAGTTCGTCTTCTGTAACATTTTAATGTTTATTTTATGTAATACTCGTATATGCTTTTTTATATTCCGAGTATACAGCAAAGTATTGTATACTTATTTAAACCAGTAAAATTATTTAAAAACACTACACAAGCGATTGGTAAGCCTGATGGCAATTGCAGAGCGTAGCTTCAAAACGCAAATGCTGCAGTACACTGCAGCCAGTTCCGGTACTTCAGTCACCTCGTACGACAGCTGGCGGAGGTACTACTCCACACTGCTGGTACCGCACGACTATGATTGACCGTAGTAAATATTATTTTTACCGTGCGATACCGGTATGAAGTGCGTCAGGTCACGGGACCGACAGATCACGGTATTTCTGACCTTACAGTCATAGGTATTTAGAAATGAATCAGGGATGGACAGCAGCAATCTTGTCGCACAGCTAAGCTCTGGAATTGCTACTATGTCATAATTATTCTTGATTTTTTACCCAATGTTAACAAAAACATTATCCTACGTTACTGAACGCTTAAAATAATAATATTTACTAACATTCACTTAATAAAACTATTCTTATAGCAGATTTAAAAAGCGGTTTCCTTTTTACAGTTTTTCTCAAGGTTTCGTCGCAAAGTAACCAAGCGAAACGTTTTATAACCGTTTGAAGAGTAGTTTAATTATGTCTTTTCTCGTCTGCGAAATCCATCGGGGCGAGTGAAAACTTTAATCCATGAAAGACAGATCTCTCTATACTGCAAGTACTTGTAAATAATAAGATAATTTATATCAAATCTCATACATTGACCTGACTCTGAGCTAAGACACTTATATCACAAATATGAGACCCAAATACATATTTTAACACCAAGACACAGACCAAACACAAACATCATCATATAAATGTTTGTCATGAGTGGGAATTGAACCCACGACTCTTGGCACATAAGATGGGATGGAACTACCATCTGCACCATCGGGTCCGTCAAATAATATTTATTACATTTTAGCCGTTCTATGTGGGCTTTTGCACAATCGAATTTATTAGAATGTAAACGAACAATGGAGCAAGCGAGTTCATTAGCACATAATAATTTATTTGCAAATTAGCAGTGTCAAAGATATATTACGTGCGTCATAATACTGGATTTGTACATATAGTCGATGCCCGTGAATTCGTCCGCTTATTCGGTTCGGTTTTCTCTGTTTGTTGTATCGTCAATCGAATTTGATTCTCAATCCCATACCCTAATTTTATTTTAAAGTTTAGTACAGATTATAGTGCCTGTTCAATAACAATTCTACCATTATTATCATGAGGAATGATTTGTATGTTGCAAATAAACCCAAAAACTTCTAGACTGAACTCAGAAAATATGTATAATATTACCTATTTTCTTATATAATAATAAAATTTAAGTTTGTGTCTGTAATATTGAAATAACATAATATGAAACTATGCACGGCAATTAAAACAATAACAAGCATCTAACCTTTTTTGCCTATTTGTGGTAAACTTCAAAACTGACCGATCGTAACAGGATTTTCACTGGCAGATAGCTGATCTTATAAGAGGTAACTTTGTCTGTACCATTAAAAATTTTCACGGAAATAGGAATAACGTGGTTTATTCCGAACGACGATGCTACATGTAAATATGTTTAGGAGTAAAAAAAAAAACTACGCATTAAAGAAATTTGCTTAGAGATACTTAAGAAAAACTGGCCGAGTGGTACCGGCAGTATTTTAGTACCTCTCCAAATACCCGGTGTCATAGGAAGCGGATGAGATACGAGAAACTCAAATACCGGTAGCTTAAATGCAACAGGGCGGGGATGCGCAGCAGCATTACCGGCGCGAAACAATGCTCCGTGATTGCCACCACAATTTTCAACGGAGAATGCAAAAAATACAAAAACGTGCACGATTATTTTGGCAATGGAATTTCAATCGAAAAATATTACATAAGATACTATTTAGTTGTGTAATAACTTAAAACATGAACATAAGGTTGTTTGCTTTAACCTGACAAGTTTATAATGTAATATTTATTTTTGAATAGTTTAAATAGTAATAAACTAAGTATGCATGTATAATATGACCCAGAAGCCATTAATATAGTATATCATTTGAAAATTTTGCAAATACTAACAAATTGTGTTCACTGGCATAGCCACGGGATGCATGGAATATTTTTATTGCTATTATTTGTAACTAACGTTTAACATGATAGACCTCATACAAAGATCAAGTCATATGGTTGGCAACACGTTAGTGATATCCTTGTGATCTTACGTGCATCTATGGACTGCAGTGACGCTTACTAATAAGTTCAAGGTTCGATCCTCACCCAAGACAAACATTTATATAATTAATATTTGTGATTGTTATGTACTCGTGTGTTAAATTTGAGTTTAGGTATTATATTTGTAATTCTGGTCTGAAGTCCGTAACACAAATGATTTAAGCGTCTTATCTCGCAGTCAGGTCAATGAGACGTTAAGTATTTTTTATAATTTGTGCAAATCACAGGTCTTAGCGACCGGGTGCTTTGAAGCTCATGTGGGTCCGAAACCAACATCCAAACATTTTCATATTACCTTATTTTTGAAAAATTTAATTATATGCATGATGATGAAATGGTGCACATACTCGTATATATAAATCTGTGTGTGTATTTTTGTATAGCTAGATGTATTCTTGTATAAGTTGCAATAAATTTCAGGTGCAATTAATTGATTTATTTTTTCCGTTTGTATCCTTGAGATTTTCGAATCCAAACAAGATGTTTATTTTTTCATCTACATATTACGCGTAAATCCTTACTAATATTAGAAATGTGAAAGTAACTCTGTATGTCTGTCTGTCTGTTACCCTTTCTCGCTTAAACCTCTCAACCAATTTTGATGAAATTTGGCACAGACAATCTTTAGACCCTGAGAAAGGACATAGCATTTTTAATTTGAAATAAGGGTTGTAAGAGGTCAAAAAGGGGGATGTAAAGTTGTCTGGAAGTACCGCTATGCTTAGAGCTAGAAACTTAAAACTTATTTTTCAGGCCCTTCATTCGATATAAATAAACATGACATTCAAAGTTTATATAAGTTAAGGTAAAGAGGTATGATACCCAAAAAAAACTATTCCACGCGGACGAAGTCGCGGGCACAGCTAGTTACTAATAAAAAATATCGAAACTGGACAAGCATTATGTTCCAGCAAAAGTATGCCCTAGAACAGGGTACGTTGCATTATGATATGCCCTAGGAAGTGCAACTAAAAGAGCTTATCAAATCGAAAATGGAGTGTTAGAAAATTCACAGGAACTTTAAGTTTATAAAATCGCAATAAAAATAGTACGATGATAATTATTGCGTTGCTAAAACCAATAGCTAAGTAACTTGTATTTTACACTTTTTAACAACAAATAACTACTGAGAACTTATTTCTTAACACCGAAGTACTTTAACTTTTAAAAAATAAACTAAAGACTTCAGGCTCTAAATTCTCCGAAAAGCAAATGTTTAAATAGATACCTGCTTAATTGCAGATATGCTTTGTTATTAAAGTAATAAGGCACTTACATTCCGCTGCGAATATGAAAATTTGAAGAAATGTAATTAAATACACCGCACTATTCATTTTGTAATAATATCGTCAGCCGAGCTCTGAAAACGTCTAAACTCTGTTACGGTGGACGTCTAAACTCTAGTTTGGCTTTGAACAATTTATATAAAGGCGCGTATGCGCTGGTGTCGAGGTCAACATTTATTCATAATTATTCCTTAGTGACTCTTGTTCGCAAAAATAATATGCAAACTTCAATATGTTCATTAAAAAGATTAATTAACACAAAAAGTTATAAATATGATAGATTAATCAATCAAAGACAAGTGATAATTGCAACAGGATAAAATCACAAATTTCCTTTTATAAATAATATGTATGTTAACGATACAATACATGATGAAGATCGTCATAATTGCGACTCATATGAGTCTGCTATTCAGGGAATTGAGGCTGCTGATCATTTCAAAAATTTTCTTTTTCATTGTTTCCGCATGTTTCGTTATAGAGCCATTGCGTAAGTCCAATTAGGGATGTTGAAAATTTTCGCAGCCACATCCGCAAAAGCGAAAAATCGGCATCGATTTAGACTTCCGCTGTATCCGCATTCGCATAAATCGATGCGGAGCTGTTGCGGAATCAGGGTTATTTAGTAAAGTAGGGTTATTATACGAACCTTTACGAAACAGACTGGAGTCCGAAAAAACTGCCAATTCTACTTTTCATAAAAATATAATGCTTCAACATTAAAATTACAAAAATAATGAAAAGTGATAGTAATTAATTCCCTACTTTATTATTAACTAAATAAAGGATAAATATTACTCTGTTTTTTACCCTACCAAACCAATACTTATGTACAAACGAGCACCCGTATCCGCGTATGTGAGCATTTTAAAATCCGCAAACTTATCCATGGATGTGAAAAAAAATACACCAGCAACATCCCTGGTTCCGATAACCATATTGCCATTAGCTACTGTAAGAAATAAGGTTTTACAGGGTTTAATAAAGAATAATAGTTGCATAACCAAATTGGTTCTCGAATTAAAAAAAAATATTAATGCTGTTGTGGTAATATACTTAATGTTACACTCACGAGACAAATGAGATTGTAGCTATATAAATAAAATTATACATCAATATTATACCATAAATAATACATTCCTAAAAACCAGCTATCTTATTAGACATATGAGGTGCCGGTACCGACAGATGGTGGTATAACCCGGGAGGATTGACGGCGGCATACTCGTCGCGAAACTACGCTCAGCGATTGCCAAGACGCCTGCGCACCGCCACAATTTTTGGCTGAAACCCCGTAATAATTATAAATCACTTGGGTTTAGCAGTTCTTGCAGCTTATTGATGGTTTAAACAAAGGAAGTACAAAAAATCCGTAACCTTATGTTTGCCTATTTAAAAAAAGTATTAATTAATTACATACGAAAATTAACACTTTATTGCTGTTTTCGTGAGTTCTGATAGTTCGAATTTTCGCAGTTTCGAGTGGCAGTAGGCAGGTTATTTGGTACGCCGAACCGATGGCCGATGGAGTTGTATGGTTCTGGAATGGAGACCACGTACCGGCAAGCGCAGCGTAGGGCGTCCACCCGCAAGATAGACAGACACCACAGGATCGCGCTGGACACAGGCCGCATACAACCGGTGCTATTAAAGATTACTTGGGAAGGCCTATGACTAGTCTTATGGCTGATACGATGATAACTCAACTTGTCTTAAAATCATTAATAAAAAAAAATTGGGTAGAAGCGACTTACAAAAAATCTTTCACCAATCCTGTTGGACTATGACATCCTAATCCGCTTGCATGGCCATTCTTTGGAAGTACTTCAAAGCAGAAGAGCTGTGTGAGAGGTGATATTACGCCCTTGCCTTAAAGTGCGATGTAATGCTCTAAGCCAAGCAGTGTCTGTGCGATAGATGTTGCGGGCGTTTAAAGGAAATACTCGTTTATGCCCGGGGAGGATATGTCTCGAACTTCATACTCGATAGTAGACTATATGCTCAACGAAATAGTCTGAGGCTTGAACTTACGAAATAAGTGGGTTGAACTTACGAATCTCCGGCATATTGAGGTGGCGTTGCAAGTTGATTATAACACGGCGCACCGGTTGTTCTTTCTTTCTGTAAAATTATAATCTTGCAGACATATAGCTATACACTAACCAGGGATCTTAGGACGCAAATATATTTTCTTTTAAATGTATGCTACATTCCATTAGTCTACTCTTAAATATTATAAAGAAAAACTACTCGTATGATAGGATTAAGAAAGTAAATGAACACAAATAAGTACAGTCCTATACGGCTTGCGTTAGAACAATCCTACGGTTTTATTCCGATCATCTATCTATCAGTTTAACCTTTTTATTGTGAGCAGTGAAATACTGCCCCCTGCAATTAAATGATACAGGGCTGCGACGGACTCACCGGCTGTACAACCGACGCCTACCGCCTAAAAACCCGCTTTAGCAATCGCACTGGAGCTGCAAAGCATGTCATCACGGTACCTAGTCTGTAGCGGCCAGTCAGTGTAACCTTGATTAAGTTAAAGGTTAAAGGCTGTAATCAATTAACATCAATACTCTAAATGTATATGCAAAGAAGCTACTAATACTTTATTTCAATCGACGACTATCGTCATTGATCTAAAATGAGTAACCAATCTATACTAATAATATAAAGAGAAAAGATTTGGTTGGTTGTTTGTTACGGTTTAACTTAAATATTGCTTCACTGATTTTAAAAATTCATTCCCTATCAGAGAGCTGCTTCTTAAACTAGAAATGTAGGCTATGTTTAATATAAAAAAAGAACTACCTAAATTAGAACTATGTATTTTGTACGTTTGTATCAAATAGACTCAGAAATTACTGAATACATTAAAAAAAACTCTTCAATAAAGTGAAAATGTGTTGAGTGAAAGAGTTATGTGAGTGACACCGCTTAGTGCTGCTATGATTAGCAGACACACATTATTGAACATATTAAGTTTAGAATAGGTAGGCAGACAATCTTCAATCTAGTAAATCAACTGCCATTTTATGTAAACAAAACAATCGAATATACGTATTCAGGCAGGGATTAGAGACAACAATAGTTAAGTATTTTTTTTAGTTTTCTACGAATGACTTTGAATTCATAATTGTGTACATATTTGTGTTCAAAGTAGCATAATGTACAACAGAATATGGTATCTTCAACCAATAACAATGGAACATACTGTCTGTTATCTACTTTCAATATGTTCTAATGTCAATTTTTAATTAATCGAATGATTTAAATACAAGCCAATCAAATTGCAAAATGTTTAAGTTACATCGTGTAGAAAATTAAATTTCTTTTGTTCGGAGCATTAGGCACGATTCTTTCCAATCTCAGTGTAATCGGAATTTCATTTCGGCCGTACCTACTGTCTGATCTCGTTTCTATGTAAATTGACGCAAAATGGTTGACGACTGAATTGTTTAATCGAACGTCGCGGTATCCTCGGAATTTCCAAGTATTTTCATTGTTGGTGGTTCCATATAAACCATACCATTTCAGTTGACCGCTTTGAAGACCGTTGGGTTCTCTCTATATATATAATAGACAAGGAATGCCTGAGGAATTATTCATTACTTGCCCATTAATATTAAAGTTTTTTTTATAGGCAAGTTATACAAATGAGATAAGGAAAAACTTCAGAAAGACGAAGATGCATTGAAATACTTTATAATTTTTAAATTTGCTATAATATACAAATGATTATAGCAATAAAATAACCGCTATAATATTTTCAACTTGTGGCCATATATTCAAATTAACGTATATAAAGCATTGTTAATATTTAAAGTCTCACTGTTCCGTAGCGGCCTAGGAATAGGCACACATCCCCTGGCGGGGGACTTACTATAAATAAAGACATTATGAAACCGATAGGTATTCACACCCACACCCGGCGAAATGGCAAGCATCGATTCCGGGTTTACGGACATCGTAAAAGCCGCCAACCCGGAACTGTACGCGCAGTACCTGCGCCAACGCGCCTCTTGCGCAATCTCGCCGCATTTTCTCGGCCCGGAGCCTTCAGCCTCACTCACGGCCTATCTCTTATCCAGGAACGTGAGATTTCACATTCACACATGCTCCCCGAGCAGCTAAAACTCTGCGTAATTATTCGCGGAATTCCCAAGGAGGTCGACACCGAGATCGTAGCCAGCGACCTTAAAGCGCAAAACCTGCCAGTGCAGGCGGTCCACCGACTCCACCTAGGCCTTACCCTCTGTTACAATCGCCTCCAGCGCGCGGTCAATGTACTTGGCGACTGGTTCCGCAAGTGGCGTATCAAAGTGAACCCCGAGAAAAGAGCCGTCGTGCATTTCTCGAGGTCCAATCGATACGGTGCGGGCAGTATGGGCCACGTGGTGGGGGCGTACAAACTTTTCGATCGACCCATCCCTGGGTCAATAAAGTCAAATACCTAGGCGTCACATTGGATGGACGCATGACGTTTGGACCTCACATCAAAATAGTCAAGAATAGGGCCTCCTACATTTTAGGTAGACTCAATTGTTACATCAGCCGTACAAGTAGTATGTCCATCCGCCACAAGAAGACAATCTACAGGGCCAGCATCCGTTCGGTGATGACTTACGCGAGCCCCGTATTCGCTCACGCGGCCCCGTCTCATATCAAATCCCTGCAAGTGGTTCAAAATAAGTTCATGCGAAGGGCGACCGACGCCTCGTGGTACATCCGTAACCTAAGCCTACATCGCGATCTCGATCTTCCTACGATCCGAGAGTTTTTTCGACGGGGCCTCAAATAACCCTAAGCCATTAATATCAAATTCCGCGAAGTACGTTGCTAGGAAAAACGTCCACATTCTAAATCGTAGACCGGGTCACGTCCACCCTTCCCGCCTTCTTACTGGCACAACACGATCATTAACACTCCACATGCATTCGTACAACAGAGCAGTACAGCGCGTTCGCCGGCGAAGTCCCTGCCTGCAGTCCCTGCCCCCGCGAGCAATAACCGACAGCCCTAGAGCTGTCAGGCTCACTCTGTCCGTCCTATTTTGTTGATTTTTTCATAATTAAACTCACCTCCAACGATGGCAGCCCGAGCCTAGGTCGAGCCCTCGGGCGATTGCCGTCGGTCCGGCTCAGATCTCGCGAGCTTTGCGAGCGCGACCGCGCGGACGCGGCCGCGGGGTACACAGGATGAAAACGAGAAGCCCCACCCTCTTTTTTCAGTGGCGCTGGAATTAACGTCTGAGCAGCCCAGCAATAGGTTTGTACGAAATAAAAAAAATATATTAAAGCCTCATAACAAGGAGGAGGTGTAACAGTTCTACTCAGTTATCTAAAAAACAATTGTCTATGTTTTGACTAGATAGTTATCTATATTAATATTATATATAAGAAATAAACTCAAAAACTACGGAACCGTTTTAAATAAATATTTTTCCATTAGAAAGCTACATTATCACTGAGTAACATAGCCTATATTTAGTACTAGATAAAAATAGATATCCTTAGAAATTCTATTTAAAACCAATTCAAGGTGTAAAAAATTGCTATAGAATGTATTTTATCGCATACGCTGCGAAAAGTATTGATGATAGGACAAAAAAATGTGTAGAACATATCAATACCTACAAGAAAAACTCCGCAAGACCACATGTCTAACTATTGCAGTTATGTCACTAAAACTACTTTTTTACTTTTCAAAAGTTGATAGAAATACTGATAGAAATCAGACCATGATATCCATACCATTTATAATTTTTTATTCAAATAAATTATTTTATATATCCTTTATATGTATTTGAATGTACGTGTATATTTATAAATGTACATTTGTATATTTGTTTGTTGTACTAAATACACCGTAAACCTCCACTAGTATTAACATTGTTTCTATCTAAAGGCTGTCTGTAAGAAATTGCTTTTAGCGATAAGGCAGATACTTGTAACTACTATTCCATGTGTTTATAATCTTGTGTTATTATACTTGTTTATCCATCTTTCCCATGATATCTTCAAAAACGTTTTGTTTCTTCACCGTTAAGGCCGTTTGTGGATGCGCTACCTGGGAATATTAGGCGCACGCGGTCTATTGCCGCATTTGGGCAGATAGTGAGAGAGCATTTCCTGTCACTGTAACGTTTTGATATATATGTTGAAAATAAATGATTTATGTATTTATTGATATATAGACATGTTTAGTATTATTATTTAATTAACTTTATTTTCTTCTTATAAATAAATTAGTAGTACACGTCTAACTGCCCTATCATTAATATAAGACATAAGAAGAAAATCTTCTCATATGTCTGTTCAAAGGTTGCCTGGAAGAGATCGCCTTGTGCGATAAGGTCGCCTATTGTATTAGATCTTGTCACTTTTTATTCTTTCTGGTTATGTATTCTTTTTAGTACAATAAAGACTACTAATATGATTTATTATTAATATAAAGAAACTCATACTCTTGCGTTTACAATGCAAACGCTGGCTGAACCCAACGAGATACATCAAATAATGTATATGTATACAGAAATGTATATTACACTTGTGAGAAGCCGGAGCGGGTCCCTTGTTATAATATATTTTAAACGTGTAAAAAGTTCACAACTCATGATAAAACTATTATTTTAACGGCTTTAAAATGTGGATTATTGATAAAGATTACTGCAAGGTAACTGAAACAAAAAATGTATAAAGTTAAATAAACGGTGTTTTAGAGCCATTAACAGAATAGTTTTATTTAATCATTATCATCATCATCATCATACCATTGGAAGTCCACTGCTAGACATAGGCTCCTCCAACAAACATAGAAAATATTATAAGCAACGATTTATCTTTATTGTACATTTAAGGGTGCATTTTACTTTACCTGGGTGATCTGATTGCTGCTGAGTGGTACGACTTATGTAATCAGGAGTGGAAGGCGCGTAGAATTTTTTGTACATGTAAAGAATATCACTACCTACGCCAATGGCATTCCTTTTCTAATGCGAATGAAATTATTGTAATCTATGGAACTATTAGCTGTCAGTGTGACGTGGGTGACACCGCCGATAAATTTGAGAAGGCAAAAGTTAGATTATGTGATCTTTAAAAAAACGTAGAAAATATTGTAAAAAGAAGTAGTTATAATATTATTTAAATAAAAGAAGTAAAGGCTTTAAATGTTGTTTTTTGTTATTTCAGTAAGCTATACTGTTTGAAATATGTTAATTGTAGTAAAACTTGTGTATAAGTGGGATATGAATAATGTTATTTCAGAAAACACAATTTTGTTTTTATTTCGCCTGAGCATATACTGTTATATACATTTAAGGGTGCATTTCAACCTGGGTGATCTGATTGCTGCTGAGTGGTACGGCTTATGTAATGAGGAGTGGAAGGCGCGTAGAATTTTTTTTTGCCTGTAATTCCTCGAAAGCTTAGTTTAATGATCTCAGTTTTTTGTAAATAATTTTCAGATGGCGGCCGAGGCGATCTACTCCCTGCGCTTGGAACGACGCCGGAACTGGGCTATGATGGATTGCCACAAAAATATCCCCTAGCAACTTTTGTATGTGTGTCAGTCCAGTCTAGATTGATTTTGGATTACTTAACGGCATCTTTCGTTATCAGTAACTTGTTATCAGTCATTTGAGAAATAGTACAAAGTTTTGTAAATAAGAATAAAAAAGTTGAGTTTAATAAAACTCATAAACGAATAATAATAAAACTTTTGCAAAAAATACTTTAAAAGGTAAAGTAAAAAATGTTTCTTTTAAAATAGTCGCTAGTCTTGGTGTTTCTATGTTTATTAGTAAAACAGTGTTTTGTAGTAAATCAAGCTGAATCCCAGCCAACATTCAGGTTTACATTCCAGTTGACCCCGCAAGTTAAAATGACTAAACTTATTTCCATTTGAGTGCGCAGTGGAAATTGCATTCGGCGGTACAAAGTTTTTGAACCGGCGGTATTTTATTCTCAACAGTGAAAGAAGGACAATATACATACACTATATATTTAAATATATTATGAGTAAATCTAAGTCCGATGTTCCGCGATATCACCAACAATTTTTCTTATTGATCGCTCACGCTGCCAATAAATCTCGTTTTAACAACCATTTGGCAGCTACTGGTATATTACCAGTAGCTGCCAAATAGTCGTTAAAACGAGCCTACTCTGACAACTGTTGGAGGTATCCCTACAACAGTTGTCAGAGTAGGCTTAGAGTTTGGCTTAATGATCTATGTGTGACTCTTACGATCCTGTCGGTTCATCAGGATCACAATCAAATGAGTATCACAACCTTATTGCATGTAATATCCCACAGTAACACCTTATGGAATGCCATAAGCAACTACATTCTAATTTCTAAACTCCATAAGGAACTAAATTTAAATTATCAGTATTTTCTAAAAAAAAAAATACTAAATTAAAAAATTGTCACTCAATCATATCAGAATGACTGAATGGATGTAGCTAATATTAAGCAGAGGTATATTAATCTGGTGTGGTACATAGGCTTTAATTTCAACGTTATCTTGTAAAATTTAGAATTTCCATGAAATATCTCGCCTTTGTTTTTTACATTGTAAGGGTAAGGATTTGCATTCGTAGTGCTAATTAAGGAATCAGAAAATGTCAAAGAAGTCATGCTCGCCAGCCCTCGAAACATTTCATTTTGTTCCGACTTCTGCCGACCAGAATTGCTGCGCACAAAAGCATGTCTTTTATTAACAGTGTGAATAAAGTATGAATGTATTTTTTTAATTTATGACTAAAGTCTATTTTCAGTATAGCATTCATTATCATCATCATCATCATGGTAGCAGCCGTAAAACGTCCACTGCTGAATACAAACCTTCCCAAGAAATAGAGAATGTGCCCATAATTGTTGCGCTGGGCTAGCATGGTAGAAATCGCAGAACGTAGTTTTGTGACGGGTATGCTGCTGCCCATTCCCACCCTGTGCATTTGAGCAACAATGCTTCGGATGGGTATACCACCATCTGTCGGTTTCGGTACTTCAGTCGCCTCTTACAACTCCTGGTATGGGGGAGGACTCCTCTATGTTGTCGGTACCACATGGCCAATGTCCTTTTAAAAGGATACGAATAGTATATAACTAGTAATAGTAAGTCCTACATTAGTAGTAATAGTAATATTACAAATAATGTACTTCTTTTAGATACACAGACAATCTTCAAAATTATTAACACGCTTTTCAGAACGATTCCAGTAATATTCACGTTCCACTAGAGTGCTGTCGACTATGGTGTATCATGTTCATTTCGAAAATCACTTAAGTCTATATCAACATGCACGAAGCCCCACGCTACGATTACTATGAATAAATGCATTAAGCTTATCAATCCCCAGACTAGGCTTACGCTTACTATATAAAGTTTTTAAGACTAGCCTGACACTGAGGTACACTAAAGGCATCAATTGTACACTTACGAACTAAAGATTATACTTGTATGAAATATAAAAATTCTATCCTCACACAAGTGAGACCATTAACAAATATTGACATCAATTTTTTGTTAAATTAGTGCAAACGTGGTCCAGGACACGTGTGGATAAAATTTTAATATTTCTTCGTTCTCTGACCTCGGACAAATATTTTTCGAAATTGAATAGTTATTTTCAAATTGACACGTACACTACAAAGCTTTAGACTATGGAGGACTACTCAAACATGGAATATCTACCAATAAATTTAAAACATAATAATAATAATTTTCGTTACCTATTTTAGTAAAAAGTATGATTCTCTACATACGACACTGAAGAATAAGCTATTTAAGGCTACATTTTATTTATTACACTAGAAAAGGCTCGACAAATAACAAACGACATTTCAGAAAAATATAGAGCAAATCAGACAAGACAGAAAATATGTATATTACAAACTCGTTCGAAACATGTAAAATAATAGTAATAAATTTGGGACAGATTAATACGAATGCAATAAATATACAAGTGACCTGTTTTGTTCCCAAGTTCCAAGGTGTTATTCAGTCTCAGTAACTGATGGGAATAAAGTTTTAGAAATTACTGTTTCTAAAATAAAATACCTAAAGGGTATCTTATAAGCTTAACTCGTAATAAAATAACTAGAATAATTACTTAGTAAAACATTCGATAATTTATTTTTTATTATTATTATAAGAGCAGGTCGATAAAATCAAGCATAGTCCGCGTGATGGTAAGCGTCACTGTAGCCTAAAGACGTTCAATATCACAGGGATATCACTGACGCGTTGCAACCTTGCAACTTGAGGATATTTTGCCTCAATACACAGAAAATTCACTGCCTCTCTCACCCTTCAGACCGAAACACAACAATGCGCAAACACTGCTATTCGGTGGTAGAAATAGGTGAAAGTGAGGTACTAATACAGACGACCTTTTATATGAGGTCTATCTAGTTATATCATTCATATAATATTTTCTAAGATTTACGCGTTCACTATGTACTCATAATAAAATAATTTTTAAGCCTTTAAAAAAGTAATTTGTTATATCAAACATATATAGGGCCCAGACTGAGCCCTGCGGAACGCCTGCTCATATCGGAAGGAACAACTGGTTGTTGACTTGTGTATTTGTGCTTGTCGTATGTCTGGATGTTAAATGCTTTTTAATTAAAATATATTGGATTCCTCTTTTGTCTGATGTCCATAACATAAGTTCTTTAAACGACTTATGTCGAAATCAAAAAATGGTATATAAATTTCACAATTAGTAAATGTCATGACATTTACTCTTACTATTTTATTGCTTTATGTTAAATCGATAGATGTTAGCATCCATACATAACATGCAGAGTCTTAAGCTTATTCCCTGTCGGGGTAAGCAGAAACTACTCTGGTGCTCTATAAGCACCAATGTTTGGATATTGACATTACATCTTTTGAGTACGAATTCCGTAAGATGATGGAAAATTCAATGTAAAATATAAATTGAAAATTAACTTTAATCATTTCAAGGCCGTTGAAAAGTGACATACATCTTAACATCTCTTAATTTCTTCAGGCACAAGCGCAAACTGATAAGACTGCACCTTACTAAAGACTACGCCTACTTAAGATCTAAAGTACTTATGTCATTATCTTGATTGGTACCTATATTACTCGTACATTATTTTTTTATTGTATTGCAGCAATCATTATGATATCAATTGGTTGTCAAGGGTATATATTGTCTAGAAACGCTAGTGGTCAAGGTAATTTCATGGAAAAAGTAAAAGAACCAGCAATGCAATAGCTTACATTACTTTTTTAGAGCCACTTTAATATACCTATCTATTTAACGACGAACACATAAAATTTCAAGCTTCGAATTTCGTAAATACCTCTTAAATGGTTAGTGTTATAATAACGTCTCAAAATTTTCATTAATTTATTAATTTATGGGTAATTATTTAAAAATGTAATTATATTAAAAGTGGTGTAATATATTTGCCCTAAAATAAATGCAGAAGCGTAAAACTCCGTAAAAAATCATATTAATTAATTATATTGCTTGGGATTGAATCGCTCTGGCTATCTACTTTTAATACAGAGTTATAATACTTTGTTTAAGCTTTTATCGATAGCACCGAGGTTGTATGGGGAATCCTATCACTGCCAGTTTTCATACAGATCTTTTGTAGGTAGCGTTAGGAGCCTGAGTAAAAATTTGAGGCAGTTATCGTATTATATAAGTGAAGTTAGGGGAGGCGGCTAGTTAGCATACTATAAACCCTATAAATAAGTTATTCGGATAGATATTATTAGCGGATGGCGCAGGGCATAGGCCAAGTATAACCGGTCCTATTTGAAATCACTCGGTAAGGCCCGTGTCCAGCAAAAGACGTCCGATATGATAATGAGTTGTTAATGTACTTGATTGGATTATTTTACAGCTGTTCTACTCATTTCCAACGACACCGACCCTATACCCAAATACTTTTTTTCATTTCTCATTCGGCATGTGAGAATACAACCTGATCGAGTAAGCCCTCGCGCGGCTTGAGACGTCGGAACGTGCCGAACGACAGCGATCATTCAAGAGTGTCTTCAAGATACTAACTTCAACATCCATCTTTGGGTATATTTAAAAAAAAATAGAAGACCTGGAGAGCCTAGCCACACTAGTGCGTGGAACTGCATGCAATCGCCAATAAGCGCGGTGTACTGCTTTGCAATTAGAATGTTACGTATGATATAATATATACTGCTTAGTAGGTACTGTATAAAAATGATACTGTTGGGTAAATCGTTTCAGACGCTGTCTACCCTGACAGACAAAAACATCCTTTACAGTGTATGTACTTAATGATGATAGCGCACCTGGTCGAAATAACCATGGTACGTCAACTTCATGAACTCACGCATCGAAATATTTATAGCGATCCGGACAAGTAGGTATGTCTGAAATGTAAATTTACATCGTGTTACCGTTAATTTGAAGGGATTTTAAGTGCCGGAGCCACAAGGGCTAAGAAGACGCTCGCGTACGTCATAACTTTATTTTTATTCAAACAATTACTCATTATTCTTACGCGAAAAACTAGCACTGAATTAACTGCTACAAAGTATTAATTTGTAAAAAAAACTTCTCTCACACTAATGGCTCCTCAATAACCTGATCCGTTTGAAAAAAACTGTTACTGCAATTAAGTGCTTAGGGAGTAATTGGTACGTTATAATTATGTATATGAACGATAAACGTAGCACAAATTGACTTCTGCGAACTTAAGTCGGAGGACTCTGTAGCTACTTGTATAATTTTAATTTCCTACTTGGCGAGATCTTCGATTTCCTTTGACCTAATAACTCTTCTGCGATGGAAATTACGACTCGAGCTATTTCCGAATATGAATCTAATCGAAAATTAATAATTCTGCGCATTTCTTAACGTCTCGACGATGAGATGACATTTGATGGTAGGTAGAGTGTAAAATTAATTTATGCCAACGCTTGCTTACCCTTTTTTATTATAGAATATCTACGACAGGTAAGCCATAGGTATATGTGTTTCAACTTATTTGTACAGTATTGTTGTATCTTAAGTTAATTATTTTAGTGTGTTGCCCCCATGTTTTAGTGTTTTATAATCTGTATTTAAAAATAAGAAAGGCACACTAAAAATATAAATTTTTAAATGGGGGCCGATATCAATATGTTGATATGATAAAAAATAATTGAGACTGAACAGGTCACATATTGTGAACGTTGAATTTGTTTTGACATAAATGTTTCATGTAACCATGTAACCAGTTTTTTTTTCAATTAAGTTATTGAACATTCAAATGACGGAAAAAAAAAATTCTGGGTCTACATTTAGTGTTCATATTAATTAAATAAGTATTTTGATGCTTTTAGGTTATACAAATGTATATATTTAAGTCGATCATAATTAAACCTTCCAATATCTGCGCGGTGATCTGTGAAACCGATAAACACTTTGTCGTAATTCATTATTTACGCAGAAAAATCTACAGACAACTAAATTTTTTTTAATTGTTACCGTATACGATGCCAGCTTTAATATAGCGCCCTTCGCATGGTCGTGCGAAATGTTCGTGTAGCCTTATTTAGCGTCAATCGGTCAGTGAGTTCGACGCGGGTACAGATGCAAATATAAATTTTGTTAACTATGAGCTATTTATTACATATTGTGTATTTTTAATATTTTTATTATTATATAGACGTTGGTTACCGTCAACATAGAAGAGTAATTCACCTTGTACCGGTTATTGTTTTCTTTGTTTTTTCGAAGTAGCTACCTATTGCTAGATTTAGACGTCAACTCCAACGCCACCGGAGGGATGGGTGAGGCCACTCACAATTGAGCGACAAGGTTACTGACATAGCCCGGCGGATTGGCAAGTTAAAGTAGCATCGGACAGGACACTTAGCACTCAGAACCACTAGACGATGCAGTCGTAAGGTTCTTCTAAGAATGGAGACCATGTCCCAGCTAGCGCAGGGTAGGGCATTCGACAAACTTGACGGACGATCTGACTAAAGCCACAGGATAGGAACGCAGGCCTCATATAACTGGTCCTATTAGAAATCCCTTTGAGAGGCCTCTGTCCAGTAGTGGACATCCTACGGCTGATATGATGACGATGGTAATGATACCTGTTGCACCTGGGTAATCTGCAGGGATCGCGGGATCTGAGCGGGACCGATGGCGATCATCTTTTGCAAAAGAATGGCCTGAGTGAGTTGCTCGAGGAGCTGGGGCTGCTGTACGAAAGTAATGTGTGTGATGAGTTTTTGGTTGTGGAGTGTTATGCTATCGAGCGAATTTTCAAGTACTTTTCGCGGCCTATGATATCCGACATTAGCATATCTCTTGGCGGTTTGTTTAGAAGTTTTAACTATAAGCGAGTTGACATGATTCACCAACCCATCAAAATAGCGACGAGAAGACACTTTTATGAACTAGCGTATCAAGGGTAAATCTAAATCACGATGTAAATTTACGTTATGAACACACTAAAGAGCACCGGTCGCCCTCCTTAATAGTATTTCTGGACTATTTGTAGCGCTATTGTTAGCGGGGCCACGTGGGCCAATACTTGTTCTGGTGAGGCGACGTCTTACTATGCCTGCCTATATATTATTTAAACGAACCTTAAACAAAAAGCGCCCCCTATTTTAAACTACTTTAATGTACTACTGTGTGTGTAGATTTATTATTTATTAGTATCTTAACATAAGGTCCGAACGTCAAATGCCTATCTTATGTGACCGCTGGGTACCTACTTAGATTTGTCGGCTAATAGAATGGGACGGTCGAACAATTTAAATACGCCCATATCGAGGCGACCACCCTCGTAATTGAGGGCTGTGTCCGGAAACAATGCTAGTTTAACGTGTCCTATTTAACTCGACGTAGAGCGAAAAGTGTACAAAAACGGGCACGTCTGGTCTGATCGAGCATAATAAATACGACACGACATCGACCCCTGCCAGGCACTCCCTAAAAATTGAGCTTATAAATAAGGTCACTGTACTAGACTTTGTCGGACACACCATGTGTCGTAAGAGGCGACTGAAGTATCGGAACCAATAGATGGCGGTATGTTCATAAGAAACAGCGAAGCTCAACTGCAACAAGACAGAGATGGGCTGCAGCAATACCGTCGCGGAGCTTTGCTGTACCATGTCACCACGCCTGGTCAGCGTGACAATTATGGGCAAAAATCCATAATTCCTGGGTAGGCCTATATCAATAGTGGACGTTCAACCGTAATCTTGAGACTATTAGTTTGAGTAACAGATTTAAAAATTCAATATGCCAGTAATTTATGTTATAGAAACTTAATCATGACTATGACCAGATGTTTTTGATATAAAATGTACTTAAAATCATTTAATAATTTATGTTCTAGCTAAATCAAACTTGTAATATAAATATAAAAATACATAAGCATCTTCTGATGGTTATGTATGGATGGAGTATGTGAGTGGAGTACAATGGAGTTACTACTCCATTGTACTCCACTCACATACTACATACTACTGTAGTACAATGGAGTAAAATGGAGTGATGGAGTACGAGGTACGTTTACATCCGTTTTTTCCCGATGACCGATAAACCTAATGCTGAATTACTCAAACGTCAATTCTGGCCTCACTGCGCTACGTAATGAGCTGTAGTAGAAATGCTTTATGTGGTAAGAAAACCCAGTTGCAGTTCTGACTGAAGCTCAAACCGAAAAAATCTGTGATTTCTTTTTGTTTTCGCTTTATTCATCATTTATGTTAATTCTGTAAAGGTCCAATTGACGTGTTCATTTATAGCACTTTAATGTGCGCTCTTTTTAAAAGATTGTTCTTATCATCATGTCCTGATCATAAGATTAATAAGTACTTATAGGAGTGTTATAGAAATATAATATTTACAAAAATATTCAATAACATGGGACCCAGATGCGATCATTGTGGGAAACCCGAGGCAATCTTCTGCCAGCTAAACTGTTACATTATCTTTTAAGTGTCTGGCTGAATGAGTTAATGCAATACTCAAGTATGCTATTTTTCAATCATATTTTCATATTTCAACATTGTATAAGTACTACCAGCCATATTGCCTTATTGTTGTTAATGTGCAAGCTCACAATTTAAAACTACTAGAAATTTCTGGTACGAATGCAGAACCGAATATTAGAGAAAACAAATAAGTATTTTGGCTAATGTAATCGGTATGTCTACGTACTAACTGGCATTACGTACGTCATAAGTCGGAAGCAAGAAAATAAAACTTGGCAAGCAATAACACAAGCGTCTGTATATTAGTATGGGTATTGTATGCGTATATCAACATAAAATAAACATTTAATTTTGATCGAAAACTTGAAACAACAACAAAAAAAAGGAAACAATTTTTCCATAATTAATTTTAAATAAATGTCGAGATCTGATATTACTAGAGCAAGACCTCCTTAGCTCTTCTACCACCAACCAAGTCTGGGTTACCCTAAGCAACCATATTGTGCTCTAATTCTCAAAAAATATATATATATATAAGTTGTTTGATATATTTGATACATAAAAAAGATCATTATGCAATATAAATTATAAGATGAATTTTAAATGAACACAAAAATTATTTGTATTCCCCAATATGGCAGAGATGATATTAAAATAGACACACTATGTTTAGCGGGATGCGATGCACTATTAATTAGACGCGGGAAAATATCTAAAATCGCGCGCTTTGCGTTCGTGCAAGATGGCGAGGGAACTGTCCGTTGCGTAAAAGAAATGAATAAAATAGTATGCAATTATAAAATCATAGCATATATTTTTTAATTCTTGACATGATATTAAAGAAGTTTATACTAAAAAGGATCCATATTATATTATATTGTAATAAAAATAATATATATATATGGAAACGTATTAATAAAATAATGTAATGTAACGTGAAAAATGCAACGTTAAAATATTTCGAGTATGTTGTTATAAATATTAGATATAAATGTTTCGATAAAAAAATACGTTATTATT
Source organism: Heortia vitessoides (assembly GCA_020976665.1). Taxonomy (NCBI): domain Eukaryota; kingdom Metazoa; phylum Arthropoda; class Insecta; order Lepidoptera; family Crambidae; genus Heortia; species Heortia vitessoides. The sequence goes on from JACJUM010003147.1 coordinate 6,861,796, forward strand.
ATATATTGTTATCTTGTAAATATAAAATTATAAAAAATTAAAAAATGATATTTATATAACATATTTGAGAAACGTCAATTTCAAATTTGTTTATATTCGTTTTTAATAAGTTTGTAACAATATCTTGAAAAGGTAAATTTATAACAAACCAAAGACCTGTTTAACTAACATTCTGTATGTTATGTACCACTTGCCATTAAATGAATATAATTATGAATATTGCGTCATTTGTGCATTACACATCACATAGACTAAAATTGATACCTTATTTTATTTTGCAATATGGTTATTAGGTGAAGCATGATTTCAAGTTTATCTAGGTACATTATAAGTAAGTAGGTACATTCGTTATGTTTTGGCCTATATAAATCACATTTGTGTGTATGAGTAAATGTATGTTTCTTATTCTTTCAGATTAGGTATTTATTTTTCTCTGTGGAATCTGTACGACCATTTGCAGTTTAGCAGTCAGGTTGCATTAACTTATTCCTATACCTACTAACAACAAGAGATAAGATATAAAGTGAAAAACTCGCGGGTAAAGTCGCGGGCGGAAAGCTAGTATTTCCAGTTCCACACGGATTGATATCTTCCTCAATGGTAATCATACTTTAACCAAATTAAACAAAACGTTGAAGAATTACCTTAACCTCCGTCAGGAAAAGTTCAATGCCGCGTGAGTAGAAATTGGAAATAGCAATTCAAAATTCATGAATAACTCCACAATATCTCATATCATTACATGAGCAACACGAGAAAAGGATGCTGCAAGAATAAGTGGTGATGGTGAAGGTTCCATGAACACCAAGTAATTAGTATCGATGGTACCCCTTCTGGATTCGACGCTGATAAACCATTGTCTTATTTAAGCAATTCAATTCCAGGCAGTAACATGTAACATGAAAATAATCTTTAACCCTTCAATATGTTTTTTTTAATTTACGCTTAAAGTAATTTTTCAATTCGTTTTATCTGTAACCCTTATATACTGCTCGCTATTTTGTTCTAAAATCTCTGTAATAAAATTATAATTTGACCGTGTAAAATATACACAGCTTAGCTTATATTACTTTTCATAGCTAGCAACATTTTTATATTACTAAAATAAAACATCCCTTTAATGTCTTAAAATTTATTCGAATTTAGGTAAATATAATTTAAGTATAATAACATTTAACCCTTTAGCCGCATTGGTCAAATCGCTTATACAAAATAAATAATATATACCAATAATAATCACCTCAAAAGTATATAATAAATATTTTAACTATTATCACAAAACATACCTTAATTAAAAATTAAATGACTATAAACGTGGCCAGTTTAACATTAAATATCAGTGAAACCATAAGAGTATTCGTAAGTAAATTATGTAACATTTTTTAAGGAGCAGTTGTATGCATGATTTGAATATAATTGATGTGTTTACTAAATTAATGACTGACAGCTATATGTCAAATATATGTACGTACCTAAAAAAAGCAAAAACACGATCTCTAAACTTGCAAAACTATACGAGTAATTCGCAATTTAAAAAAAACATTATTAGTCATTTCATGTCAACATAAATAAAATTACTATAGTGATTTCATATCAGAATAGTCAGAATTATAATACTAATTGGTGATCTGTTTTAATTGAACGTCACGAACCACATAAATCACTAACACATATTTAAATAACATCCAGATTTTTATTAATATTATTTCCTCGTATCTACGTTATAAATAAGCTAACGGTATTTGAGCTTTTAAGAGTGGACAATAATCTAAAACTAGTACAACCTAAAAAAAATAATACCTGCCCAACAAGACTATGACAGTCTTGTTGGGCACACTCTGAGCTATAGTTTTAAGAAAAAATACTGGGCATAACTTCTCGCAACAAAAATCAATCAGGCCTACTTTTAAATTACATTAATACAGTGCGCGCTTACCCTTTAAAACTGTAACTACTAAAATTTATAGTAGACGTAAAAAAAATACTGAGTGATAAAAAAGACCAAGTTGGACTAAATTCAATATCGAATACCTATAATTTCCTTCGAAAGCTACAATCATAGTATCGCTTAATAATACGTTAGGTCGAATTCGTTTACAAGGCACAGGAAATGCTGCTGTCTCACTCACTCATGGACAGTGACAACAAAGCACCAAGTATTCCTGGCGAATAATTTGATTACGAATTTGACCGTTTCAAATGCACAGCACCAATTAAATGCGGCCGCATAACATACAATTCAAGTAAATATTAAACTTTTGTATTATATACAAAAAAATATATCATATGCCCAATTTCATAATTGATATGACCAAATGCTGGATCAAATAACTCTTATATAACTTACTGCATTATATTGTCCATGAAATCGACGATGGTGAATCTTGATCAAATAATTGCAAATATTTTTAAAACGGACACAAAACGAACTATCTTCTATCTTTATTCAGTAACAGAAGCATAATTCATACAGTTTATATTTTAATCAGATGAAAGTAATTACATCAAGCTATAATGTAAACGTCAATTATATACAAAAAAAAAATATAAATTCACGGAGTACATCGCCAATTTCAAAAACCTTTACATTACTGCAAATAATCAACTAAATGGCCGTCGCCTTGCAACGGCAGTATCATTCCAACTGTCTGAATAATTGCACGCTGTGCTTTATATAGCAATTCTTAAAAAAACGCTTAAATATATAATCTCAGACTTGTAAAATACTCTTTTAGAGTTCTCCTAGTTTCATTCGCCGATTAACACTGGCGTAATATTTACGTTAACAACATAGTTACTTTTTCTATTTTTCCTTCACTACATCTTTATTGATTTTCAACAATAATTTTCAGCCAGTCCTCTTTTGCTTAACACTCGAGCTGTTGACTGTTTTGTTCCAGTTAGATTCTAATTTGGCAAATTTGCCAAAATTACAATAATCAATTATACTTTGTTAATCTAAATCTTTTAAAGGATATTCCTCTGAGTCCTTATAAAAAAAATATGAAAAAGGAATACGATAGTCCTTAGTGTCGACAAGCGGACAGTCAACTGCTCACAGTTAGATCAATGAGGCCTCGCATTTATTATCAGAATAATTATCCAATTTCAAATTGGATACAATACAAATTTGCCTACAACATCCCTCCTTAACTAGCCTCATCGCCCTCTACACAAAGTGGCACAAAACGAGGTTATTTCAACAAGATTCAATAAACATTATTTGTAAAATAAAAATGCTGGTTTGGTTGAATTTAAGTGGGACATACCAATCATTGCCCACAAATAAGGATATACATTGCAAATTGATCCTTAATACATACAAGATAACTAACATCAAAACATTTATTTTAGATTTGAAAACCTCTATGTTGCATTATTACTGAATATATATTAACTTTAGATTTTATTTCACAATACTCTGCTATATATTAACAAGGCTATAAAACTATATGCCTGTATCAAGTGTTAATTAGACTGAGTAGAGATATAATGCATAAACATGTTTTATGTTTAAGTTCAATGTAAAGTTACTCCAAAAGTGTAGACATTACGAAAACTATAATTTCGATTAGAATTTAGTTATAATTGCTACATATGCAGACTATGTCATATATAGTTTGGACAATACATATATACATTATTTAAAAATATATATACGTTGGCCTGTTGTATTGCAGATACAGTGACCTTCATTGTAGAGATATTGTGTTAGATATTTATAATATAATATATCTACGTCTCTGTTACCTTGATGTTCCGAAACAATTTCTTAAAGCTGAGTGAAGATTACTTTGGCAATTATGCTCCGGACGCGCCTTTCTAGAACAAAACAAACAGGTTCTATTAAGGTAAAGTTTTGAATACATACATACATCACGCATTGAGTCCAAGTCCTACACAACTCACCTTATTCATGCCGGTTCCATAGACAAATCGTTATTCGCCAGAAGCAGAGTAGTGCTGTGTCTCGGCTTTCTGACCTGCCTCACGCACGGGAATATTATTGACAGAAGTATAGCGCCTGTGACCGCAGATATGATCATCAGCACAAACTGGACCACCTGCAGTATACTTGTGAGTCGGGCTTCTTCAAATAGGTCGCACGCTTGCGCTAGCGGGTATTTGGAACCGAAGGGGCCTACTACGCGCGCCCTCGGTCCGCAGCTTGATGATGACCAGCCAATGGTCCTGTTCTTTCTGCTGAACATTACCTGATAGACATAATAACAATTACATACTCATCGTCATACCAGTCGTTGACAGTCTACTGCTGGAGATAGGTCTCCCGAGAAAGGGTGAATTTTGCCCCTTATTGCCGCGTGTTGACAATCGCAGAGCGCAGCTTCGCGATGGGGATGCTGCTGTCCATTCCCATCCTGTAGTATTTAAGTTGCGCTGTTTCGGATGGTTATACTGCCATCTGCCAGTCCCGGTACCCCAGTCGCCTTTTACGACACCTGGCACAGAGGGAGGTACTATTCTACTCCGCCGGTACCCCACGGCCGGTAACCAAATAAATTTTCATAATAATAAATTCCCGCAGCATCTCATTCATTGACCTGTCTCCGTGGTAAGTCGCTTAAAGCACTTGTGTTACGAATTACAGCAAATATTTATATGATGATATTTGTGTTTTTTCTGTGTTTGAATGTTAAATATAAGTATTTAAGAAGTATATTTGTGATTTTTTTGTTGTCTGATGTCCGTAACTTAAGTGCTTTAAGCGACTTATCAAGAAATCAGGTCAATGCATGTGATGTAGAAACTTATCCATCTACTATTGCAACCGACCTTCATCGTAGTAAATAGGTACATACAGAACAAAGTCTGACAGCAGTTACAGACAATTGATGTACATATTTCTTTTCATAATTTTCATTGTTAATTTTTTAGTTTGTTTTTTTTTATTATTAATCCGGAAATTGTGTCTTCATTTTAAATGTATTTATTTAAAATTATGTAATTATCACATATCATTCTGTGCATACATCCTTGTCACAGCTTGTCAAGAACCCAAAGATCCTTAGAGTGTTTTGTTGTGTTGTGACTCTGTTTTGTGTGAATAAATAGCAAATAATTCCTTTTGGAATTATATTCGGCTCTTCTATAATATACAGTTATACTGTTACGTTTGTGGTAAATACCTCGAATCCCTCCATGGCAGTATAGCCGAGAACAGTCTCTTTCCCTCCGACTTGCAGTCCCAGCTTGTAGCAGTATACTTCAGACGTGTTGAACATATCAGGGTCTACTGCCACGGGGCGCATGAAATTCTGAAAATTTCATTATCACTTTTTAGTATCAATATATGTAGTTTGATATTATGGTATAAAACCTATTTATGCTTAGATCTTTAAAACTATCAACGGTACTTGATGTTGATTTTTTGATAAATAGAATAATAAAAGATTCCTCTTGATGTGCATAATATAGTAGAAAAACTGTTAAAACACTGAAATTGTAGAAATTTATGTGACGTTTTATTACATTGCAAACGCGAGCCGAACCCTACGAGATCGATCAAAATAATGAACTAGGTACAATATTGTACACAATAAAATGGTATACAAAAATATTGCGTCCGAGTGGATGCTAAGCGGATCGCTAGTATTAAATAAACATTAAATTGCAGATATATTATAAAAAAAAACATAATTTATACTCCTTTATATAGCTAAGCTAAGGTAAATGACCATATTGTGTATGTAGGAGTTACGTGATTACCTCTGGCGGCAGAATCAGAGTGAAGAATGTATTATCTTCGATTGAGTAAAGTATGTCAATAGTGATCCATGGCATTAGGATATGCCAAAACCTCGATTCTGCATAGCAAACGGGCTGTAAATAAGATACAAAAAATATTTATATACAATTGATTGCCATTGTATCATCACCACATGATTAAAACAAAAGCTGCTTTCCGTTGTATCAACTAGATAATTAATTAGATATTTAAAACTACGCAACGGATTTTGATGCGGTTTATTTAATAGATAGAATGATTTAATAGAAAAGTATATAATATATTTATAATACATGCATAATATAGTTGAATAACACTGATAATTTTAGAAGTTTCTAATGTGATGTGGTAAATAAACATTACATTACAAACGCTGGCTGGACACGACGAGTTAGATCAAAATAATGACAAACATTATTGTACACTTTAAAAAGGTCTACAAGAAAGTCCGCGGTGGTGTCAGGAATAATTAGAGAGCCATAATCGCATTTGATATTTCCAATATGTTACGTTACTTAGATGAGCCGTCGGGTCATCGGGAGTCACCAATATTTTAAGAATAGAATAAAGTACTTTTTATTTATTATTGTCTTTATTTATTTAATTTTAAACATATAAATTTTGTTAATGTCATGAGGGAAAAAAACGTGTCAATCTTAAGAACTGAAAAGGGTGATTAACTTACCTCGCCATTATACCAGAAATCTTCGAAATCCGCTAAATCTTCATCGAAGCAACGTGTTTTTGCGATCATTTGGGCCACCACCTAAAATGAAAGAGCCTATATTAAAGCAATCAATATAGATTTTTAGTTGATATCCAACATCTTTATGTCGAAATTACTATAACAAGTGACCAAATCCTATCATCATTACAGCCATTGGAAGTCCACTGCGGGATATAGGGTTCCCTAATAAAGGGGGAATTTCGCCCATAATTGCCGCGCTGGGCAAGCGTGTTGGCAATCGCAGAATGCAGCTTTCATGACAGTAATACTACTGCCCATCCCCACCCTGTAAATTTGAGCTGCACTAACTCAGATGGATTTACCGGCATCTGCCAGTTCTGGTACCTAAGTCGCCTCTTACGATACTTGGTACAGAGGGAGGTACTATTCTGCTCGGCTGGTACTCATCTTATTGTCAATCATAATTTATCACATGTAAATCGCTAATTACGTTAAGATATAAAATAAGCGATAATATATAAAACACAACAGGCCAAATACATTCCTCCTCATATCATATATCTTCAACAAATTTTTGACAAAAATATATATATTTTTTATTTTTTTATTATTTATTTTGAATTTCAACGCAGAAACTCCAAGGGAGGGGTTCTATTACCACTTAAAACTTGTTGACTGATTGACTTTCATCACCGCCAGTTTTTCTTGCACGTTCCTTTCTAGTAGCTAGGTAATAAACTTGCAGTAAACTTAGTTTTTGGTGCCAGCAGACTAGTTAAAATTCGGCCTTACCCCCATGAGTTAGATGGATTTTATGATAAAGTAGGGTCATCAGGGTTTAGATGACCTTATTTACTATAATAGCAGCCGTAAAACGTTTGCTGCTGGACTTATTTAATAATTTTGCCCATAATTTTCGCACGTGCAGCCGGGTTGGCAATTGCAAAGCGAAGCGACACGATGGGAATGCTGCTGCCTGCTGTACCCGCCCTGCTGCTTCTAAGCTACGCTGTTACGGATGCATACAACGCCATCTGTCTGTTCTGGAACCTCAGTCGCCTCTTACTACATAGAACCAAGTACCTACTTCCTCTCTCTTATTTTGAAAAAATATTTTTCTTTTTTTACTGCTATTTGAATAAAGTTTAGTTCGAGTTTAAGTTATGTCAAGATCGAAGTAGATGTAAATTAATTATCTGCTTCCTATAAATAAATTCACGTCTGCTATCGCAACCACCCGGTTGCGATAGCAGACGTGAATTTATTTATGTCACAAAGCAACAGATCAACTTACACGAAACTGTCAAAATCTCGCAATCCACCGAACTCTTAAATGTTGATAGATTTGTGTAGCAAGATCCGTTGCGTGTACGCATGTATATAGCACAAATAGCTTACTCTATTAAATATGGCATCAGGTAATCGTATGTCCGTAGTGCCGGTATCGAGGATGCTCTTCTCCGCGTTCAGTATTTTACAGTCACTAGGCACCGGCGAGCCGAATGGCATAAGTGTAGATATATCCTTACTCTTTTCTACTGGTTTCAGATTAACCACGTGAACAGCCAGTACTGCGATTTCGTACCAATATTCGTGCAGTATCGGCGTGTAGAATGCCTTTGGCTGCACATTGTGTGTCTTAATATAGTTATCATCTGTAATTAATAAATAGTTACATACACATAACATACTATTGGATATGATACGTAAATTTTGACGGGCCCCATATCACAGATGGTAGTGATATAGGGCCCGATAGAGCGAACGCACGACGGGTTCGATCCCCACAAAAGACAACTATGTATATAATTATATTTGTTTTTTCTGTGTCTGGGTGTTGAACATATGTATTTAAGTATTACATTTGTGATTTCTCTGTTGCATGTGTGCGTTACACAACTGATTTAAGCGCCTTATCACGGTGTCAGTTCAATAAATGTATGAGATTTTGTGTAATTTATTTTTATTTCATTTAGCAGCACTCTGTGATATCCCGCACCCGCGTAGTTTCTTTCCGTACGAATACAGGAATAAAATAGTGCTTATATTACTCGCTGATAATATAACTTTTTGTCAGCGAAAAGGTTTTTTTATTTGGGTCCAGTAGTTTCTGAAATTATTTGTTACAAACGTACATACCTAAATATAAATCCAATTTACATATTCATTTCCATTTTAGGTAGGGGTATCTTTTTCTGGAAATAAAATATTCCGTTTACTCCAAAGGAACGTAGCATTCTATTAGTAAAGAGGTTTATCCACTAGATGTAGATCTCATACAAGGGATGTCTGCATTGGTACCACACTCTCACATATGTTTAACGCAAACAAGACTGTTCGCATTGCTGTGTTTCGGTTTGAAATTCGGAGGCATTGAAATTACTGGATAATGTGACATAATATCTTCAAGTCACAAAGTAGGCAACGCGCAAGTGATATCCATGCGCGCGAACCGTGCGCTTCTTTGTTGACTTCGTCATATAAAAAAGAAACGTAATCGGATACAAATCGTTTCTCTTTCCGATTTTAGTATATTCTATAATATTTTTGCATTATCATATTTCATGCATTGAAATGTTATATTTGTATAAGTCTACGTCTCTTTATTAAAGGAGAAATACTTTTGCCTAGACCCTAGAATATAGTAGGTACAAATTAAAAAAATATGGATCCTTTGATACAAAAATAAATAAATAAATTACCACAACATCTCATACATCGACCTGACTCCGTGGTAAGTCGCTTAAAGCACTTGTGTGTAACTTGAATACCTATATTTAACACCCAGATACAGAACAAACACAAATATCTTCATATAAATACTTACCCTGGGTGAGAATCGAACCCACGACCCTTGGCGCAATCACAACCGGCTGCACCATCGGGCCCATATATGGTTCCAATAAGAATGATAAAAATACCAGTTTATCGTAAAATTACATAGCATGTGTTTTCAGAAATATAGGGAGCTACTACAACACGACCACAGTAGATAAATAAATTCAATAAATAAAATTAATAATTTACCTGTGAACCAAAAATAGCCATGATGGGTCAAATTAGTTTCACTTATGGGCCCGCACAGTTTGAACTCAAAAGATATCTCCGACTGAAAGTGGCGGCTCACGGCATCCAGCACAGAGCCGGAACCGAGCAGTTTTGTGTCACCCCATGCATTCACGCGTTTGTAAGCTAAACCCATAATACCCTGAAATAAACGCGCAAGGATACAAAAAAATATATAATTATAAATTTATAGATAAATATCACTACACCTCTCATTAGGTGTCAAGGGACACCCGGATGGAACTAAGTTATTAGTGAAGGAATTGTATCTGTTTTACACAACACAATGCGAAAAACGAATCAAAAATAACTGGCTTGCTTCCTATGAAAGAGAGAGACAGCCAGATAAACACGCACACGTCGCAACTATACCAAAAAGTGTTGTTACATCTTCAGGTCTTAATATTTTCCGTCTAGCCCCGTTTCGTAACGTGCGATAAAGAACTTCGTTCCAATATCACTTGAGGGCGCCTCTGAGAACCGATCACGGCTTGAGCAGCCATCGTTAGGAACTGAATACTCATTGTTTGTGGACATGGCTGATTGGACCCAAAAGGTAGCGGTGTTTATTAAAAAAAAAATGTGTGAAGTGTTTGCAGAGTGCCAGTGATAGGGCGATTGAGGAAGGCATAAAGTTTGTATTGGATGGGGCTAGCTACCCGCTCGGGTGAGATTCTGCGCATACTAACAAAACATTGCAACAGCTTAGTTTTTAGGACAATGGTTTTGAAGGCGCTATCTATGTCCGTCCGTATGTCCGTATGTCCGTATGTCCCGTCAACCCTTTATGAGGATCAGATTTGAATTTACTATTTTCTGGTTAATCGCTGGCTTGATAAATGAAGAAGGTGCTCGAGATACCCTGTTTAACGCCACTTATTCTAACATCAACCATTTTGAAAGTCGCTTAAAATCAACGATCGAGCAGCGGACACACACATAGCAACAAAAATGGATCTGTTGCATTAAGTACCTACTACTTTCCGCTTCGTTCAGCCATAATATAAAAAAATTTGACAAAACATTATTATAGCCATCTAATTATTAATCGTACATTATATGTAAAATAAAATATTGGCTGTCAAAACCAAATTGAGAGATATATGTCTTGTCCATTTGCATCAGGCTCCCCAGGGTTTGCGGGTTTTAAGAGGGATCTATAGTGATCACCCGAAGGCGCCTGAGTGAAGCGTTTGTGATTGTGGAGTGGAGAGGGAAGAAGTTATGCAATCGGGCGGAGACCGACAACTTGCATTCACACTCTTGTGAATGCAAGTTGCAGACGTTTTACATGTGGTAAACCTCATACTAAGGTAGTCTGAATTGGTACCTCACTCTCACTTATTTCTGCCGCCTAATAGCAGTACGCCTAAGAGCCGGGTAAAAGAAGCAGGGAAATTACTGGGTAATGGATGACATATCTGCAGGTCACAAGGTTGACCACGCGTTAGTGATATCCTTGTGATATTACGAGAATCTAAAGGCTGCGGTGATGGTAACTAACAACTTGACAGACGTCGCAATTCCCGGCCTGACCTTTAAGCTTGCCTATATTTGCTATGCCTGTTGTTAATGTGAGCTAGAGTAGACTTGAATTAATTCCAGTTCCAAAGATAGGGATAGGCATAGAGGATCTATGCACTTAATTTATTAAAGGGTTGTAGGGATTTTAAGGACAACACTAACCTGAAAACTAGGTCCGTCCATGAAGAAACTTTCACTCTCATTGATCACAGCAAAATCCACTCTCAGAGGGACATCACTCATATTTGGCAAGTGAAAATGTATAATATCAGAAACAAGAATTCCTTTCCAAGACCCCTGAGAATACTTTGCGTGGACCTGAAAACTATATAAATTTAATAATAATAAACACTAAATATTTATTTTTCACCACAGCTCACGGCTATAGATCAACCGATTGAAACTAGTCAAGTTTTCTAAATTGATAGGAGAATCTCTTTGTAGAATCCGAGTTCAAAATTGCTAAAGTTTGACAAAGTTACATACGTCACACGTCATATGGAAACATGTCAAAATGTTTCAATGGGTAGTTAACTTTAACACTATAGGTACTTTAACCTTTAAATATAGCTTGCTTAGAACGACAGGTGTCAATGTAGTAACATCGCACAAGTTATTTATATTGGTTTTTATGCTTCATATGTTATTATTATTCTTTACATTACAAACTTTTAAATATAAACCTAAAATTAAGGCAAAAATATCCATTAAAATAATTAAAACACATTTTAGTATGACAGCTGTCATTCTAATGAAGCCATATTTAGGGATTAGTTCATCGGGTTTAACATTAATATAAAATATTTCACAAACTCCAGGGGCTGATCTGTAGCTGTGTATCAAACTAGTGGTTTTAATGGTTTGTAAAGAACTGGTGTTCGAGATGAGCCGTAGCCTGAAATATAGATCACCATTCCTCACCCATTGAACGAGGAGCATGCACAATATAACTTAATATCATACATATTTGCAGGTATTGGTATATAAATAGAACTAAACTGCTGGATTTATTGTTGTCTGGCGTGACGTGAAATATTGGGCTGAATGGTAAGTATATTCAGCTTGGTAGCAATTATACTAACTGGTGGTTTAGTGGTAGGTGGTAAGTGTCGCATCAGAAGCAAATCCAATCTGCGGCAGCGTGCAGGCGCAAATTTACATAACATTTACATAACCAAAACAGGCCCCTGCGGAATAGGTAAAGAGGGGCGAATGGTCCTCTTTACCAGGCGTCGTAAGATGCGATTGATGATTATGGGACCCGTAGATGGACGGCGGTGATATACAACAAGGCTACACCTGTCAAGATTGACAGTTACAGCATATCTCTGGAGCAGGTGATATGATGAGCGTTATTAAAAGTTTGTAATAACCAAAATAAATTTCTTTATAAAAATGTTACAAAAAATTCGTAATAAAAAAGGAATCGGAAATAAAGTTTTGGATTGGGACAGAGTCCCTAGACTGACAGGTGCTTGACATACCTAAATCAAGTAATAAAAATAACTATTATTTTTTGCAATATTTTTTTATTCCGTAGTAGCAACATGAGGATGACAATACATTAATGAGGATTAATGTATTTCAAAATCACATTTTAGTAAAGTTTGCAACCACATGCAAAGGTGACTAGTGACTGAAGGTGGTACCGGAGGTGTTAAGTACATTTTTATTTTTAATTATAAAAATGTTGATATTCTTCATATTCTCGACAAGCAGCATTGTCTTGTTGAGCTCGATGTGTACGATACGTAAGATAATATCACAATGCCATCAAAAGCAATCGTTTTGTATACTGCCTCAACATGGGTCCAGGCGTTCTAACTCCAATCATTATTTCGACCCAAAAACATTTAATTTCTGCCTTGCTGGACGGTTCCAATGCAGTTCTTTACCAAGTCCTCTATAGATATGGACACTACGGATATCAGTTTTATGTAGAGACAAGCGGAGTCATGTATAAGATGTTGAATTTAGTAATTTATAAGCTCCTCAATTTTGCCGTAGAGTCAGAGGTGCTCGCTACGACATCCTTGCTCTTAATCCAGCCAAGTAATTAATTCGTAAGTAATCTCGAATGTTTTCAATGCATAACTTCAAGACACACACAAATAATATATGTATGGTCCACTGGACCATACATATATTATTTCGATGTTAAATATATGTAATTCCTCTATTGTCTGATGTTCGTAACACAAGTTAGGTACTTATCTCTTAGTCAGATATGAGATGTTGTGTAAATTTGTGTAATTCTAGTAATTACTTAGCTTAAGTATTCAGTTCGTTCTTTATTTCTTCCCATAGTGGGTTAATTATCCTCTTAGATTTTTATGGCTTACAGCCAAAATGCTCTACCTTATTGGTGCTTAATAAAATAACAATGAAATAATTAGCCACACCGCGTTGGCGGATATTTTGAAAATTGTCGGTCGTTAAAATGCACCACAATGCTACTTCAAGATAGACGCTCCCATCACCATCAGTGCTCGAGGCCATTCCATACATATCAATGCAATCAAACACGCCGCACCCCGCACCAGTACTTCCGAGACCATTTCTATATAAATCTATGTATTGCATCTACTCCCCGCCACCTCGCCGTCCGCCAATAACGTCCGCAGCGTCAAGTACCGCACTAATAAAAAAATTGAATACCACCATTTAACTTATAGATTTACGAACACGCAAATTAAAATTTGATTTTGACATATCAATGAAAACAATACCAGTACGAATTCGTTGGTATAAGTTAATGTAAATATTTATAACTAGCCAGCAAATTGGATTGATCAATATTACAGTCCAGTATGAATAGGACAATTTATATAAGCACATAGGATACAAGTTCTGCTAGACTTACAACTGTTTTTGTCCTAAACATAGCAGAAAGCATCAGATACTAACCATAGCATTAGTATCTCTTACAACATAATAAACCAGACAAATATAAATCCAGTAGCTGTGAAAATAGAGTTAATTTCTTGCTTAGCATGTCTATAAGGTTTTCAAAGATTCAGTGCATTACCTGTTTTCCACTATCAATCATAGCTGAAGACATATTGTAATGGTAGTAGATATCGTTATCATATCGTGGGTAGCCAGCCACAGCCAAAGAAGCACTGCCCGTGTCGAGAATCATGTCAAACTGAAAGCAACATCAAAAGGAATTATTATAACATAACTAGCAGTACTGCTAAAGGTTGTTCTGCCATATAAATTATATATAACAATTAAATAACTAATATCACTATAAAAACAATTGGTGTTGATGACGGAAAGGGAAAAATTTAGGGCTGTATGAATCTTTTTAATGCCGCATTATATATATATATATATATATATATATATATATATATATACATGCATATATGAAAATTGTACATAATATAAAATCTTAGGGGTGGTCAGCCCTGATAACTAAGTAGGTATTTAGAACCATTAAAATATATGTAAATTAAATTTTGAATTCAAACAAAAAATATAGGATTAGACAACATAGGCATATATTACCATAAAATTAAAACATCAGTCCGTTTATTCTAAAAACTACACCATTTATCAACAAGGTAAAATGTAATGTTTATCCACTAATTACTGCGTTCAATATTTTAAAAAAGATAAAATTTGAATTTGAAATTTACTGTCCCCAAACTACAAAGGACGCCTCACAGTCTCTCATATTAAGGCAGTTTTATATAAATACTTGAACTTTGACAGGAATTCCCAATTCTACTCCTACTTTGTGTTATACCCAGAGTGATAGCCCTACACAGCAGTTTTATAGTGACTGTTGTCAGTGTTTTAACAAATAATGGTATACCAGTGTACAAATAAATGTATAAAATATCTAAATATTTTAGGTTTACATTTCAGGTTCTAGCTAAAAATGGGCTTTATATGCCTTTAAACGATATATGTAACTTAAACTGCAAACCTTTACTTAATATACAGTAGTTTATAAATTTGTTAAATAAGTTTTATTACATTATTGAATTCTGGGTATTGATTAAACTTTTTTTATTGATAGTAAATGTTTGCAAGTATACTCCTATTTCAATTGAGATGGCTGACAAAGCACATCTTTGAATCTTTCATGTCTTTATTTTCTAACAATACATTTCTAGCTTTAATTATTTATTTTTATTTTTAATGTGCCCAATGGTATATATTTAATGGGGGGATATATATATCTCTTACTTTAAGGGTTCTTGATTTCTTCCCTAACCAAGATAAATTTTGTGTGATGATCAGTTATGTTTACCCTATTTCTGAAAATTTTATATATACAGAGATTTATTTTATTATTACATCTCATGACCAGAAATTAATTTAGTACATTTACAGTGTGTTTATGTGAAAAAAAAATATAATAATTAGTAACAGTAAATAATAAATAAAAACAGAACCTAGAAATACACACCATCTCCATATCAGTTCCCAAGGATACTTTTAGTGCATAGGCCTGGCCAGGTTCCCCAAATAGATTCGTGGACTTCGGTGGCAAAGGCATGTTACCCTCCTTGCAGTAGACATGCCCCGTACACAACCAAAACAAACCGATAAAAATCAACAAAAGATTCATTTTAAGAACGTTTACTAAACTCGCTCGGTATGTTGCACTCGCACGTAAACACTTGATTTTATGTACTAATTCCGGATTTATTCCAGTGCAATTACACAGAAATGCGTCGGACTTGAACAGCTATGTCATAAAATCAATATTGTTTTGAGGTGGGCGGCTCGGTGATGTGCTGCGTTTGCGTGCAGCCGTTGTGCGATATTAATGATTTTCTATCAACGACTCAGACTAGTACAGTGCAATACCGAGGCATAGGAATGCGTGTAAAGACAAAATTATATGTCAGTTATCAAAAGTAGGTATCCTGATGAATCAATTGAACGAAACCGGTGAAACTGATTCTGCACTTTATTTTTACGCAAAATTTATGCAAAATTTTAATAAATTATATTTAACAAAGTATGCGCGGGTTTTGACCTGAATCATGTACTTTTTATCAATATTCAAATAGCATCTTCAACTGTGTTATCTAAGAGTTCTTTATATTGCACACTTGTTATAACAAGTTGGGTCAAGTTATGACTGACTGAACATGAACACTAGGGGTTTAGCAACGTTCATCTTATAAGTTTTTTCTTGAGCGTTGTGTTAAAATTTAATATATACATAATTTTAATTCTATTTAAAGTTATTAGCATTACATCTTTTGTTAAGAATTGTATTACAATACAACCATGGAATTTAAAAAAAAGAGTAAATTGTATAAAATGAGAATAAAACACATTTTTATGTAAACTTAACAAAAAAAGCTTGAACTTTGCCTTAAATATTTTTAATGCATATATTTATTATTAAACTCTATTTATTTTTCTCTTTAATTAAGATAAAAAAAATTGGTTCAACAAACGTTTTTTATATATATTAATACCAACCGGCCCGGCTGCACGAGTGAAATTTATGCGATAAATTTATATGATACTATTATGCGACAGTATGGATTGATTATCGCCAACTGCTGCAAACTAAGATGACACATCCAGTCTGCCAGCCACGGTCTCAGTGTTTTACGTTTCTAATACTTAGATTTGTATGATATGTAATAAAAGACATTTTTGATCTACATTTAATATACAATGTATGAAATATATTTATGTATATTGCATAATATTATAACATAAAATTTTCATTTTTATCATAAAATTACGTCGAATCTATAAATGGAATCAAACTATATTGTTCCTTATGAGATAAATTTACACTACTACGAACTTATCCATTGATATTTTTATGATTAGTTAGCACTTGCAAGTAAAACGCACAAAAATATTTTAATTACGACATTACACTACAAATCTTTAATGATTTTGGCGGTGATATATATGTAAAATATAGTCCATAATATTTCCTATTAAGTCATACTAAGTCTACTACTAAAAATTACTATTTATTCTATGTGAAGAAGAGATAAAAATAAATTATTTTTTCTTTACATAAAATAAATTGTATTAATTATATCGTACATTTTAATATCGTTTACATATCGCTATTAACCTGACCTGACGGTGTTACGGATATCAGACAAAATTGGAATCGCAAGTATTGAAATGCTGCAAACACTTGATTAGGATATAATTTGGTTTATTATGCTGTTAGTGATGTTTTCAATTGGCTCTATTTAAAATAATTGCACATGTTGCACAACTCTAATTCGGGTTGTCAATGTCAGAAAAGTTGAATACGTTTGGAAATATAAAAGCTTATTACTTACTTTTGATTTAGCTGATTATTCTCTAAATTGTACCGTTTTGAATTTTCAAGGGCTATACCATCTTTTATATCATAAAATAAGTTCTTTTTTTATGAAATTGCTTAATTTTACGAAAGCCATTTTTAACGTGTTAAAAACAGCTTTTCATCGTTCGCGCCGTTTTTTGTCTCAACACACCTGTCAAGAGAACTTCAAATACAAATTGTAAATAGAAATAATACAGGGAAGTACTTATTTTTATTTCCCCCTTTGTTGTCAAATAATTTCAAAATGAGTCTTTGGGTTGATAAACATAGACCAAGAGATCTTATGAAACTCGATTTCCACAAGGATCAAGCCCAGCGGCTTAAAAATTTGGTACAACAAAGTGATTTCCCTCATTTACTTGTGTACGGCCCTTCGGGCGCCGGCAAGAAGACTCGTATTATGTGTTTACTGCGAGAATTATATGGCTCGGGTGTAGAACGCTTGAGACAAGAAACTATGAACTTCACTACTCCTTCCAACAAGAAAATTGATATAATGACTGTCAGTAGTAACTATCATATAGAGGTTAATCCTACAGATGTGGGCATCTACGATCGTGTAGTTATTATGGATTTAGTAAAAAATGTCGCTCAAACTCATCAGATTGATTCATCTGGCCAAAGAGAATTTAAGGTTATAATTTTAAATGAAGTTGATGATTTAACAAAAGATGCACAGCATGCCCTACGCCGTACAATGGAAAAATACGTAGCAACTTGCCGTCTCATACTTATAGCAAATTCAATATCTCGTGTTATACCAGCTATTCGATCAAGGTGTCTTACAGTTAGAGTTCCTGCTCCGACTGAGAGTGAGATATGTTCAGTATTGCAACTAGTTTGTAAGAAAGAGGGTTTACATTTGCCCACAGATTTAGCTGTGCGTATTGCCAAGTGCTCAGACCGAAATTTGAGAAGAGCTTTACTTATGTGTGAAGCTTGTAAAGTTCAGCAATATCCATTTACACCTGATCAGAAGGTACCAGAGCCAGATTGGCAACAGTTCATAAGGGAGACAGCATCTATGATTTTGTCTGAACAGTCCCCTAAGAAATTAGCTGAAGTAAGACAAAAGCTGTATGAATTGATTATACATGGTATACCGCCAGATATGATATTTTCAGGACTACTTAAAGAATTGGTAAGGAACTGTGACATGTCCATGAAGTGCCAAGTTGCTAGTCATGCAGCCAAGTATGAACACAGGATGAGACTTGGTAACAAACCCATTTTTCATTTAGAAGCATTTGTAGCTAAATTTATGGCTATTTATAAAAAGTTTATGGAAGAATCATTGGGTGATGTTTTTTGAATGGTCAATTTATATGATATAGATATTGTAAGTTACTCTGTTATGAGATTAAATTGTGTTTGCTGAATTTTTTCTTTTATTATTAACTAGCTGTGCCTGTGACTTCTTCCGGGTGGTATAAGTGGGAAAGTGTAACAGACAGACAGACAGACAGTTACTTTCGCATTTATAATATTAGAAGGGATAGCAGGGATTTTAGGACGAAATGTCCTATTTTCAGCTATGCTTTGCTCCTATTGGTCATAGTGTGATAACATATCTTGCTTTATGGACTGGCCTGGACCAACTCAAATAAAATTAAATCAAAATATTTGTTCCTAAGATGACCATGTTCAAGCGTCATAATATTTTTATAGTGGATTAATATTTTTTTATTGAATAACTGTTCAAAGTTCTATGATATTAGGCAGTGAAAGATATACAAGGATATATGTAGGTAGATATAAAATTAAACAAAACACATTGCATTCTAATAGTATTTATAATAATGTCTCATAGGAACTCTACTGGCAAATAGTCTAAAGTTGTCTACCACTGCATGCATAATAGAAGCAGTAATTTCATTTGAAAGATGATCCAGAATTGATGGTCTGGCTTGTAAAACTTGGTCTATAGTTGCTGCATGCTGAGTATCTGAAAAATAAACATATGTTATGTACTACAGGCACCTTAACTGAAAATTACTGGTTTAAAACAATAAGAAATTAACCATTAGTCATTTGTTATCCCCATATTTTTTTTAATATATTGTAATTGCACATTTTTTAGTGAAGTAAATGAAAATTAGTCTAAATTGTCTATAATTGGAATATCTCATTGCTGCATTTAATTATTTTCCAAATTCGAAGTTAACTTCATTTATCAGGTATGTTGTGAGGTTTATATAATTTTGCAGGTATTCAACTGATTAACTAAAATAATTCTTAATTTTAATCCAACATCAGCTTTTGCAATTTACACTAACTATTTTCAAAATCTTGTTATGTTTGATGTATTATGTAGATATATATTGGTATCATATAGATGTAATTATCATTCAAACAAGAATATTGTAAAATATTGTTACAACAGGCTTAGCTTTATAATTATTCCTAATTCACACTGGTGTCGAAAAATAAATAAAGTAGGTGATTTGTATTATTATTTATTAGATAAAAAATATGTAACTTCTATGTTGTATTAGATATGATATAAAAATATTTGTAATTTTTAATGTTTGTAATGTTTAAAATTAATAAAGTATTATACTGCAACAAGTTTGATTTTAAGTATTATACAGGAATAATGTGTTTGCAGTTCGTAAAGATGTGACTAGATCTTACAATCGATCAGTTCATGGTGTGGTTGACCATTTTATAAAATGGTTGCACTTCATAATTCATGGTATGAAAAATACTCCGTGCCAACATCATGATATGATCTAGTCAGATTAATGAATTATCAGCGTTTAAACGCATATTATTTATAATATGAACTACTAAATGCATGGTACTTCATCGCAGTCAAACGTTAGTAATTATATCTTAAAATAGTTACATTATCGACCACTAGAGGCGCTGCGCTGTGACGTTTCTTTTGTGTGATGTATCATGTCAATAAAAAAAATCTGATAGAAAAGCTAATAATAATGCGCCAATTCTAGGTAGAATGAAAAATATAATAGAAGTGTAATAAATGATGCAGTGTTACCTGTTATAACAATTAAAGTAGGTATTTTAGATTGGGATTTGATTAAAATAGCTACTTATGTTGAGTTTTATGTTTAATCTACAACAGGTATTTTTTTGATAACAAACAATCGAAAATGTATTTGCAATTATGGCTAAACAAATAAGTAAATAAAATAAAAAAAAAATGTTAAAAACATGCATTATCCGCCAAGACTCTCACTTAGGTCCGACCTTCACTGGTCAAGGATTTAGTCCTCAGAGATAAATCAAAGATTCCAAGAGAATAAAACAGATTTTGCAGTAACATGGTACATGAAGATAATGGCTAATGCATTTATATGATAACCCGGCGCCTGTTAAGTTATGCATAAAAGCTTGTTATCTCGGAGTTGTAATGTGACCTTACTCTAAATTCATATCTATTTTAAGTAAATAAATATGGCTATTCAAATGAGGATCTTAACAGACTAATATAGAAAGGTTTAAGCTATTCGATTTTAGGTTAAAGCTGATAATCCTTATTAATATTATTATAATCCTAAACGGATCTGGATGAATTTTGGCATAGAGGTTATTGATAATTTGGAACGCAGGCTACTTTTTACTCCGAAAACATGTTCCCGTGGGATAGTTATGGCCATTTTTATAGAACAGAACGTCTAATTACTGTTTAGTTGCCAGGGAGCGACATCATTTTTTATCGGAATAACAAGGATGCGATGAAATCCTCGCAGATAAAGTCGCGGCGGGAAACCTAGTTCCACTAATATTATAAACACGAAAGTTTGTATGTATGTTTGTTACTGTTTCATGCAAAAAAGCTGATGGATTTTGATGAAACATTGCAATAATAAAGCTTATACACCAGAATAACATATAGGCATTCAATAAGATTTGTCGAAAGTATAACGATTAAGTGTTGTTTTCGATTTGAAAAGTAACTTAGACAATTTTTATTACTTTTTATTGGCACGGGACCTAATCGGGTGAAACAGCAGTAACTACACAATAATTAATTCATCACATAACTAACGCGGGAAATGTCCCTTTAGAACATCGGAATATTCGAGTTTGACGTTGGATAGTGTCACATTTGTGGCATCTGTTACAATACGACCAAATCATGATCATTATTGCAGCCGAACAAAGTCAACAGCGGGATAGGCCTCCCCATAAAGGGGGAACTTTGGCCTTAATTACCGCGCTGGACAGGCGTGTTGGCAATCGCAGAGTGTAACATTTCCTTCAAGAATGCTGTTGCTGATCCCCTCTCCGTTGCATTGAAACTACACTGGTTAGGATGGATATATCGCCATTTGCCACAGGCATCGTCACGCCACGTCATCTGGCACAGGGGGAGAAACTGTTAGTTTGCCGGTACCTCGTGGATGTTCAAGAGCATGTTGTTAAGAGCATTTATGTTGATAAACTAATAACGAATAACATGGTCCTAGTCTGACAAGCCGATTTTGTACCCTTACTGTTATGTAATCTCTTAAAACGTACGCAAGCATTGCCTGAACATGTTACAGATTAAAAGGTAATTGCTCGATATTCATATTTGCATAATGGCCGCTTGCTTCCGAACTTTCTCTTGACGTAACTGGGAACAAAAACTAGTAAGTTATTGAATAAATTAAACATCAATTTTCATCGTTCGGCGAAGTTTCGGCAGGGTTGTTCAAATTAGTTTTTGACCTTTTCTTGTCTGTAACTTGTTATTAGAAGTCGAGTTATTGAGTGGTTTTTTCATAGCTATGATTTGCGAATTTTAGGAAGTTCTAATATTTCTTAAAGTATTTATTCAGAAATGAGAGGATCCACGATTTTTCCGGCTCATTAGTTACCAAGTATAGTGTGGCTGTGACAATTGATTTATTAGGCTAAGTACGTGTGGGCCCAACCAATGATGGATCCTTAATTTATTGCAAAACTAGCTGTGCCTGCGATTTAGTCCGACTGGAATTGTGACTTTTAGTAGCATATTTTCTTTCGAACTACAAACTTCCACGCAGCGCACGCAATGAACGTACAATTTTTGCCCGTATTTGCCATATTTTTAATCAATGCTCCACTCCTTTCGGACGTAGCGTGATGTAATATACACTAAGTTACTACCTATTACGTAAACTATCTGCCAGTGAAAGTCCTGTCTGAATCAGCCCCGCAGTTCCAGAGATTAGCCGGAACAAATAGGCAGACACACAAAACTTGTATAAAATATGTTTTGGTATGTGTACCGTTTAACATTACAAACAGACGCTCTTAATTTTTTCATATGTGTTGATAAAATAATGTTGACAAAAAGTTTTTTATATGTTTCGCATAACTAACGACTGTTAGAAGTTGTAACATTATATGACTTTCATCGGAATTATTACTTCATCAAGACTGCTCAGTGCTGGATTTGACGTCAGAGTCAGCTAACATTTGCTTGTAAGGAAACAAAAAAGTATTACTTACTGTTATGAGGGTATGACTAATATCTATTATAAAAAATTAAGCTTTCTAGTACAAATAATTAAAACTCGGAAAGTATAAATGTTGAGACTATGTTGATCTAAAGCTTCTTTTGACTATGGAACCCTAAGAGCACGTGCATACTTACTTGGTTGAAGAAAATATGTCGGTGTTCTGCTGTTCCGGATGGCTACTCTTTCTGGACCGATTAAAATATAATCCTCTTTATCGATACCTTGCATAGCCCTCCATGGGTATGTGATGTTGCTTTCTACGGCATCTATTAATAAAAAAAATATATACTATTCACATATCATCTTATATATTGGCCTGACTCCGAGGTAAATTGTGTTACGGACATCAGGCAACAAGGGAATTACAGATATGATTACATATTTTTAACAACCAGCCACAGAACAAACAAAAATATCATATATTTATTTGTCCTGGGTGGAGATCGAACCCACGCCCTTGACGAATAAGATAGGATCACCACCATCTGCGCCATCGGGCCCGTCAAATCAACGATAATTAGATCATCAATTACAATATTCTTCCGTACATATACCTACATATTGAACTTATAAACCAATGAATTAATTTGCTGAAAGTGCTACGTTCTTTTGTACAGAGGCAAAAGTAAGTACAAATAAAGCTACCCTTACTGAGTGATGGATTTTAAGTTTCCAGATAAGCCCATTGCATCAATCTTAGAAGAGAGTCGAAGCCCGTTGTATAAATGGAGTGGATTTAAAATAAATGCTTCTTGTTCCCACTGTTTATTGTTGTTTGTGTCTTGGCTTTTCCGCTTGCTTGAGCTTACATTAATCCGGTTAAGTAATGTTAGATGTTTCTATGGAAATAATAGAGGCGTTGTTATAAAAGGTTTTTATCACCAACGACATAGGTACTATGTCGCTATATTTGGGACTTTTACGCCATTCTTGAGTTCATATTTATGTTTGCATTTTATATTTGTTGTATGTTTTGTGTACTTAGCTATTTATGTATTTATGTTTGTTTATTACATTTCTGGGTTTTAATCAAGTGTCAAATTATTTGATTTGTTTTTTTTATAATAACTATTCACTACATAATTTAACTTTTTTAAATTAGTACGTTAGTAAGTTAGTTAGTTAGTTAGAGGAGTACTAATCAAATTTGAGCTCGTTTAAGTTGAGAAATATATAATATATACCTTGGCAGGTACGATAAGCACTTAATAAGTTAGACGTTTGATAATAAACATGTGGTATACCATAGAGTTGTCTGGGTAAACTACGAGAATATCTTAATAGTAATCCAGATGCTTTTGCTAAAGTAAGTAATCTTAATCGTCTACACGGTCTAGAGGATAAGTATTTACAAGTAGCTCTCTGATCCGAAAATCTCAAGGTCGAATATATTCACTTTGTGAGGTTTCAAGTTGTTTAAGTGGTGTATATTGTTATGTAAGTATTCAATTTCTGTTCTTATAACAAAAAGAAGATTTCTGTTTATGATTAAATAATAAAACTGACGAATGATAAAACTTGAATTTCCATAGCTAAGTGTATCTACTGATATCCGCAACTTTAGTAGATTGGTAAAAGTAGAGACTAAAAAGACTCCGAGATTGTGAGATCGCAATTGAGGGTAATCCGATGTGCATGGAAATTGGTTCTAAGTGGCAGATCGAAAGAAAATGGTATTAAAGGATATACTAAGTCCATGTTTGATCGAGGACTACAGTAGAAATGAATATATAAAGAAAGTAAGTATGGTCCCTATATCCAACAAGCGTATACGTACCGATATCCATGGTGATGTAGGCGACAAAAGGATCAGGACTGCTGGCCACGTTCATGTTCAACTCCCCAGTGACGTGGAGATCACTGCTAAAGGTGGTGCTGCTCTTGCCACCCTCCAAATTGAAGCTGAATCAAGTCAACTGTATTTATATATTTTTTTTAAGAACCATTTACATTTAGAAAATAATAATTTTTACTATAATTTAAACTGTAATATATACATTGAAATAAAATATAAGGTATATATATATACATTGACAACAAATGTTATCGTCTATGCATTTGAGCTGCACTGTTTCGAATGGATATACCGCCATCTCTCGGTTTTGGTACCTTAGTCGCCGGTTACGACATCTGGTGTAGTGAGAGGTACTATTCTATTCTGTCGGTAACTTACGGCTTTTCTGCCGGTATCTCATGGCATTAGGGATGTATTTTTACCTTATTTCTGTTAGAAGTGAGTGAGAATTTAAACTTTCTGCTGCTAATTAGGCTAGTAATAAAATGCGTTTATGTAATGATCCGATTAATCTCATCACAACTGAGCCTGTACAATATGACTCTTATGAGTCAGCCACTTCGATCATTGTCTATTTGGTCATTTACCGATAATTCTGTTCTTAACAGGGGCTTTTACGTTTTTACGTGTGGTGACATTAAAAACTTTTCTTTCAATATGTTTGGAACGTAAGGCTTTTTTGTAAGAATAATTTGTAGCGACGTTCGGATTTCGATACGCTTTTCAATATGACGTCATAGGAATTACTGAGCAATAGCACTAAATATTTGGAAAAGTTGCAGATTCAAATAAATCGCGCAGTTTTTGTTTATTAAAATTAGTTACAATAAATGTTATCTATTGTAACTAATTTTGATATGCGAAATTGATGCAGTAGTGTTCCTATGCGCCATCATGTATCTAATGCGCCAACGGTCATGGTTTCGTTCCCATACCGGTCAAACATTTATATAACCAACATTTGTGTTTTCCGGGGATATATATATATATATATATATATAGACACATATATATACGGTTACAGTATTTTTTGGTATGAACTTCTAAACTACTGATCGGATTTTAATCAATTTTTACTTAGTATGTATACAACTACAGAGATAGGAGACTTTATATGTCAATTTATAGTCAGGACAATATTTGTCAGGTTAGTTAGTTTTCCATAAAACAATATATCAAAAAACTTCACTCTTGTTATGCCAGCCTCCAGGAAGGCAAATCGCAAACATTTCGCGCAAATATCGAGGCCACGGAACGTGATTCCCTTCCTCCTCCTATTTCCTCTACTTTCCTGTACGATTTACTACCAAATTTTTTGTCCGAACAAAAAATAGTCCGGAACTGTAATAGACTTCTAAGAAGAGATAACTCTCTGCCAAATATCTGTCTGAATTACTGTGAGAATTCACTAATATAATTCAAAACAGTGCTAAATCATACAATGTATCTATAGTAATGGAAATTTAGAACTAAAAAGAACTTTTTTTTATAAGACTGTGCTTCTAAGTCTTTGAAACACAATATTATAAAAGTATTTAAAAAGAAAAAATATGTACGTAATGTGCTTATAGATAATAAAATAATATAATGAATATATATGAATTATCTTATCTGAAACTGTACTAGATTGCGTATATACGAAAATAAAACATTTTATAACTAATTGACGCGGTATGTTATACCAATAAACAATAGTACTTGCTTAAGAATGAAAAATTTAAACTACAATGCTGTGTGTTTTTTGTTCTTTACTAACCCGTATGCCGTAAAAAATCCAAGTAGGTACTCAAATTTGAATTGCAAAACGAATTAAAAAAATAAGTCCATAGATAGATAATGTTTAAAATTTTGAAAAAAATGCATTTCAATGGAGGTGCTGGGATTTGAACCCAGGACTTTCAGCATGCGAAGCAGACACTCTACCACTGAGTTACACCCCCGGTGCTAAAGAAGTACAAAATTATCAAGTTGCTTGACATTTAAAAGTAGTTTGTCAACTTTAATGCGGAGTACCTTGAAAATATGATACAAGGTCTAATGATCGAAATTATACGAGTCGAATGCAATAAGTATACATCCTAGTAGCACAATAGTGTACCAACATTACTGATAAAATTAGACTTGAAAGGATACTCAATTTTGATTTCTCTGCACTCCTTACTTATTTAAATTTAGTATGTGACTTTTTTCTGCCTGTGCTTTGTACTGTTAAACTATTGTCTTACATATTTTTCTTCAATTAATAGTATGCAGACGTAATTTTTCGTCATCTATTTTATAATCTGTTTCCCTTACTTAAATCATATAGTAAACGAACGAATTTGCATTCGCCTGAGTGCCAATAAAACAATATTTTAATTTAGTATTAAGATTCTTCATTGAAAGTCATGAAAAATGAATATTTTTTGAGTATAATCCTTTAAGACAAAAAAAGCAAAGCTAGCAAAGAAATTATTTAATTTTTTCATTGTTATTTGAAAACTATTAAACACATTACAATTAAAAGTGCGAGCTTCAAATTACCTAGTACTTAAAATTTTGAAAAAAATAGTTAATAGATATATTGTTAATAAATATAATATAAACATATTACAGATATTTTAGTGTCATATAGATTTTTTAGTGTTCCTCATAATAAATTGTTTTCTGTCAAAACTATCTTCGACAAAGCACTTAGTAACGACAACTGAATTAACGTTTCGCAAAAAACATACGAGTTTTAATAATGCCACGCGTTGCATGTAGCAATCTAATATTATAAAGAAGAAAGATTTGTTTGTTTGTTCGTTACAGTCTAACTAAAAAAAAACTTGACCGCTTTTAAAAATATTTTATTGTATTTTTAAATAATTAGAACCAAAATAAACAGGATTTCTATATTTTACGTTTGTAAAAAATAAACTCAAAAATTATAGAACTTATTTAAAAGACTCTTTCATTATGTAATAGAAAATTATATTATACGCTAGTGACATATGTAAAATCATAATAACATCAAGAACACAACAACAAGGGAACTACGTGAATGAAACCACGGAGCGCAGTTAGTAATAAATAAATTTACATATGATATCATACATTGATCTGACTCCGAGATAAGTAGCATTAAACACTTGTATTACAGGTGTTTGTATAAGACAATAGAGTAATAAAAAATATAACATTTTAATTAACACACATAACCATCTGGAATGGTGATGGAATGGAATCACACTTGGCGCACAAGATACAGACACTACCAACTACGCCGACGCCACGTCGGGCTTGCAGTAGTCGTATTATTGCGGGCAGCCAACCAATAAAACCTTACCTTCTATCAGTTAGCCTAGTCCAGTTTGCCCCAGTGACGTTAGCTCTTCGCAACAGGAATGACATCTGCTGTTCAGGCAAGGAAACAGCCACGCTGTTCACCAACATGGGGTCAACAGACTTCATGCCAACGTGCCCTTGGTCCATAAGAATAAAAAATGTTCGCAGCCCTCTTCTCAGGCAGTCGATGTTATCGGCCCGACATGGCGGGAAAGGCACCGGTGGGGCTGTAAAAAGGGAAAAACTTTTTTTATAACATTCGTTTCGACCTCTGCGGTATTTGAGCAAATTGTGTTTGCGTCGAAATATGTTTTGTTTAATAGCTAGCTTTAAAAGTTTTAGGTTTTTAAATGTTCTGTAAAATAGCGGAAGGTATATAATTAGACGTCAATAATTATGCAAACGATTTGAGGTTAGCTTACGACATGTATAAACCTCCAAGTTATAATTTTTTGATAAAATCATCATATCAGCCATTGAAAGTCCACTGCTGGACATAGGCCTCCCCAAGAAAGGGGGAATGTTACTCGTAATTGCCGCGCTGGGCAGGCATATTGGCAATCGCAGAGCGTAGCCTTCGCGACGAGGATGCTCCTGCCTATCCCCGCCCTGTGCATTTGAACTGCTCTGTTTAGGACCGCCATCTGTCGGTCCTGGTACCTTAATCGCCTTTTACGACACCTGGTACAGGGAGACGTACTATTCTACTCAGCCGGTACTTCACGGCTAGATAAAATATATGGCGTTAACCTTCTAAACTACCATAGCGTAAAGCAATACAGAGAATCTGCACTCTTAAATGTCAATTTGAATACGACCAGATTCAGTGTAACTCCGCTCCTAGATCTAAGCGTATCCAGTTTCGTATGCACATACAAAAGTAGATATAACAATAACAGACCTTTTTTTGCAAGATTCTCTTTGCCTAAACAATGTGAATATTTGACGGTGACCCTTTTTAACGTACGTGGAATATTAGATTTCCGACGCAGCAGCAAGAATTTCCTACCTGTTAGTCGTACCATTTCGACACGAGGAAAAAATATATACGGCGAGGAATGTTTTCTAAAGTATGTGTTCAAACACATAACACCTTTGTTTGTCTTTAAACTTTGTGAATTTCTTTCCCTAATAATTTTGTGGTTGCCAGAACTTGTGTGCTCCGAAGTTACTCTCCTGTTATTGCTCTTGTGAAATCCTCAACATCTGGGGCTAAGTTATGAAGATTTAGATGGTGTATTAAAATTTATAGACCTCACCATTAATTTACTTTTGCTCAGAGTTTGATAATTTTGTATAGCCATTAAGCTGAACTTAGTACATTTAAATTTAAAAGAATAACCCCCAAATTATGTACTGAATGTATGTAGGTAGATTGGTTATAACCGATAATGGCGAAAAAAATATAAAATAAAGAATACAAAATCAAGTGAACTAATTTTAATCATAAAACCGCTGTTATAACCGCTAATTAAAATTAGTGCACTTGATCACTGCTCAACATAGGCCTCCCCAAGAAAAGGGGAATTTTGCCCACAATTGCCACGCTGGGCAAGCGCAGAACGCAGCTTCCGCGGCGGGGATGCTGCTGCCCATCATCGTAAGCTGCATTGTTTCGAATGAATATACCGCCATCTGTCAGTTCTGGTACCTTTGTCGTCTTTTACGACACCTGGTACAGGAGGAGGTACTATTCTATATATATAAATATACTCATTTATCCTCAAACCATAAAGAACAACGCGTATAAAGAAAATTAGAGATAATACGCTACATTCTATTACTATTGATCTTTATTTTGTATATGAATTATAAGTTAATAGAGAAATTGTATAAAAAGCACTTAACACTAAAGTAATTCTGACCACATCATTCCTTGACGTTGGCAAACGAGCGGGTAGAATCTACGATAGTTCAGATAGATACCCTATCGTTTACTCGGCGGCAACGTGACAAAGCTTGTGGTGAGAAGGCAGTTTACAAAGGGTAAATTGGTCTAGCCCTATGTCCGGAAGGGCACCACTGACTTTGAGATAATGTTCGGCCTTTTAGGACGTTTGAGAACGCGTGGAGAATTGCCAGTCTGCTTGAGCCCAGTCCATTCAAGCTAACCTGATTTAAATATTATTGCTATATTGCAGCTTGAACTTGTAATCAAAATACATTGATTTGTGCAATGGCGTAATTATACTTTTGTCATCATAAGGCTTTTTAAATTTTAGCGCCCCTATTGAACATGGACAATTCTATATTCCAGCTTTACATGCGTTTTCTCTAACTGACCAGCGTTTCAGATTCCCTTCGGCGGTTTTCCTTTATATATATTTCCTTTATTATTTATAGTTATTCCTTTCCAATATATATATACTCGTATATATATTTCTGGAAGATTTAACAAATGTGGCTGAAACTAGCCCCTAAATCTGCCGCCCTAGGCTCTAGCCTACTCAGCTTACCGTTAAACCCGCCAAGAGATCTGTGTATATTAAAACACAATGAAATGAAACTGTAAGAAATAAGAATTAAATTGCTCTCTCTCTAGCTCAGAGTATAGGAGTAACAAGAAGATATTTCCTGTAAATATACTGGGAATCGAGCACTTAAGGCGGCGTTGTTGAATAAATGATGCGTTGCTGGCGCAGAGAGGACAACCGCTGTTTGTTATTGAAGTACATCCAGGCTCGCGATCAGCGGTTCTCGAACAAAAGATTTTTGTAGATCATGTTAGCAAAGATAAAAATTGCAAGTGTAAAATTTTATCTTACGATCATTTCATGAATGATATTGTTTTTTACTAACGACGACAAATAAGTCTGCGTGATAGTGATAATAAGCGTTACTGCAGTCTATAGACGCTTGTAATATTACAAGCGTGGTGCCAACTAATGGAAACGGAACGAGTGGAAATATTATAGCACATTACCAAGTAATTTCTATGCCTCTCTCACCTGCTTTTTGACGGTAGAAACAGGCTTTTGAATGTGGTCAACCTCATATAAAAGCCTCTTTAACAAAAATAACCTCTTCTCTTTAATAAAAATAGGTGATATTATATATATAAAATATCTTATTAGACTATGCCAATAACACATATTTGGAGATATCTTATCCAAATCCATTCGTTAACTGAACTGAACAACTGAGTTAGAGATTTCAGTCTCAGAACTTTTGAGAACCGTTGGTTAGATGAAAGTAAATTGAAACTGGTGCCGCGGAAGTGATGTTCGACTGGGATTGAGGCCTTTGATGCGCGTGCTCTATTTGCGTAACGTTAATTCTGCAATTTCTGGGAGATAATTACCTAATTGCTATTTGTGAAATGGCATCATTGTACATTAAGCATTTCAATAGGAAGTCAATGGTAAATTGATTAATCACCATTTAATATAGATACTCCTAAAAGCTGATGAGAAGAGATGAGAAGTAAATTAAATAGAAATCTCTGTGACGATCTGATGTTCTAAATGGTTGAAAGCGTAGACATGTAATTTAACGCGCCAACCTTTTGCTGAAACCATACAAATCTTCTCCCGTTTGCCACAAACATAAAATGCGTTTATTACCATAAACGGGAATGTTTTTATTGTAGGGGTAATCTTTGACTGTTTCATAGTCCACCCCTTGCTCCCAAATTATTATTGATTTAGTATTAATATAAGTGGTTAAAAAGATTAATAATAATTTAGATAATAAAATAAATAATAATAATATAATATAATTATTATCATCTTATTTTTAATATCACACGATATAGATAAAAACGTTTAACTAAAAAGAGATATACTCGTACATACATTGACAGCCTCATTAATATTAACTATGATACAGCTGACAGCATCCTCCACCCACAAAATAAAATAAAAAAAAGCAATTAAAGATCAATAAGTTATGCTTCTAAAATTAATAAGTATTCCTGTAATTATTTATTAGATTCTATATCTCTTAGTGATATGAGCTATCTTAGACAAGATTGTAAGTTATTTAAGAACGCTCTCCTTTGATGTATCAAATTTTAATACTTAATTAACAAAATGAACGCCGGTTTTGTCACTTAGCCTGTAAAATTCAATTTCCAATGTGCGTCAATCAAGTGCTAATGTTATTTGTTCTTTAATGTTACAATAATTATGAAAGATCAATTTATTGTGACTATATTTATACTTTGCTTTCTCCTGAATAATACGCTGTTGAAAAATTTGCAGTAATGGCACAAATCCAAACCGTATACTGTTATTGAAAACACCAGGAGTACTTTCTAAATTGTAATTGAATTTCCATAGTTGCGTTTCTTTAGAAAAAATGCTCCGAATTATGTTCATCACTGCTTATCTATTTGTAATTTCATATTAGTTTTAAGAGTACGAGTATTATTTATTTTAGTTATTTCAATTATTTGTCTATTTCTAAGTCAAACAAAAAATTATTGTGTTGGTGCGGGATTAGAATCGTCAACCCTCGCATTTCGTCCGGCGTTTTTAACCAATGAACTATACTTACACCGAATTATATAGTGCAATTATGTAGTTTCTGATGATAATTTTGTATCGTAACTAAACGGTAAAACTAGTTTTGAAGATACATCTACAGAATGGCACAGTGTATACATATATATATACAATTTCATATCTAGCTGGGGTCAAACATTTCCTTAAGGAAGTTCACATATCTTATATGAAGGGAAATTGAAACCATAACGCTCCGTCAGAACAGTCCGTCAGTAACATGGCAATCAAGAAGGTAAAGAAAGAATCGATCCTAAATTTTGTACTACTTGCTTGTGAAATTCTATTTTATTACCATATTATTTTCTACTTGCTTTATTCATATCTTACATTTTTTAAAACCAAGTTTATATACACTTTGAACCAAATGTACATATTACAGATTGCCGTAAAATACTTAGTTAATATTCTGAAGGACGAATTAAACCTCCACTTTAATTAAATATTTACCTTACATTTTTTTCACCGTCGGAGTAAGAACCCGAACCTCCGTGGTAAATTTACGGAACTGTCCTACTCGGTTCCAAGAAATTAAGTCTAATCGAAACTATTCAAATGGATTTTTGGGTAATACCCATAATAGTTTAGACTAGCATCGTCTCGCCTTTTAATTGCATCCGGTTAATGCTATGTAATTACATGCAGAGCAATGTTTTGCTATTACTTTTTATACTTGATCTGATCTTCTTGACATGAGATTCAATTCAAAATAAATTAAAACGATTAGTCAGTCATTTTCTAAATAATTCTTAGTTATATTTTAATAAAATTGGCTTTTCATATAATCTCATTAATGGATGCTTCGCTAACCCCTTTGCATAAACCGGCTATAGGGCAAGACGCCCAAAATAGATTTCATAATAAAACCCTACCACAAATTTGAGTTTTATGGATTCGCCCATTCTTTAGGACCTTACCTAAGTGGCTTAAATTGCGAAGAATCCTATAAAAGTTTGTGTTGTAAATATCCTCGGACGCTTAAATAACCTTCACAAGGGTACTTGGATATTGTTTACGACGTATAAAGGGTAGGTCTCCCTTTGCCTATATTCTTTTCATATTATGCAAGAGCACAATAAGAAAGGAGGGAAGTATTATATGTTATTTATAGTAAGTGTGAGGACATTTTATTTCTAAAGTTTGATATGTTAAAAATGTATTGATTAATAATCTGTACTGTACATAATTTTTGGCTATAACATCTCTAATTAATTATTAGCATTTATATATTTTAATAAATAATAATACCTGCTCAATAAAACCTCACCAGGTACACTACCAGGATTGCCAATCATTCTTTACAATATTGTACCCTTCTTTATTAAATAAAATAAATACTTTTTAATTGAAGTATTTAGAAAGTATCCGATAGCCTGCCTACTTCTTAAAATATTTGTAAATATAATGAATATAAAATTTTAGTAATGAGAAACAGTTTCATTAATATAATCATTAAGAAATTTTTGATGATGTATTAAAATGTAGGTTTTAAAAAAACTTAGAAATATAACCGCTTTTTAAAGGCTTTTACATTATTATTAGACACTTCGGTTAACTCTTTATCTCTTTAAAATGGTTGCAAAATTACGTTTTAAAGTAATGTATACAAGTATATCAGAAAAAAATAATCTAAGAGTTCATACTCAAAAAAAGATTCTAGAATTAAAATATACAACATTTTTACAGGCGCAGGTAGCATATTTGTATGATTACTTGTATGAGTACTTGATTACTTGTATTACTTGTATTACTTGTACTGTGTCTGGGTGTTAAATATATTTTAAGCAGTATATTTAGATCTCTCTAAGGCAATATTTAAAATTGATTAACCATAATAATGTTTTATTTGTGTTTTTTTATGTTTACCTTTTAGTTTGCACTTTATTACTTGTATTCCTGCAAGATTCTTAGGAAGTTGTTAATATATAGGTGACGTTGTCGTGTTGATACAACAAACTTGTGTCCCCGGATACTTGGAGTTTGTGTTCTTGGAGCGAGAACTGTGCATGAATATTAGAGACACCACCGTTCAATTACAAAGAGCCAAAGTTTGGGTCAGGCAAAGATATACACAACTGAAACGACTTATATAATAAAGCAAATAATAGAGAAACTGTGATAAAAGAATTTCGATAAAATATATGTCTATGTTCATCTTCAGTTTGCAACAACAGTTTTAAATTATTAGATCGTATAACAAGTATCATTGATCTATTTTTAGTCGGCTTTTAAATTAATTTCTATTAATTTAAAAGCCGACTAAAAATATAATTTATAAATAAATAATCAGAATAGAATATAAAAAGTATTTAAGCATAGTAAACCTGTATCAGGGTTCTTGAACCTCAGAAACTGTCCATCACAGAATGCACTCAACAAAACGCCAAAACACAGAACGAAGCGAACAAAAGCGGGCAACATCTTGCATTAAAACTGAGGAAACCTGACCCACCGCCGCATCAACTTATATAGTGCGATCATTATTTTTCAAAAAAAAAAACCGGTTCATTGACTTTAGCTTTGAAACCGGCGGGTTATTGTTGCTAGTAATCGTACTGTCCTATGTAGAAGTGTATATCTACCATTTTTCTGTAAATGTTTTGTCATACAGAAGAGTGATATTTTCTTGTGATATATTGTTGATTTTGTTTTAAAACTATCACATATACGACATTTATTTAGTTTTGAAACCGGAACATCGTCTTATTTGGCAAGAGCTCGCACAACACAATCACTTAGCATTCAAATATAATACATACCTTTTGTTTGCGTTGAAATATTTAAACCAAACGCTGTATTATTATGATGGAATATGAATTGTTTGTTATTACTTGTTTGTTATTGTCTGTTGTTGATTAAATGCACGTACGCCTTTTAACGCATTAGTTAATCGGCATAGGAATCGCCTATGAGGACCAGTCTATTAAGTTACATAAGTCGACCGCTCTGCAGATAGGCACTCCGTCAGTTGTACTCGTCAAACGACATAAGGCAAGTAAGATAATTAACAATTATCATTGTTGCGCCGGACATACCCTTGACATAGACAATCCCTGGGCTGGTATAGTGATAATCGTATAAAATATATAATGTTCTCTACCAATTGCCACTCCAAGTGGGGAAGTGGGGACCTATATGTCCAGTAGTAGACTTTAAATAGCTGGTATGATGGTAATTAGTTCCAAAAGGAATAAACCACATATTCCTTTTTACGTTTGAGTCTATTTTGAAGGCAAAGAAAAAAAATCCTCTGAACTTTAGAGCGGCTGTTTAAATTGTGCCACCGGTATAAAATGGCCGAAGTGGGCGTAGACGCGCAGAAATATCAATATCTGGTTTCATTTTTGTAAAACACCTGACAATACACTGCATGACTCATGTCAGACTTAAACCCTAAAATGATAATATGACTGGAAATAAAATCAAGTAAATACAGAGTCATTCATTAAATGAATTAATCATTATTGCTTTTATTCTTAATTTATCTTTAAACTTAAATAAATAAATACAAAGTGTCTCTCACTTGTTTGTCCTAAAATCTCTAAAGCTACAAGAGAAAAGTTTTTACGAGTATATGTTAGATGGGTTTTTTTAAGACAAGTTGTTTTTCAAGATAAGATTTTGTGAAATTTAACCTCAGAGGGTTAAAAGAAGTGGCAAAATTTTGTATAAAACTTCTATAGTTTTAATAACAGAGTTTTCAAATGACCAAAAACGATTTATTATTTAGAGAATGAAAATTAAAATAACATTTCGAAGTAACCTTTACTTAGAGGTGAATTAGAGGATATAGATTTGGATATAGAATCTTGTATGTTTATAGGTATCGATTTTTAAATTCACATAACCAGTCAACAGACCACCGGTCCCCAATAATATATAATTCACGAAAATATAATTTGGAATATTTTTAAGTGTACAAACCACCCTTATTAAGTGGGAAAATAGAAGCTTTAAGTTACTGTGAAACATTGTAAACCTTATCGTGGTAGCGAATTAAATCTTACGTTGTATGTTTCAGAGATTTTACATATCCAAATTTTTACACGAACAAATTTGCTTAGTAGTTCTTATAAATTTCTCCGACTTTCTGTAGAATAAATAGTACTGCGAATTTGTCGCAAGCACTTTTAGCGTTTAAATTGTGTTATAATATCTAGAAATTTCTTGAAAAGGCGCCAACGGAATTGCTACGCTTGTGTATTTATGGTGCTTCATCTCCCAAAACAGTTTTAGGTGCAAACACTTTTCGACATTTGGCATAATATCAAAATTCAAAAGGTAGATACTTTCCTTTCGCGGTCTATTTTATAAGTGTCAAAATGTACGTCATAGTTAGACGTATTAAGAAGATGTATCGATTTTCTTAGAAGCTTACTCGTATTAATATAACTCTTTGAAATTTTAAAGTTACACATACACACATCACGCCTGTGTCCTATCGGGGTAGGTAGAGACTATGGATCTCCGCTTGCTACGATCTTGGCAAACGTCTCTCGCTTCCCTTGTTCGCATAAGTCTATTCATACACGCTCGTTTATTTTTGCTACTTCTGACCTGGCCCTTCTTTATTACTTCTTCTACCTGGTTAAGATATGTTCACCTCAATCGTCCTTGGTCAACGCTTCCATTCACTTCCGCTCTATATATTTGTGCAGTCTATTTTCATCCATCCTTTCTATATGTCCAAACCATATTAACATTCCTTTCTCTATTGTTTTTACAACATCATCTTTGAAAGTTAGTATTAAAAAGCTATTTACTACTCGATTCACACTTTTATAGCTTAATTTGAGTAGTGACATTATTTTGTCAATACCAAGCCAGGAAGTTTTTTATTATGTTATTTGTGTTTTATCCGTTATTAAGTATTGGCTTAATATTATCATGACGTAAATCAAATACTAAATAACTATTGTTGAGTCTCGGATAAACGTCTGCATATATAATTTTAGTGTAGTTTATGTTTTACTGGTTTGTTAGTCTAAATCGTCATCAACATTATAAAATTCGTAGAGCGTCCACTGCTAAACGTAGGCCTCCCCTGGGCAGGCGTGGTAGTAATCACTGAGCACTTAAGCTATTTCGGGTGGACATACGGCCATATGTGTACATAAGTCGTACTAGGGGAGCCTCTCTTAGTAGTCTAAGCTGTAACAAAATCCAAACCTACATTTTTGCTTAAATAGTAATTAATCTTCTAGAACTTATTATATCATCATCATAGTAAATCTAGACGTCTACTGCCAGATGTAGACAACCTAAATAGATCTGCACCTAAGGGCTTTTCCTTTCCATAAGACCGTTTTTTGGCTGGCCCAATGTATTTCAACAATAAAGAGGCAACCGCAAGGTGTAGTTTCGCGACCGGAATGCTGCTGCCTATCTCCATCCTAATGCCACGCTACGCTATTTCGGATGTCCTCTGTCACCTATCCAAATATAAAGTTTATTATTATGACATCAGTCAGTTGACCAAGATTTGGTATATGACCTCATTTGAAAACAAAACAATCTGCGGCGACCGAGTTGCATATATGTCGTTGTACACTGCAGAGTGAATCATGCAGATCTGTATCTAAAAACATAAATTTACTTTGTACTTTCACGTTAAAAATATTGAACAAAGTTCATTGGCATCAGGAAACCTTTATCACGAACAACTGTAAAGTATATGTTGATTTAGGTGCGCTAATGGCTTTTTCAAGTTATAATATTGGTATTGCTCGGGACGTGTGATCAGCCCCTATAAGGAAGGGTTCCTCCAAGAAAAGAAATATGAATAAGATTAGGTCTCAAAATAAATAGTTTAGTAGGCTTGAAGAATTGGTATCGATATGAAGTCAGAAGCCTGGTCAGATATAAAAAAACAAGGCGTTAATAGGTTAAAACATGTGATTTGCTTTGTTGTCCTTTTGAATGAGTTTATTGATGTCCATGTTTTTTGTAAAGGTGACTTCTCAATTGCCTTTTTAATAACGCCAACGTAAACCGTAAAAGCGCAACATTTGATATGCAGATGTTTTTTAGCGAGATATCAACGTTTGCGTCCATAAAGGTTTCTCGAAGTAATGTGTCATTTACTTACCTGTTACTTGCCGGCATATTTTTGCTGATGTGGGTGATTTGCAGAGTAGAATACTACCTCCTTGAGGCAAATTATTTAAGGGCGGAGTTGCTAGAACCTACAGATAACGGTATGCGCTTCCGAAATAGTGAAGCTTAAATGTAGGGCGGTGCCGATGGGCTGTTGTCCATTCCCGCCCCACATCTCCTGCCTTGCCTGTAGCCTCGTAGTGATTTTCCCGTTTGTCCAAAAGAGGCAATAACAAAAACTATAATACCCTTTTTATTTAGGAGGTACCTCTGTTTGACGCCTATGTCTTAAGTTCTACGGTTGTATTACTTAATTAAGCAATTGCCGTTACAGTCGGTTGTATGCGACCTGCAACCGGCGCGTTCCTTTGTGTCGATTGCCTATTCACCTTATAAGTGGAAGTATTTTGCTTCGCTTGCTATTGCATATTAACTCCAGAAACCTTACATTGACGAATATTAGATATAAATTCACATTACGACTGTCAAGTTTCCCGAAATTAAAACTTGCAAGCAATTTTACTACTCAATGCAAAATTCCCATCGAAACTTATCTGAAGTAAATACTTCAAATTGCTCATAAATATGTGCAATATACTATATGTGATATTTATACATGGTAGTTATATATAATAAGTAGATAATACTTTGTGATAAACAATGATATTACAAGACTAAATATAATTGTAATATTTACCGTTATAGATCCGGAATATGTATGCTGCAAGTGCTATCTAATATTTGGTTAGACCTTGACCTATCCTGATTAATTATATGGTTATCAAATTTGTTTGACTTTGAGCATGTACTTATTTATAGGCACCTCAATATTGATCATCACAATATTTGAAATACTTCGTAATTAATAATTTAGTTTGCCTTGATAGAGACTAAAACACATTAACCTTTTCAATCAATTAGGCAAAGTTTACAAGAAATGTTAACTTAATGTTTTATAATACTAGCTAGTGACAGTGGCTGCCGCAAGTCGATTTTCTTTATATTTTTCTACAGTCGGATATTTGTCAGTTATTTGTAAAACATACTATTATTTGTACATTATATAAGTAACATAAATTATTTCTTATTTTGTTATCTGTCGTCAATCAGTCAGTGCTGTATTAGTATATATTCTTCAAATGACGCATACGATTTAACATTCTGTAATTTATAAATAGTAAATAGTTTGGCATTTTAATCTACAGCGACTACAGTTTTAATTATTTGAATAGATAAATATGAACTAATAGGGTTGAGGAATCAATAAGAATATAAATAAAAAAACAGTGCACTTACTGGTTGTGTCGGTTTTAATTTATTGTTGTTTTATGAATTATGAATGTGTAAAAATATATTTCATAACTATATTCCGGTATTATGACTGAACTTTATATATCTTTAAAGAATGATGTTTTTGGTAATATTTTTGCTGATGCTCGTACATTAGAAATTACTGTTTCGTAAGCTTTTTTTAATACTTCGCAAATTGTTTCTTTCCTAATCACGGAAGATCTCTTAACGTAGGCTTCTCTTCTGGCGATAGCTTCTGGGTCTGAAAAAGATTAATACCGTTTATAACTATGAACAGCCATATTACACAATGTTTGCCGGTAATTCTCTCCGTGATATTTTTTTTCAATGTATCGACGTTTTAAACCCTATATGATATTTTTTATAACGTCTATTTCTACAAAACAAGCCCATTAGAACTACATAAATAAAAAAGTAAATTTTCTAAATGATAATATACCATTTAAATTGTATGATAAAAAAAAATCTTGTTTATATTTCACAGTTTTTGTAGTGCGCATTCTGTTAATCACGCCATAAGTCTTAACTGACTATGTCAAACGTTGTAAGTTTATTTTATAAAAGAGTAAATGATCGATAAGTTTTCGAAATTTCTCTGTTTTCTGGATTTTGTAAGGTCACTTGCGAACGGATGTTAGAAATATATATGACATAAAAACCCGATCCCTCAATTAAAATTGTAATTATGATTTTTATATCATCAAGTTTTGGCTTATTTATGTTTGTTAAAGTTCGAGCGTTTGAATTTTGATTCTGATACTTCTTTATCATTCATCACTTCACTTTAAAATATATATAATCTTTATTGTAATTATCGATGTATGACGAATTTTGTACTACTTACAAAAGAACAATATTATTGGGTGTTCAAAAGTATTTTATCTTTCCCAAAAACACTTTGAAACGAATTCCTGAGAGTGTTTCACGGAATTCCTAAAATGCTAAGCTTTTCCCCATTTACCCATTTCCACGGCTCTTCAATTCGTATAGAATCAACACGAACAAACGATTTGTCAGGCTCCACTTTGATTCCATTGGATTTCTAACTATTCGAAATTGCCTTACAATTTCCTATCCTCTATAGTAATTAGCATTAGAATTCTATGCTATTTTTGCTGCTGGTATTTATGATCGACTAAAAGTTACTGTTTACTATATTTACTAGCATTTAGTTATCAATGAACTCACCGTTTGCAATAACTTTGGCGAATTCAGAATCCAATGTGACTTCTGGGACTCCTAAAGGCTCACAAGTGATAGTTTCTGGTCCAAGTTCGAAATATTCCACACCTTTACGTGGTACAAATACGTAATTGTAATAAGCTGTAGTTATTCCACCTGAGAATCAGTAGCGTTTATTAGTAATTAGGTCGTTGAACTCAGCTTTTAATAATGGCTTAGTCATGTGTTGATGCCAGGCTAATAACTGATAGAATGTCATGTCTGCGTGAATGAAAAGAGTGTGCGTAGGTACTGGTACATCGTCGTACTTCAATGATAGCGGAATTGTAACAACGTGGAGCGTCCCGAATTTTCGAAGCATGATTGCGATTATGTGAGTTTTAAAAGAGAAACAATCCTGCATCGACACAAAAAATTATTTACATACATTATACTAACATGTTAAGAAAGGGGAACAATTTAGCTATATATATATATATATACACACATACATTTGAAAGAAAACATGATATTATATAGCATAGCTTATATTAAAAATTATACAAATTAGCTTCAAGGATGCTTTAACATTTTTTACTATATAATGTATGTTATAATTTGCCTTGCCAAATGACGTAAGCTTATCGGCATTATCGTTCCGACGCATGATCGCTCGCGATTTAAAACGACTCAAGTCTTTTCTAAGCTGGATTTTGTAATAGTACGAGTATATTAAGGTTTTTTAATATGAGTTTACGCGTATGACGAGTTCCCGCTAATTTCAATGTTAAAATAACTTTTTTGGTTCTGTTGAAGTATTTGCTAAAGATTTTGTGTTGAGAGGAGATGAAAAAGGCAATTAATTACCACCGAGGACACGTAGCATTCCAGGCAAATTCCAGCTGCCGAAATTTTGAGGAGAAACCGAACTTCAGAGGACATCTTAAATCGTGCAAACCGTAGATGTTGGAAGGAATAGTTTCTGTAAAGTATTAAACTTACTGGCTTTGGCGTAGTACGTCCCCGAGAGAAACTTGGACGCCTGAGTTAGTTCTACGGTGAGGTCAGATACGATGTTAGCGTCGACTTTAGTTTTCAATATCACCGTCTTCGCAGTTTTATCCAACCTTAAACATTGGTTACGATTAAAAAATATGATCACACGTAATAAATGTTTATATACACAGCAACCAATAGTAGATATATTTTTGTGCTATTTCTAACTGGACTTTAAAATTAAGAAGTTATTTTTAACATTTTCGATCGTAACTCGTACTGTTACGACAGCCTTACTGTTCAATTATGTAACTACATGTTACTAATGGTCGCCCAGTCGTTGAAATTCGATCATAATTATGTTTTTTTAGTAGTTCTATACTTTTTAAGCCCTTTTACTAAACCCAAAGAATCTAAAGTTTTATCGTAGCCATCGGTTATTTTCAATTTTTAACTGGTACAAAATAAATCAAATAAAATGAAGATGGAAATTGGTCTATTTTAAAACAAAAAATTACATTAAATAAATATGTTATTTATAGAAAATTTCTAGTTGCTGAAAACTTCTTAAAAGCTTTTTATTATTTTCTTGGCAATAAATTTCAATTTGACCACGTAAAATCCTTAAAGCCTATATGCAATTGATGCATA
The DNA here is from genome assembly GCA_020976665.1 of Heortia vitessoides. Lineage (NCBI taxonomy): Eukaryota > Metazoa > Arthropoda > Insecta > Lepidoptera > Crambidae > Heortia > Heortia vitessoides. The sequence continues at coordinate 6,904,413 of JACJUM010003147.1, forward strand.
ATTTTTTTTATTGTAATACGAGTGCGTTTTTTACATAAAAAAATGCATAATACACTTCTGTACATTAACTTTGACTGTGAAATTTCACGTTCATCCGTTGGCCCAAAGAGGTACAAAGATTTCGCTTCATCTATTAATATATAGAAAAAATCAAACCATATCCGAGCTGTGAGGTACCGGCGGAGTAGTATAGTACATTCCACTGCACCAGGTATCCTAAGAGGCGACTAAGTTACCAGAACCGACAGTTGGAGGTATATCCATCCGAAATAGTATATCGTCGCGAAAGCTGCGCTCTGCGATTGCCAACACGCTGGCCCAGCGCGGCAATTACGGGCTAAAACCTTCTTTCTTGGAAAGGCGTATGTCTAGCAGTGGACATGTCTGGTATGATGATGATAATGAAACCATATCAGGAAAATTTTACGTTTATTAAAAAATAGTTAGGAACTAGCAAATTATATGGTAATTTTAAATATAAGAAATACCAAGATGACTCACGTAGTATTCAACCGGGATATACCCGTATTGAAAGAGTAAAAAGAAATTGATAAATAATTACTGGCTTTCTTATAATATGGCTTTGGCATAGTGGCATTGAGTTCCAACGGTCGGGTTCGATGAACTGCGCCTAGTAACCTTTTAATTCTTTATTACCAACTGCGGTAGGGATAAGCATTCTGTTCGCAATAATAGTAAGCGGCACCGAAGCCTGCTCAGTAATGAGTTATTTTTTTTCCATAACATCTCATACAATGACCTGACTTCGTGATAGTCGTTTAAAAAACTTATGTTACGGGCTTTAGACAATAGAGGAATCACAAATATGCTATTTAAATACATATATTTAACACCAAGATACAGAACAAATATAAATATTTGGCCTGGGTGGCGATCGAACCCACAACCTTCCGCGAACAAGATATTATCACTACCATCTGCGCCATCGAGCTCGTCAATGAGTTGCGGTATCAACGCGTCGCCACTCTTGTTTTCTATGTTATGTCTTTACCGAGACACATTACTGATTAGAATGACAGACGTCAAAGTGGTAGCGTCAGACGATTAAATTATATTGGCATTATGGTATCATCATTATCATTTCAGCCATTGGAAGTCCACTGCTGGACATGGTCCTCATTAAGAAAAAGGGAATATTGCCCATTATTTCCGCTCTGGGCAAGCGTGGTGGCAAACGCAGAGCGCAGCTTTTGTGACAGCGATGCTGCTGCCCATCCCATTCATATGCTTTTGAGCTACATACACTGTTTCGGATGGGTATACCGCCTTCTGTCTGTTCATGTACCTTAGTCACCTCTTACGACACCTGGTACAGGGGGAGGTACTATTCTGCTCTACCTAACACCTAACAGCATCATTATATATAATTTTATGTCCTTAATGAACCATTGTTTCATATTTAAATTAAAGACGGACGTTTAAATTTTATTAGTATACTTGCATTATGCATTATGGTATATGTCATCATAATTTGTCATTAATATTGTTTACGTTACGAAGGTATCGCATATAAAAGATATCATGCAGGATCTTAAAAGGTTGATTTAAAATAATAATATTGGTCATTCCAATCAAGCTATAGTGATATATTAGAATCTAAAAGGGACTATTGTCAGATAGACGACCACGTCAAGTATCGATTCTTAGGATTAGGTCTATAGTAATCTAATTAAAATATTGAATTTTCGAATTTATAAATTAATGTGTTTTCTTATTTTGTCAGGATCGAATACAAACACATATAATATAGAATATGTACATTCTTGTAGTATTATAGTCAAGAATAATTGTAGTAAGTATGTAATGTTTCGAGAAAAACTGGACTGAGGGCTATTATAAAAACCAGTTAAAAGTAGTTTTTGATATTTCTGTATCGAAGGTCTCAAGGTAATTCAAGTAATTAGAACTATCGAGGCATCAATGAGAATAATTAAAATTAAAACCTCGGTGTGAAATATAAATATAAAACAGCTTTTTATTAAGAACATGAAAGTATATTTAAAATAGAATATGTCTTTTTGTCTATACGTCTGTAACTTTCATCCGGCTTATGTCCAAAAATATATAAATATATAAAAAAAAATTTACGAGATATTAGTTCAAAAACAGCAAAAATAATTTAAGATGTAACATGAAGATTAATAATTATTACTTAAATTACCCTTTTCTTTCGTTACAGACGTATACATGGTTTTAAGGTTATATTTATAAATTATTAGCGACCCGCCCAGTGCGGGTGCAATGAGGATAAAAAATGGCTATTGTGGATTATCCCTAAGCAGTAAACCACATGTATTTTTTTGTAGACCATTTTAGAGTGTACAATATATTAATATATAATAATACTGCAGTTCATCATTAAATGTAAAAAAAATGTATATTATTCTATGTATACTATTATTATGTATATTATTTATAATAGCACATTAGAAAACTCTTAAATTATCCGTTTTTATTATTATCCACGTATTATACCTATAAACCTTCCTCTTGAATCACTAATTCCGTTCATAAATCACTAATTCAAAAAACCTGTTACGTTGTCTTAAAGATCTAAACGTACATAGAGACAGACAGACAGCGGAAAGGGACTTTGTTTTGAGCTACATATATAGTGACTGACAACCTGGATGTATATACCATCTATCCATCCAGGTTGTTAGTAGAATTATATCTCGTTCCCGTAGATGTTTTAATTCCGTGCCTGGAGGACACATAGTTTTCAATTCAAATTCCCGAATGTTTGCACGGAATCTCGGTTGATCCCGTACAAACATGGTCTTGGCAATTATAAATTTGTCTAGTCGTATCGGAGATAAGCCGTAATGTTGGCATCGTTACCACTAATACAGACAAAGTTTAACATAAACTTACTCTACTTACCGTACTCCCTTTTTTCGAAAGAGGATTATTTCTAAATATAGAAAATGTTAAACAATTTTCAGTTAAAAGTAAAATTACTATGGGACTATAAAGTCTTTAAATAGAAGCTTTAAATAAAAAAAAATTATAATACCAAACTACCGTTAATAATACCAAAATATTAAATTACACCTCAATTTCAACCCTTTGTAAGGGTTCTTCAATAAAGTAGACTACTAATATATTGAAATAATTAGTATTTTCTAGAAATTTGAAACCAAACCATTCAAACTATGGAAGTTTTATACAAACTTTGCTACCTCTTATTACTTAGGGATTGAATTTTACAACGTAAAATTCCTTTCCTGGAAATCTAAGAAGACTGCCAGTTTCTGAGATTTCGTGATAAGTGAAGAAGGGGGGGACCGTTCGCTTTTATAAATTAAGATTTCCTATTATTTTTTAGTTAACTAAGGTTTCTTTTATTCGATTTTATATCTCGACTGCATGCAGTAACATTCTCTAAATTAAAATCACGTTCTCCTTTTCTCCAAATTTCAGCTAGCTGTCGACGTTACAAATTTCTTCAAAACCGGTGTATCCGTCCGTAAAAGTGTTAAAGACAGACAGAAATGCTTCATATTAATAAGTATACCATGTGCACCAAGGGTCATGGGTCCGATCCCAACCCAGAACAAACATTTTTATAATGATTATTTGTAATATAGAATATTAATAATAATTTTATTCCTAAAAGGAAACTTAAACTAAAATATATTTTGATGCTTAAGTACCTAAACTAGCCTAGGTCTAGCCTGTTCTTACAGGCACCTATGCTCTGTAATGTGCATGTAGGTGGAGATGTGTGTGTATATGGTCTAATATAATACAACGTTTGTTAATACAACATACTATTTACGTATATATTACATAAATATATAGAATTTCAAGCTATACTGTGTTTTTATATAATATATATTAACAATAATGGTAACAATAAATATAGTCCAGTCAGCATAATTTTCTTAGCAATTACTCTGTCTTGTTGTAGTCCAATCTCAAGAGCCATTCCCTCACTGTTGTTATGCATGTGTGTTTATTTATTTCATGAATGTTTATTTCATGTTTAATCCTATTATTAATAAATGGTCCTGCAATATATGGAAATCGTGCGAACCGTGTACGACAGGGCATATTATATTTGTGATTCTTCTATTGTTTTGTATCCCTTAACGTAAGTACTTTAACCAATTTATCACGGAGTCAGATCAGTGTATGAGATGTTGTGAGAATCTCAATTTATTTTAACTCAAAGTCACTTCCCACTGTCTGCTTGTCTCTATGTATGCTTAGATCTTTAAAACGCACAACGGATGCGATTTTTTTTAATACGAGTAGATAGAATGATTAAAGAGAAAGGTTATGTGTATAATATATGCATATATTAGTAGAAAAACAGCGATCATTTTAGAGTTTTCTAATGTTACGTCGTAAATAAAAAATGTTTTTTTCGCTTACATTGCAAACGCTAAATCCGACGAGATAGATCTAAAATTACACGATTGTATATCTCAAACAGGTTTCCATAAAAGTCCGTGAGGGCATATGTCTCTCTCTTCTCTTGGGCATAATCCACAATAAGTATTTTCATCCTCATTGCACCAGTGCGAAGTCAGGGTGGGTCGCGGGGTCGTATATTATATTATCTAAATTTATAATCTTCACTTACTGGAAGTCAGATATTTTCAAGTTCTTCAATCCGGTGACTGTTATATTCTTGAAGTGAAATACTATATCGGAACCAGTGTCTGCATACTGTAGCGCGGGAATAAAAAGCGGGTCTATGGCCTTGATGTTATATTTAGGCATGCCAGCTGAGGTTCTTTCTAAAAACTTCTCCGTCGCCTGGCTGAGGCACTCCATATCTTTGTACGCGCATGCCTGCACCAATGACACTGAAAAAAAGTTTTTCTTACTATTTACATAGAATTTAGTTTTGAAAGGCTATTAAATATTAGTTGTATCGAATAAAGTTGTTGGACGTTTCTATGGCTGATATAATGATGATGACATAACCATACTTTTTTACTCGAGGTAATCTTTTTAAACCCTATCGCACCTGGGTAGTTTGACGTGTATGAGATATCTAGCCTTATAATAAAAGAATCGAGTGGCTTACTGTACTAAGCGCCACTAAGCTTTAGCCCTTTCATAAAATTCCTTTCGGAGGTTACTCGTTAGTACACCTTTAACAAATAGGAAAATTATTTCATTAGAGTAGCCTTTAGTCTACGTATCTCAGGCTTAGTCAAATAACTCAATATTCTGCAAGATAATTGGGAACAGATCGCTAGGATATGAATTGAAGCAAACAATAGAGATGTCTAACATAGCAGACAACTACAACAATAGAATGATTGTTTATTGTTGTATCTATTCACAATTCCCAAAATCTGTCTGAAAGGGTCCTTATCCTTTTGAATTTTCTAGTGGTCGCACGGTGATCAAAAATCGAGCATAATTCATTAAAAACTATTTTATCATTTGGTTGATTTAATAAACATGTTCATTGTATTATATGTTCATTTTATTTTATTCAATGCGTATACTAATAGTAATATGTGTAATACTTATTTGAATGAACTTAAAGTATTTCCAGTGCAATTTATACAAAATAAATAGCTTTATGCACTTCCTTACATTTACTTTATGTCTCTTATTCTTTCATTAGCACAATTACCTTAAAAAGGTACAAATCGTTCGTTTAAGAAAATTTAAATTTATAGATTACATAGTGTTTGAACAGTTCAATTTGAACAAAAATATTTCCATTGAGGCACGTCTGCTAAAAAAGACCTGAATAAGACTGACGGCGACTACTCAAGTTAGTCCCTGGGACTACGTAGGTTTTGTAGAGACCGTACCCGACATAGACGCGCTGTTGGGTAATAGATTTTTATTGGAACCTTATTTGAAGTTAATAAAGTTGGATGACGCGTGGCTAGTGGCGTTATGGAATTTCTATCTTAAATACCAACCATAAAGCCTTTTAAATGTAGTTTATTAAATAGAATAATGAAAATATCTATATAATAGACAGTTAGACTTATTAAATTTACATTAACGTAGATCATTTAAGGAAATATTGCATTTTTTAACAAAAAACTATTATTGATAATTTTCGACGAACAGTTTTGGACAGTTTTGTTTATTGCGCAAGTCAAAAGTATGTTTCCTGTTTTTGTAATTTTGCATGTTTTTACAAATAATAAGCATATACACTCTATTTATTATCCCGATCAATTTATCTATGTAAATGTTAATTATTATTTATGTATAAGGCTTATCGTAAAAGAGTAATTTTGTTTGTCACTGTTTGTTACATTGTGTAAGTCATAAGTTCATTACGTATACAAATGTCATGATTGTAACAAATAACTGATATAATCATTGGAAATCATATGATATTTATTAATTCATTTATCAATTCAATTCAATCAAAATATTGTATGTTAGGTACATGGTTTTACAGTAGAGATTGTCTAGTCATTTGGAAACTACTCAAAACCATAGTAGATATTACAAAAGTTATTCCCTAAATATTTCAACTTGCTTATTAACCCAAAAAAGCATAGTTTCATTATCTAATCTAAAAGATCTACCAACAATATTATATTTAATACCCTTTCATTGATTACAAGAACAAAATCAAGAAGCTATAAAAACTCAAAGTCTTTGACTTGACATTTCGAGAATCTTAAACTCGATCAGTAAACCAGTATGAACGCGGAAATTCTAAAGAATGCAGTCTATATGCATCAAAATAACGTTTCTACAAATAACATATTCATAAGTCGCAGCTGATCGCGTCTGTATTTTGTCGGGTATAACTCTTCTCTCATAAAATTTTGTTTCATGAAAGTTATATACCTTTGCTAATGTTTGTAACTATCGGGCTTTATTATTTAAAGATTATTAGCACTAAATAATTACTATAATGAAATTAACATTTGATGCAATCAGCCAGATATTAATCGATAATGTTAAGGCTCCAATAACAATATTAGTGACCGCAATCATTAAACTATTTAATCTTATATTTAGAATTCTTTAGTGTGCGTCAGATGTTGTGTTCACACAATATCTTTATCAATCTTGAGATCGGTCGCCGTAAGGTAATCGAAGCCTCGAACAAAAAAATTTAATAAACCGTGTTTTAAATCCACTAAAAAGTAGTTAGCAGCAACCTCGTAAATGTTAGAAAGCATGTTATAGTTTGGATCAGTATATACATATATATCATATGTTTAATAAATCCAATAAAAATAACTACATAAAAACATCTAATTAACGGTAAGCAACAACCTACAATCAACCTACCCAAATCTGTCAAATTTTTACAGTTATAATTTTGAACTAAATGCCTCACTTTTATTGATTAATTTGTCAATTTAAGTTTTTCAAGTTTTGGATAGATTAATCTGTTGCTGTGTGAACTATGTAATGGAATAAAATTTACATGTATATAAATATTAAAATTAAATTAAAATAAATATAAAACTACAGTTTTTTTTGTTATAATTTTGCCTGTACGTCGGCAACGCGATGTTTAAAGTTTTATCTGCTATTTAATTTAATAAAGGCAATGTCACTTTTGTTTGTTTAAAAAATTACAACACTGTCCACATTTCTCACTGTGTAGATTTAAATGTATATAACAATGTAAATTTGAATACCTTCTTCTGATAGAACACATTTGAAAAGTGCAAGGCCCAAGATAATTTTTAACACAGTCATAATTTCACTAGATCAAGAATCACTACTGGCTACTGCATTTAAATTTAACATTTATATATCCGATGTTATAACTGTGTAAACAGAATAATTATGAGTGGATAATGGAATGAATTGAGATAACGTGGGGTCACAAATTATCACTCTGCATGTGTATGAACGATGGAATGATGTATTTATTATAAAGGTCTCTACATGATCTGAGATACAAAATCAGATAGCTGCATTTCATACTTGTTATGTAGAAATTAGGATTACTATTAATAATTGTAGATATAGTTTGTAAGAAATGTTAAAAGAGTCATATAGTACTTTATTTCCAAAATATATATCATAGTATTAGTGAACTTTAGTTTTAGCAACACTTACAGATAATAATTGCTGACAATTATTATTGATGTGATGAAAAAAGTGAATATAAAATAAAATATATGGAAATAAGAATAAATGGAATTGTCTCGCTGGCAAGTTTGACGGCTTCGATCCTCCCGAATAAGCCAGTTTCCAAAAAGGCTACAGTACCATAGACCAAATATTTGCGCTGCGGAATATTACACATAAATCCGAAGTGTACTCTGCCCTTATAACCTAACCTTGCGTTTGTAGACTATGAGAAAGCCTTCCATTCGGTGGAAACATGGGCAGTGCTGCAAGTCTTTCAGAGATGCCAAATTGACCAACTGACTTAAGGTATCTGTACGAATCTCATATCTCCGAAACTGTTCCCAACTGCGTAGGAAGATGTGAACAGTTTCAATTGTGAATGTAAACGGCGAGTACATTACCCAACTATGGTTTGCCGACGACGTTGGGCTCAATAAATGAAGGATCTTGTCACAATGCTAGACAACCTTAGTAAAGCATCTCAACACGTAGGCCACAAATTGAACATGGATTAAATCAAGAATGGTCAAATAATTATAATGATAAATTTCCACAACATCTCATGCATTGACCTGATTCCGTGATAAGTCGCCTAAAGCACTTGTATTACGGACGCCAGACAAATGCCCATATAGTGCCCATCCTAATTACACTTGGGATATCTTCACTCGAAGTTGTTGACAATTAGGACAAATTGTCCGCCTAGGTAAATCCAAATTCGAGAAAGACTAACCTAGTCGCCAGAACCAACTCGACTGGGCTGCGGAATTGCGTACTGTTTTCTCATCCCTATTACTCCAGTGTTTGAAGAAAAAGTCAATGGGTTCAATCAGTGTGTGTTGCCAGCGATGAATTACGGCTTTGAGACTTGGCCGTTAACTGTTAAAGCTCAAATTTGCTCAGCGTGCGATGTAAAGAGCTATGCTTGGGCTATCTCTACGTGATCGAATCAGAAATGAGGATCCGTAGAAGATCGAAATTCTTCGGAGAAGCTAACTGAATTGTTAAGGTGAAGTGTGATGAACAAATGGATATACCGCCATCTGTTGGGTCCGGTACCTTAGTGGCCTCATATGGTGCAGAGGAAGGAACTATTCTACTCTGCCGGTACCAAACAGCTAGTTAAGCGTTTCCTTATGGTCATTATTAAAATAATACTATTGTTCGGTACATCTAATTATGTAAAAGACTTTATGTAGCCTTGCTTCATTTGAATAAAAGGCTGTAATAATTATATCTTCTTTTAGTTGCACATCTTACCTGTAGAAAAATTTCCATATCCCGTTTTAGTGTTCACTAATGTTGGTTCAATAACCTTTTGACTATGGTTATATAAAATCAGTCTTTCGTTTTTAGAGTGGAGTGTCAGAAATTTACTGTGACCGTTCCCATTATCTAGAGGAAGTACCATTGTTCGGCGAACATATTCAGAACGTTGTCGGTCTGTCTAGCAGCCGTCTGTCCTCCTAAATGAGTTATAGACTTGAATTTATGGGCGGCGCACGTAATTGTGATAGCAAAATTTATTTAACTTTTGAACTACTAACAAATCGACTTTTATCTTTGAAGGTATTAAAACGGTTTGATATATTACTAAAGTTGTATTATGTCTGCTGTGTTCAGAGTTATGTTAATGTTTCACCAATTTTAATGCCTAAATTGTTAAAGGCGACCTATATATTAATCTTGTTTAAATGCTAAAGTAAATTTGACATTAGATATGGTATTTACATTGGTTTCTTTGTTCTTTGCTTGCAACTAGCAAAGCTATACAATTTCACCCGCGTAGTTCCCGTCTCCGTGAGAAAAATACGTAATGAAAGTAGCTTAAGATACTTTTTAAAACACCAGCTATCTGCATGGGAAAGTCCCAACCATGACCAAGACAAGAAAATAAAAGAGGTTTATTTATGTTCTGTCCATACTTTCATATGCCTATTTTAGGAAGCTGTTCTTTTAATATTATATATAGATACTACACTTTTATTTCTATGTATAGATATAAGTGGAACTCTTTTATTTTAGAAAGTCATGTAACAATTTCATTGCTCAGCAAATATAAATGAAACTTAAATGTAAAGTGCCCTTAGGTATAGATCTTAGAAATGATTATTGTCTAAGCAACAATTATCGTTGGGCATTTGAAATATGTACATATATGTTTTTATTAACTCGGCAACCATCTATTATTTATTGTGTAAACAATCTACTATATTTATTATATAAATATTGGTTTATATCATCTCTAATACATGAGTGTAATATGTACTATATTATTGTAAAAGTAATGTTCATATTTATATAGAATGCTGTTTAACTATAATAACAAACATTTTGGTAAAGATATCCACAGCTTTCTCATGATACATTAGTAACACATTGAAGCATGAGTCATGGTGTAAAGAAAGACTGATATCAGCGAATTCCTCCCCAATTAAGTCGATGTTCGTGTTTCCTTTTTATTTATCGATCTTTATTGCACATGTAAAAAATGGGTAACAAATAATATAAATGCTTTATTTAAGGCCAACTGATATTATCTATAAGGAAAGAAGAAAATAAATAATACTTTTTAATAAGACCAGGTCGACAAAAAATATGCTTCAGTCCGCAAGATAGTTAACGTCACATTACTCAGAAATTTAACTGCCTCTCTCACCCTTCAAACAGGAATATAGCCACGCAAACACAGCTATTTAATAGTGGAAATAGGTGAGAGTGCGGTACCAAAAAAGTTACCAGGTAAGGTACCAGAACCGACAAATAGCGGTATATCCATCCGAGACAGTGCAGCTCAGATGTATAGGGTGGGGATAGGCAGCAGCATCCCCGTTACGAAAGCTGCGCTCCGAATAATAAACTCTGCTCTTGAAGGTTCCTGAATCATTACCGTGTGGAAATACAGCTGCAGAAAGTTGTCCTATAGACCACCGGTCCGAGGAAGAAAATGACACAAGATCGCATTTTGGTTTACCTTCACGCATCAAGGTGGTTTGACAGATATAATGAGGATGGTATATCATTCAATTTCGAGTAATGAAAGATGTGGAAAATCATAATACAACTATATTTCCTATTTGTCAAATACTCGCTTTCTGTCTTTATAGAAATAGTGCTAAAACGTAGCATCATTCGCAAAGCATAACTCCCATTTACACAGAAACGGTGAAACGAAATAGCTAGAACTTTTTAAAAATTCATACAGCAGAAGCGTATTTCAAATTCGACTGAATAATAATCTGTGTAGACCGTTTTAATATTTGTGACGGGCAGGATATTAACCGACCAATACCTTTGGAATCGGTTTTCGGTGGCTGTTCAATAAATATGTAAATTGACTCCAATATCTGCGTAGACCAGTGCGACGCCCAGGTGAGACGTAGATCAGTATTACACGTTAAATTGAATTGAAGATGTTCGAGTAAGTATGAACATTCCCATTTCCAGCTTCAATCGCTACTGATATTCAAGGAATATATTAAAGGTTGCTATGAGTAATAGAAGATTTGGAACTTGGCATTTATAGTAAAGTAAAGTACAAAAGTATTATAACCAAATTAAGCCGTGAGGTGCCGGCAGAGTAGAATAGTACCTCCTCCTGTACCAGGTGTCGTAAGAGGTGACTAAGGTACCAGAATCTACAGATGGCGGTATATCCATTCGAAACAGTGCTGCCCAAATGCACAGGGTGGGGTTGGGCAGCAGCATCCGAGATTTTTTTATGATACACAACAACAATATGGTAAGGAAATTGCTACAATATATATTTCATTTTATACTGTCTTTTGTTTTGTTGTTTACTGTACTACCAGGGTTTACAAGCGGTGCTCATACTGTTTTTTTTATCAGAAAATCTGAATGTAAAGCCTATACGATTTTTTATATACAGGCAAACCTTTTCTAGAACGCAAGTTTATTTGGTACTTCCAGTAGGTATAAAATAAATAATAATGGTCGTCATCTTGTTTGCCAAGGGTCGTAGGTTCAATTCCCACCTAGATTAAATATTTATATGATGATATTTGTTATTGTTCTAAGTCTGGGTGTAGAGTGTATGTATTTAAGTAGTATATTTGTATTTCCTCTGTGGTCTGGCGTCTGTAACACAAGTTTTCTAAGCGACTTACCACTAAGTCAGGTCAAGGTATGAGATGTTGTGGGAGTTTATATTATTATTATTATACTAACACCAATGTCGAGACGGAAAATAGCAGATTTAAATAGCCCAGTCTAAAATGTCAGTCTCATCTTCTTTTATATTTAAATCGTTCAGCTCCCTGATACACCTCAAGCAGCCTTACAACCTATTCATTCCTCACATTGCTACTAACTGCCGTCAATACTTTTTCTTTTAAACGAATCGGATGACTTTCCGGAACTTTACTTATTTGCTTCTAGTGTGCATTCGTGCGTGCTCTTTCTGACAGGTGTTCCGAGTTAGTTCATCAACTATGTACACGTTTTAAATTAGTTTTCCCTCTTTTTCTTCACTTTTATCCACTCGGAAACAAGCAATGTAGAATTAAAGTATATCATCATTATCACCATATCAGCCATAAGACGTCGACGTGGACGCCCTACGCTGCGCTTGGAAAACAAAATATAGTTGATTTTCCGAATAATATAAAATAATCTCAGCTCTATACACTTTATCTAACCCACATGAATGTTACGCACCTAACGTGTCCTTGGAATAGTCCTTTTTGACCAACTTTATTTAATTAGTTCATATATTTTATATAGAATTCGCTGATCCGACAGACCTGTCCTGCCTTAACAATGACTATTTAATTCGAATTGGTATAATTAAGATTAAAAATTATATATATTTTCTTTAATAAAACTAATTTAGTGACAAATGGGTTTTTTTTTATTCTAATACTTTGTGATAATTATACAATACACTTAGTTCTTTTTTTTACGCATATACAAATAGTTTTGGACAATATAAACGTTTTTAATGTATCAATATGACATTTGACACAGAATTGACAGAATGCGTGATCAAATATTATCAAAAAAGGATGTAAAAAAAATATTTCGTTTAAAACAAATGTTTTGATCGAAGTAATTTTATTGATAAAGGTAAAAATTTATTTACCAAGAGATAAGGGATTAATCTTTGTATGTATAGATTACTTAAATTTTTTATTGGTGTTTATTTTTAGTCTAAGGCGTTTATTTCAGTAGTATTTTTAAGTAAATAGTCAAAATATGATTCAAATACTCATATATAAAATATATTTATGATTGCTTGAAGCACCAACTCTGAATTTAAATGCGTTTAATAATACTGCAATACGGACATTTGGATGTGTTATGTTAAAAAATAAGTGGAAGTTTTTGTTTAATGTATGTAATTACTCAGCCTACTTATCGCAAGCAGTAGCGAGGAATAAAAAAGTTTCATAATGGTTAATCAAAAGTTCCAGAGGTGGTAAATATCTACAAATTTATAAAAGGTATCCATCATTATCTTCGGAATATACGCAAATGAACAAGCCTGTCGTAGCAACGTAAAAATTCAAACGTACTTCTGTAAAAACGGTCGGGATTTGTTTAAAATTTACAAAAAAGCCTCCGTACACAAAAGCTACTTTAACAAAGGGTGTCGGTTAATGGAACGTGTTGAATGATACGATGCTTTCAATTTTGTTATATAAAACCCTTGAACATTAAACAAATCAATTGCCCTATTGTGTTTTCTTCGTTCCACGGGGCGCTAAAACTGATCTGGACGGTGAACTATAGAATATGTTTTTATTATACTAGTAGATATCGGTTCACTACTGAAACCAGTAGGTACACCCCAAAAAAAACCGATACCAGTATGATTAACCTAATCCTACCTCAAGGTTCGATGCTCAACCACGACCACTATTTATTGTATGTAATCAAAATTTGTATTCGTTCTCTTTGCTTAATACATGTTTATTCACATCTACACTTATATTATATACAGTGGAAACGTTGTATTTTTGCGTTCTTGCATGTTTGGCACAAATAATCTCAAAAACTAGTGAAGATTTTTTTACCATTAAAATACTATATTATGCCCGAATTAGGTTTATTAGGGATCACTAATAAAATTTCAATATTGTAATCCATGGTATGAAAATAATTGTCACAAAATGACTTTCATTACATTCGCTGCGGAAACTATAAATGATTGAAGACTCAAGGTTTATTTTTCCAATATTAAAATAATATAAGGAGATAAGATTGTCTTAAATTAACGTAAGAGTCAAATGTAATTGCCGCTATAATTTATTTATTGGTGAATATATAATAGTCAATCAAAATATTTAATTTTGGAAATGTTATTAATTTTATATTCAGTTGGAAACAAATAGCCCATGATTTATGTCTATTATATCAGGCGGAGGTGGTTTACTGTTGGGCATATACGGCCCCGTGATTTAAAATTGATTCTTTTGTAAGCGGATTGTATCCAGCAAGATAACGCAGATATAGTTAAATCGACTGTAAATCTTGTGAGTGGATCTCCTAGGCTTGGAAATGAAATGGATAATAACTTTTGTTAACTAAAGTCAATTTTGGATTAAAATTTGTAAAATAAAATGTAATGAATTACCTGCTCTATTAAACATTAACTATTTATAATATCTGTATATAAAGACGTATGTACAAATATAATAAAAATAATAACTTACCTAATGGTTATGAGCTGTGGTGAACAACAAAGAAAAATATTATTTTAACGGTTTTAACATACTAATTGGGTGACAAAAAAAAAGCGAAGTATCATTTATATATTGACAATGGTAAAGATCTATAAGAAGCTATATGTTAAATTAACTATCTATCCCTTTGCCTAACAAATTACAGAAGGGAAACTAATAACCGTAAGCCTTATATGGAAAGTTAGAGACAGTATCATTAGAGTTCACAGTAATCTAATCTTTGTTGTTTGTTTGTTTGTTCAGAGTTGCTATCATTTCTTTATAGTCTCCATCGCATAATCACTTTCATTGTAAAACCGAAGCTTCATTTAAGCTAATCGCAAACAGTTTTCAAACTGTATAATTGCTGTTAGAATTTAGAAGGCGTTTGCTTTGACCCCAATTCTTACGATGAAGTGAAATCGAAATATTGATGAACATACAAAAGGGGGTAGCCGATTCTTTTTTTTAGTGTTTATTTAATTGCATCATTTCTTTTCACTACACACTGACTGTGCAAGAGATTACTTTTCTCTGTTGTAACTTAAATGTCAACATTATTACGTTACACCTGCTCCTGCATCAGTTAGTGAAAATATCCATCATGCCTGGGATCAAGATTGAACTAGCCAAATTGGGTTGGGTGAGTTACAAATTATCAGATTATATCGGTTGCAATATTATTATTGGATTATAATTGGATTGGATATATAATTTAAGTAAGTTCGGTCACGTGGCGGTTATATTTAATATTGACTAGATTTCCTAAGTCTTTTGTCTGTGGTTTGTCTGTCAGTCTGCGATATACCAACTTTTACTTTAACCGTAAACTCTACAATTTACGTTATTTATGTGTATTAATAGGTGATATTCTTTGATTTTTGTCCGGAATCGAATACAATTTTCGAAATTCAACTCTTACTTAAACTAAAACCCAATGATATTCATTGATATTTAGTGTTTTTTGACAAACGAATGATATAATTTAACTCATAGCGTTCTGTTCGTTAAAAAAATCCGTTTTGTAATATTAAAAATAAATTTTGAGCCCTGTGTAAAAGATTTGTTATGATATTGTAAAAATACCAGTATATCACACAGTATCTTTATATATATAAAAATTAAGTCACAGTGTATGTCAGAGGTGACTTAATAAACTACTGAACCGATATAAATTATATTATTGCTTTCTCTGTTAAGTTTTATCCAGCTTGAGAGATAGATTAGTTCATATTTTAATTTAAAGTATCATTCATCGCATTACTATTTCCATCATAAACCTTAAGTAGAGTTAAGAAGTTAAGATATAAGAACATCTGTTGGGTTAGCTTTTTAAATATATGTTCTTTTCATATTCTATTATTGTCCATTATTATGTTCTGATCGTTTAATAGTATT
Source organism: Heortia vitessoides (assembly GCA_020976665.1). Classification (NCBI taxonomy): domain Eukaryota; kingdom Metazoa; phylum Arthropoda; class Insecta; order Lepidoptera; family Crambidae; genus Heortia; species Heortia vitessoides. The sequence continues at coordinate 6,920,555 of JACJUM010003147.1, forward strand.
TTTATATAGTTATTATTTTGTTATTTAATTTTCACAATCTTTTACTGATGTATGTTGACGTATATTTTTATTATTTATTTTACTTTGTATGTACGTCGTCCCTATAGGTTTCGCCATGTAAAACAGCGCTCTGTACGCCAATAATAGTGGTCGCATGCTACTGGACAATATACTCAGGTGGTTTATGGTCTTTTTACAACCGTCCAGAAATATGTGAATTGTTTGAAAAATTTTTATGACACGTTGTTCGTCCGCGATGAACTTCTAAACTTTTGAACTTAATTAATCCAACTTAAAAATAATATATAGATATAACATAGTTAATATTTTAATTTATAGTCGCACAAATTTTTCATGTTAAACATATTTAGTAAAGTTCGTATAACTTCTGTTTGGTTAGCTAGAGATTTGGGTAATGTTTTCATTCTTTAAAAAAAAAACAACAATAATTTAGTTTTTGTACTAAACAAATAGAAGTCTAATTTTTCATAGAGGAGGATAAAATTCGCATTGGTCATATGCTCTCATAATAGCAGCACCCAGAAGACGGCATTTATTGCCCGGATGATGGCAATAAACGTTAAACACATATTGATGGAGCCGTCAGTCATACACATAAAAACTTCCTCGCAACCGAAGTCGCAATCTCCAACCTGTATGTTTGTACGTTTATCAGATCTATCAGAAGGTCATACGAATTTCATTAAACTAAACTGGTTTCTCGCGCGAAAAAGCTAAAGTAGATGAAACTCCATCGTTGTGCGCGAGCACTGAATAAAATCAATTTATTTCAACATCGTTCTCCATTCAAACACGGATTCGGAAGCTGGAATTGTCACGTTTTCTCTTATTAATCTTATCTGATTAAAACTTGTACAAATCCAGGCAAATATCTTATGAAACTTGTTAGACGGTTAATAAATTTGATTAAGTTATCAATCCCTAACCTGCTTTTGGTGAGACGTGAACTGCATACGTTTAAAAAGGCCTCTTAAGGTTGCGCTTTTACCTAAAAGGCATGTATAATATTGCTTATGTGTAAGAAAGACAAAAATTTCGCAATCTCAGATGGGATTAGGGGGCTGATTTATTCTTACTGATCTGTCGGGACTCATATCGTTGAAACAGATGGGGCTTTTGTGTTCTGGCCCAGAATTACATTTTATTTTAATCTTTTATGGCCGAATTCACATTAGAAGGGTTTACTTCGAGATTTAATGGATAATCAAGGCATTAAGGATAATGGTACCGTTACCAAGAAATGAATACTTAAATATATAAAAACATTCGGAGCAAAACATATTACTTTTTCAAGAAATTAGTATTTTGTGCCTATACAAAGATAATAATTGCTAACTTTCTAATTTTGCTATCACTAGTCATAATTAAACATATCATTTAAAGGCTTTAAATCGCGGTTTTTTGTCTAGACAAGGTCACCGCAGCATATAGACGCTCGTAATATCACAAGGATATCATTAGTGCGTTGCCAACCCTGTGACTTGAAGATATTATGTCACATTAACCAATAATTTTACTGCCTCTCTAACACTTTAGACCGGAATACAGCCATACGAACTCTGCTATTTGGCAGTAGAAGTAGGTAAGTGAGAGTAAGGGGTACCTTACCATTGGTAAATGCAGACGACCTTTATTTGAGGTCTACCTCATGGGCGAATTTCCCTTTACTTGGGGTGAACTATGCCCTCCAACGATGTCTTGCGGCTGTCATCGTGATGATACGAATCACATCAAATATTAAATGAATTTGATTACAACACACAACACAAAATTACACATTTTTCAAATCATTTTTGAGGTTAACTACTACAGCTAATATAACATTGGAAGCAAATTTCATTGGAAGCAAACGTTGAAGAAATAAAATATAAGTAGGTATATTATAATTTACAAAGAAACACAATGTAAAATAAAAGCTCTGTAAAAATTTACTTAAATCTTTCTAAAAACATGACAGCAAACATGACTAAAAACATGACTTCCGAAAGAGGGCCTGACATCTCTCATTCCTGGTCCAGGGCACAGTGCAATATATACTTCTCATTTTTTTTTCCAGAAGATAAAGATTCCCTAATCATCATGATTAGGCTTTTTTGATTGAGAATACATACCGTTAACTGGACAATCCTGAAAATCGCATATCAAAAGCTACTGCTTTTTAAACTAGACAACTGGTTTAAAAAGTTTTTAGTTGTACAACTAATTAAAAAAAACAGTAGCTTAATAAGGGAGATAAAAACATTAACCTAAGGAGAACGTATATAGAAAACCTTAAGCGCATGGAGCGCCGTTCACTAATCGTTTGGTTACACAATCCACTTGGACAACTTCTCCAACACTACTTTATAACACATTTACTTTAAATCAAATCTAATAAAAAAAATCGCCATGCGTACAAAATCGCAGGATCAGCTAGTGCTTAACAAATGTAATTCTGTATCAAGATTGCCCTTGCTTAATATTTTATGCAACTTTTACAAAAGTTTCTGCATATTTATATACTTTGAAGTCATGAAACTAGTTAATTCACAAATTATAACGCAAGATTCATGCCAGAACTTTTGAAAATATTACTTCGTCTGCTATATCTACGAAAAGTAATTTACATGCATACATCAGAAACTTTAGAGACACGAATGTTTGTTTTTATTTAGCAACTAGCGATCCGCCTAGGCTTTGTTTGGTTGCAACCAAAATATACTAATATGGGGTAGGGTGGAGTATTTAATAATGATAATAATAATAATATTACTCTTTATTGCAGTATTCAGATAAATACTAAAACTGTATATGTTCATATAATAATAAAACTGTTCGATCAGTATATAATAATATTATAAATAAAATCTAAATGATTATGATTAGTACATTAAGCTAGAGGATCCCGCTGCCAACCGGGACAAAACGTAAAGCTTGCCAAGCGTGCCTCCGCGTTTTATATCTGGTATCTTCTACTATATTTATTTTATTAGAATTATAATAGGGCCCAATTTGATCTATATTAAATGCCAATATGTATAAACATACTTAATTGCATAAGGATTAATGCAGTATTACTTAAAATCGCCATTTTAATTCATAAATATATAGTAAAGGATAAAAAGTTAGTTATTGTTGGTAATCCCTAAAAGATAGACAAATAACATTGCGGATTTTTTGATTTATCTCGTTGGGTTCAGCCGATATTAGCGCAAGTGCACCCGCAAGATAGTCAGACCCACAAAATAGTCAGACCTGTAAGATAGTCAGACTCGCAAGATAGTCAAACGATCTGACTAAAACCGCAGGATCGCACTGGATACAGGCCGCATACAACCGATCATATTGGTATACACTTGGAAAGGCCTGCTGGACATCCAGCAGTAGACGTTCTTTAGCTGATATGGCGATGATGATAATAATGAAATTGTTAGGCTTATTTTTTCAAATTTTTGCCTGCCTCTTTTTTGACTGTACTACTACTTAGTGGTAGTATTAAGGTACATGATATCTCTTAAAAAAAGTCAACATATATTTATTTTCAGCAGCGCCCCACGGTTTCACCCGCACTAAGTTGTATAACTTTTATATTAACTTTGCACCCTATTTTTACCCCCTAAAGGATGTTTTTTGAAAAATATTTTAAACGAGTTTCATGACATTCAATGAAGAATTTTAAACTGAATTTTATTCGAAAAACTTCAAAAACAGCTAAGTTTCAAACTAACTTGGCAACCCTGATTTACGCTTTTAGGGGATAATTTTTTTAAATCCTTTCTTAGTGCTCCCCTACGATGTAAAAGGAACCCTTGTGAAAAATTTAAAGTTTCTGACCCTCATAGTTTAGGCCCTATATTGATATTTCAGTTAGTCAGTCAACTTCTCCTTTATACACAAGGTTAAAGACAATAACAGCTTATGGTGCTGGAGTTTACAATGGTTACATTTTCCATTAACCTCCGTGTATATATGAAGGAACAAAGTGTTATAAAAACAGCTTAATGCATGAGTGTCAAAATCAATGAAAGAAAGGTAAACTAGTAACAGGCGGGAGTATTGAGATCAGCAAAGATTACAAAAAACTGGTCGTCAAATTTCACCCTAACAGATTTTGTTTGCAAAAGTATCCAGCAACATGAATAAAAACTACCACGTCTGAACAAGTTTTAGATCTGAGCCTTTTTGAATTTACGGAGAACTCCGACTTAATATTAAACAAAAATGTAAGATCGCCGGCAATTCGCAATTCTAAGTTACTTCACGTCTTAGGCTTGAAAATAATGATTGCTTCAAAGAACATTTTGCAACTCGTTTCGTTCCCTAATCGCCGCCAAAAGGAACAACAATAATAACATAAGTTAGTGTTACGATACCGAATCCGACCTTAAGGATATTAAAGGAAATGGAGGCATCCTGAAGATTATCTTAACACCACTATAATCGTATCTTGTACCTACAGAATTAGAGTCTTTGTTAAAACAAAAACTCTTGTTACTTGTTCTAGCAACAAACCTTTATAATTAAGGCGAAAATATAAAGAATTCTTAGAACTTGTAATAAAAATAAAACTAAGGAGAGGGTTTTTACATGTTCTCTTCTTTGAATGGTATTACAATAGGAACAAGTTACAAGAAAATCCATTTTCTAATTATTTCTTCTGATTCTTCTTTTTATTAATTCTTTAAATTGTAATTTCTTAGTTTCGTCTAGTTTTTGGAGGGGCTATTTTTCTTGATATGCCCAGAAATTTAGATATAGAATATTAGTCATTTGATATGGATTTATTGATTCTAATAGAAGATTTTACTGCCTGCACTACAAAGGCAGTAGTTAACCACTGTAAATGGATGGGTTTTGCGGACTGCAAATGTAGTCGGGAAAGTAATTTCTACGATTTGCGCAGTGGTTGCGTTTTCCATTATCTTGAGATTGAGAGATACCACAGGTTCTCTGTCAACACTATAGCCCAACGACGTGGCAGTTTTCGCTAAAATTCTGTCCACGGTGTTTCTGTTTTAAAGTTAGATTCGTAGTTGCTATGTGTTGTTAGCTGTAGAGGTGGGGTAATATTGCATCCGCCCGGTATTACCCAAGATCAGGCACCTCCCCTCACAGCAAGTACGAGTCTGGTAGGCCCGATTAAGAAATTGAAAAATCTGTCTGAAAGATCCCTGAGGATCCTATCGCTACATGACTCACAATACCTACCATTAGGTGTTTTTGGAGGGTTCCGATAACACCTATATACATATACATATACATGGCTCGAGTGATGAACTTGCTATAAAGTAGGGCACTCGGTGACCTATTTGTTTAAATAACTCTACTAAAAATACTGGTTTTAAGGGTCATCGGTTATTTGTGTAAAACTGTAATAAGAAAATATATATTCATAGATTTTTGTTTTTTTTTCACTATATATATTTGACTTTGTCTTTGTCTTTGACAGCATCTTTAGGCGCACCTGGAAATCTGCAGGACTTCGGCACCTCCTTGAAAAGAGAGGGCATCGGCTTAACCGAAGTCTTGAATAAAGATTCATATTGTGAGATTACGACCACGAGTGATGAGCGACTAGAGTTTCGGCACCTCTCTAGGATAACACATAAGGTAAAACTTTAGCACAATCCCTGTTATCTCTTCTTCTCTATCTCTTCCTACTCAATTAAATAAATATAATAATTAGCTGTTAATAGGTACCGTGAGGTACCGGCAATAGAATAGTACCTCCCACTGCACCAGGTGGCGTAAGTGGCGGCTAAGGTATTACCAATGGCTGGTATGATAAAAAGTAAAGGACCCTGGTCCACCAGTAAGTCTTGCCATATCTGGTATATGCACTAGTATTGGTCCTCATATGCATCGCAGGGCGCAGTAAAGACGGCGGCTACTTCATATATAACCGTAAGTTGCACTCTATAGGAGACAAGGGTTCGTGTCTTCAGATACTCAAGGTTTATGAGTTGTAATCATCATCATACCTGCCGCAGAACGTTTACTACTGATCATTAGCCTTCCCAAGCAAGTGCGAATGTTGGTGATAATTGCCGCTCTGGGTCATGCTCAGTGACAATCGCAGAGCATAGCCTTGCGACGTAGCAGCTATTGCCCACCCTTAGTCTTGGGGTTATCACTTGAGCTAGGGATTGGTACAGTTCTACTCTGCTGGTACCTCAATGTTTAGCGTCAATTCAATAATGTTAAACAAATTTAAACAAAACCTAAGGTTCTACAATTAATCGTATGTGTTTTTCTCATAATCTGCTGATTCCATTTGTAGATTTAGTTGTTTTCTTCTTCATCATTTTGATCTTCTTCCGAAATAGTACTTTAGGATAATATTAAATAAAATTAATAGACGAATAGATAAAAAAACGACAATAATCCCTCATTGGAAGCAAAAGGTGCTTTAATGTCATATTTATAAATAAATAAACACGTAGATATTATACAAAAGTATTCTGCAACATGCATAAAGGGAAACTACCGCTTCTAAGTAAACTTTACATGCTAATTAATAAGTACCAAGCTGTGGACTAATTTATATGCTGTATTACGAAAAGTTTTATGCAAAACTTTAAAGGAATTCCCTACATAGAGCTGCAATATACACTTAGTAAATAAACTTGAATTATTTCCCCAAAATACCTCGCCCAATTATAAACAAAAGTGCCTAGTTATCTAAATTACACATATGTATTAATTGAATGAAGCATTCGAATAATAACGAAAAAGACGTGTTATTACTCGAAATGTTCTATAATAGTGTCATTTGAATGCAACACGAAGGTGCGAGAGAATGTCTGGGATTAACTTGTGATTTATACATTAATTTACATGCAAATGAATATGAACATACATGTTCGTAATAATGGAATTTATACAAGCCAATATTATGTATTATATGTGGTAAGTCGATGTAGTTCTTTGATAATCATAAAGTAAAACATTGATAACTGCAATAATGAACAAGTCACCAAAAATAAGCGTAATGAACAAAAATATTGTTGCCAAATTCAAATTTAACGAGTTGCTTAGTATTTAATGTTCAGTCGGACCTTAATTTATTAAAATTAAACCTTATTGCAGGCACTTCCTTCCGCGTACGCTAACGTTGTGGAATAAGCTCTCTGATGTTTTCCCAGAAGACTTTAGTATATGAATATGGAACTCAAAAACAGAGTAAAGAGGTTTATAGGGTCAGCAACGTGTGATAGTTGTAAACATTCATATGCTGCGGTACTATCAAGAGGGCCGAATGCTTGTTTGCTACCTTTTTTGGTAAAAAAAACTATTAAAACATAATCAGTTTAATTTGAGCAAAATATCGATTATTTTTCCAGATAAATTTATAACATACCACACGCTGACCAAAATCACTATAAAATATTGTCTAAAATAGCACTTATATAAAATATCGTCTGCATTAGTACCTCACTCTCACCTATTTTTACTGACAAATAGCTGTGTACGAATTGCAAGGTTTGCAGGGTGAGAGAGGCAAAATTTTAATAATTGGGTAATAAAATAAAATATGACATAATATATTTAAGTCACAAGGTTGAAAATACGCTAGTGATATCCTCGTGATATTATGAGTCTTTATGCTGCGTGCCCTTATGGGTGTGAAGGAAAATTCCTCCTAGACTACTCCACCTTAATCCTGGGCCACCACACCTTAAGTTTGATTGTCAAGTTAAAAAAAACGTGCAGCTGAATCAAACACGAGGAATTTTAGATTACTAAAGAAATAAAATGGCATGTGAGTGTCAACAGTTGTCGACACAGAGCGCAGAAATCCCCGTACTGAAAAAACTACGGGCTTCTTGCATTTTTTTCTTTTCTCTTGCTAAGCAAATGTGTGTTTTAAGGATCCATGACATTACGGAGACATCGTAATGCACTGAATAAATGTAAGGTTGTGCTAACATGTCAACAGAGGTGGGTTGACGGCGTGGATGATGCCATAACTGCGACCATATACGAGTAAGTCATTTTTAAAAAGTAGGCCCCTACATTCAAGTTATATAAATAAATACGTAACTTATTATACATATTAGTATAATTGGATTACTCTCCTTATTATTAAACATTCGCATCCAGTACATCAAAATTTTATATTCCGTAACAGTATCATATTGCTCATGGCAAATAAATAAATAGAACATTAATTCCAGAAAATGTTAAAGCAATGAAAACTTAAACCGTTGGTAGATCTAAGTATTTCAGAAGATTAATGGCCGTGAACCAGCGAAAAAGTTTGTTTGGACAGAAACCCCGCCTTCCTTTATAGCCACTACTGTATGAACGGACCGCACTTTGTGAATTAGGCTACAAAGTTTTAAATTGTTGAACTAGCAGATTTGTAAAGTTTGAAAATACGCATCGGATAGTACAATACAGCGCTCTTGGGTGTTAGTTAAAGATTTTACCGTTGACCTTAATACATTTTCGCTGATAACATTCTGGTATACTCGTAGTTTTCAAGTAGACGCGCATTTTACAAAGAGAACCGTATGAGTTTTGTCTAACAAGGTTTATTATGTAATGATTAGTTACATTTAAAGTATGTATTTAAAGATGTATAGGATACAAAACAATTGCCTACTATTAAGCACATACATTTTGTAAACTTATCTTGAACTGAAATTTAACCCACACCTGTTAGTATTTTTTGCCATGTAACTACTGCCAATGAATAGTTTATTTTAATGATGTTTTAAGATAAATTGTCAATTTTGACATACTAAAGGGCTGTGGGATAACGGTTGAATAAAAAAGAACCTTCCCTTATCAATCTAAGATGTACCGGAAAAAATAGATGGTGATCTATCTATAGGGAGCACCTTCCTTTATCGTCGCGATTGTCAGAATTCCTGTCCAGCGTTAATCATATGACAAATATCTTACGCAGTACCGTTACCATATTTAACAGTTGGGCTTGGCTTGATTTTATAGGCTAAAGTTATATGATAAAATACCGCCGAAAGCCAAAAAAATACACTTACAAACGTATCACGTTGAATCGGTGAACTTTTCGGCTTTTGGTCTACACCTCGACATTAGTGCGAATCTTGATTCCCGTTTGAACACTAAAACCATTTTGTTATTCAAATTGCGTCTCACGGCCATGAATAAAAAAGATCTAACATATAGCTACGGATACGTGGGACAAATGACATCGTACTATCACACAAATCTCCATTTTATTTTTTTATAGCGAGACGTACAGCCGTTTCGTGAAGATGCTTACAGGAATAGGGGCATGAAAGTTTTATTGATGTCCCTGTTTACGATTCGGTTTAAAAAAGATAAAAGACGTATACTTTGATGTCGGCTATTCCTCGTAACGTATGGTTTGGTTCAATTTTTTCCTTTCCCGACTTTTTGTTACTTTCTTGGATTTTGATTACAAGATGGAACGAAACTAAATTACCATTTGGTCTATGTTTAAGTTAAGACTTTAGTTTATACTTTTGTGTACAGTCATGGTTAAATTTTATATAGTCATGACATCATCAAAGAGCTAGTGACTTCAATGCGTTCCTTCAGTACTGCTTGTTGACAGAAATAGGTAAGAATTAGGTATTATAAACACAACTAGGCCGTGGGGTAAAATAGTACGTCTCTGGTACGCGTAGTCGTAAGAGGCGATTACCTACTAGGTACTAGATTCGACAGATAGTGGTATATCCACTCAAACAAAGTAGCCCAAATGAAACAGGGCGGGGATGGGCAGTAGTATTCTCATCGCAAGAGGTACGCTCTCGATTGCCACCACGCTGAAATTTCTCTTGTCTCGAACAGACCTATATTTAGCAGTGATATTATGAAACACAAACATAGAAATGAAAAATAAGAATAAAAATCAAGCACTAAAATCGCAAGAAACAACTAAAACAGAATGTTTATTAAAAAGTAACAAATAAAGATACCACTACAATATTCATTGAAAACTTTAGATTGAATGTTGTAAATTCCCCTATAAGTCATTATTCCACTAGTGAGTGGAAGCGAAGCGTTTACCATGCCATTCAAACCGCAAGTTCAGCATCTGCATCATCCAATTACTCATAAATGCTCACTAAGCGTTTCCTCGACAGAGGCTCGTTCCAGACTCGACCATTTGCAATGAAGACCCAATTCCAGCAACAGTTAATCTCCACAGAATGAGTCCATTAAGCAGACGTGGCATTCACTTAGCAATATGAAAACTTTTGAAGATAGTTCTGGTAAGTAAATACACAAATTACAAATGTGCATCTTCTGTATAATTTTGTTATTTACAAGCGAAATGTAGAAAATCGCCTTGTACGTTTGTTTCCATGTGCTAGAAGAACTGTTCTCATGATTGTTACTTGCCCGTATCTATCTATATAAGTCATTTACTTATATAGATAGATAAGTAGGTTTCCAACGAAACGTAGGTAGGTATAATGTTTTTTCACGATTTGACGATATTAGATTAAAATTTCGCTTAGGTAATAAACTCTATTAACGATTAACAAACTAAGATTTACGTTGTCAAAGTGTAGTGAAAAATTATGTGATGGATATTATAGTTTGACATAATGACAGGCAATGCCTACTCTGTTTTACTACGATTACTCTTGCATCAACTTTTACGATATATTATTTGCAGCTATATTGCTAGATAAAGCGCATTCTACCGGTAAATGGCTTAACTGCAAAGTATTCGCCATAGAACGTTGTGGAATGCACGGAATTTAGTGCTTAACGTATTAAATTCAACTTCAGGTTTGGGTCAAGGTTTAATTTATGCTACAGTGTATTTTACGTCATACGTGTGTTTGAAATTTATTAACGACAGGACGTTCCTTTTTGTTTGCGTGACTTCGTCTTCTGTGTAATTTCAAATATATTATGTTTTATGATTTTATTGTCTTTATTTATTTAAAAATATATAAAACACCACCCCATTTTAAGTCTAGCTAAATTGCTTTTACATAGTTTATATGAAAATTACTTTTGTGCTAGCGAATATTTATAGGCATTCTTCATTTAAATCACTTCACATATGTAGTATTCGAAATACTTCATATTAACAACTCAATAAGCAAAAACGACATTGATCGTGGGACATGACGATTTCAATCTAATTGTTGGATATTTTTACGTCGCAGCCACATGAGGCATTAATATTATTTGGAGCAATGTTAAGAGGAGATACCGAGTTGTTGGCCAAGATAAAAATATACATCAGGTGATGAATTGAAGGACGCTTTAGATCAAAAAATGAATCGTGAATGTAAATTTGATTTTGATGCATTGGAGCAATCAGAATTGAAGGAATGTATTATTGAAACCCTGACAGCGGAATGTTTACGATACGGATGAAGGCAATTGATAATGAAAATAGCTATCTATTTTTCTTCGACGCGCCCGACGGTGAAAGGGGAGACAATTCACATGTCATTTGTTTTTGGAAGAGAACAGAAACTTCTGTGGCAGATTCTTACGGTACAGCGTTTTAGGACGGCTCGTCTTATTTTAAAGTTAATTCCTCAAATGACTGACAGTGCCTAAAGGTAGGTCACTTTTTGTATATAGTATTTTTTATTTAGACCACCTGTTTGTAAATAGCACTTATAGCTGATTATGGTTTTTACTGCGTCTGTTTCTTTACTGACGAGTATTAATATTAAAAAATAGTCTTTAGTTTATACGATAAAATAGACAAACTAAAGGAAATAATTGTGTATATAACAAAATTGCAGCTTTAAAAGTTGAGTACTTTTTGAAGGAACGCAGCATTTTCCGGGATAGAAAACAGCCTACGAGATGTGAATCAAAACCTATTAATTTATTCATAATATTATCTATATTAAAGTATATTGATAATATATAACTTATTAAATAATAATACATTGAAAACTACTTCAAACTAAAACAATCAGCTCACGGAAGTTCCTACATACCTGAACTAATTCTCAGAGGTGTTATGGTAACACTAGTTTCTAGAATAAGCAGATTTCACTTGCACTTGTCGGTTTAGTTGGTTGAGGTCCAGCAAATCCATTTAACACACGTGACCTTTAATCTTGCGAACTGCGAGTAGTTAAAGAAGTCATTCTGAGAGAAGGAAAGGAGAATGTGATATTATCATTGGAGCCTTCATTATTTGATGACTTAATACAAACGACATTTTATATCAAAAATTCACATATCCGTTGAAAATATCTACAGGTAAGTTAATCTTAGTTGTTGGATCTAGAACAGACATCTATTTAGTCTTAGATGTAAGATAATTTTAGTTTACTATGATATTTTCCTCAATTTCTTGTTAGAATTATTCTTGAAAAATAAAGTATTAGTTATTTTTAGTTTTAGTTAACGATAGATTTACTTCGTTTATAAGGGCGCTTTATATATTTTTGGAAAAAATGAGATGACGTAAATTAAAATATTATCATGGCTTTCTATCTGTCTCTCTCTGAGTGGAATTTACTTTATATTACGTCCCGTTAGAATTCACATAGATTTAAAGTAGTATGTTTCTTTGCCTAGCTGTTACATTCAGACACGAGATGAATCGCTTAAGGCACAGACATCAAATAAGAGAGGAACCACAAAAATAATATTTAAATTCCTATTTATTAGTCAGATAAACGGAACCCATTATATAAATAAATGTCCGGGGTGGGAATAGAACCAACCACCCTTGCCGCACAAGGTAGGGTTATCAAATACGCCACTAAATCCGACAATGAAGTTACATTGGGTGACAACTACAAAATATATTTACATTAAGAATATATTTAAAGAAAACTTCTTTTATTTACGATAATTTTTCTTAAATTTGTCTTTGTCGTTTTACTGTATAAGCCACTAGATGTCACGACTGACGGTTGTGACATTTTATGGAAAAATACAATTATGATAAGTTTTACATAAATAAGATTTATTTAAATTTAATTATAAAAAACTCTCAAGTAAAGGCTTTATATGTTGTTTTTTTATTATTACAGGTCAAATAATATTTTGTTGAATATAAGAACTTTATGTAGTTGTTTAAATGTGAAGAAAATGCATTTTGTAAACATTTCTTTCATTATTACAGAGCAACTCAATTACGTATTTATTTTATTTATCCCAATTATTGAAATAATATCATTATATATAGTTAAATAAAAGTGAAGAAGTATTTTGTCGACATATATTTTAGACGAAAAAGTAGTCTTTCATGAAACTATAAAGTAGGAAGGAAAAGTTACGGAGAGGCAAAACCTTCGGAGCGTAACTAATGTGTCCGTATAAAGGTAACAGTATCCCTTACATAGCAGCTTTTATTTTTCCGGCACCAAATTAGTTCTTCAACCGAGCGTTCTGTTTTATTTCACCTTACAACCTATAAAGCAGTGCAGAGTTAAATGGTGTTAACTATAATTTACGTTGTTTAGAAAAAGGTTGGTCTTATTTTTCTAAGTAGATGTGTCTTTATATAAATTATCTATTAGTTACCCGTGTCTGCGTTGGTAATATCTTTATAAATATAGCATATGTCTTATTTTCGAGTATACTATATTGTTGTAGATTTTTATTAAAATGTATTTAGTGATATTACCGTGAAGGAAAATAATTTAAAATATATTCGTTGTGAGTCTTATTCACAGGTATAAAAAAATATGTGATACTAACGCCCACAACGAAAATATTTATTGTGTCGATGAAAGGTTAAACCTTTGCGTCTTTATCGACTCTTATCACTAGAAAAGGTTGGTTTCATTAATTGACACAGTTTTAATTCTATCAAATAAATACGTAATTATGTCATGGAAAAAGCAATGCAAACATGTAGTATTGCATACAAAGTTTCTACTCTATTCAAATACAGCAAAATCTTTAACTCTTTCGCCATTGGTGCATTTCAAGCAGACTTGCGAACAAGTTTTAAACACAATGCCAACTAGAGACGATAAATGTCAGTGGGAGCAAAATTACCTGAACGGAGCAGGTAACTCGGGAAGTTGGGATCTCTGTGCCTTCACACCAAATAGTCTCAAAGAGGTACGGACTGAGAAACTTTGATATAGTACGCAGAGATCTTCTTACCTCATTCGGAAGTTTGAACTGGTTTACAGGAAATACATTTACTGAGTGATTACAGATCACAGCTAAATTTTACATGACCGGATATTGTTTTAATTACATCTCTAATACGTTATCGAAGTTATTATATTTTTGCTTTACACAAAGTTTATTAAAGATCCTTTAAATTGATAGATTTATTATTAAATGTTTTATTAGAGATCAACGACTTATTAGAAAATGACTACAAAGGGACAAACTTACAAGTATTCACATAATATTAGTGACCAAGCTTGCCAAGATTGTGTCGCCTTCGATTTGAGGAGTCTTATATAGAACCGGCGCCAGCGTCTTTGCAACTACTAAAAGTTGCTACATTATAAAAAACAATACTATAGAAACTGAATTTATCTCATGAAAATTATGCAAGAAATGATCACCTGTCGCCAAATGTAAAAAAATTGAAGCCTTTGTTCTATTAGAGCCCTTAAACACTTCAGCCACAAAACATTTACTGAATTTAATAATTTTATCTTCGTTTGTAATCCTACACTAACAGTGTAAAAAAACACCTCACTCTGTTCCAGCTGTTGCAAGAAGTGAATAAGGAAACAGCGTAACTTGAAACACAAAAAACCGTTGACGGACAGCAACATTAGCATTTCACGTGACGGTTCTTCTTCTACGATTATCACCACGCCTGGACTACATTGCAAATATGAAAAACATATTGGGGAGGCTTATGTCTAACAGCACACCTCTTACGACTTCATCAAATACGAGGAACGAGTGTGAATCTGCCTGAAATTTAAACAGCCGACATTGGACGATAAAACGATCATTGTGTTTAGTTGTTAAGTTTACTGCAATTTTATTTCACCCAGTTGTACCAGCATTAACATTTTAGATGAATTTTCACTCATAACCTCAATTTTTATCAGACATGTTGTTAACTATGATACCCGATTAACGTTTCTTATGTTAAAGGGGTGGTTGGCGCAGATGGTAGTGATTCAGTCTTATGCACCATGGGTAGTGGTGTTGATTCCCACCCAGGACAAACATTTATATGATGACGATTTCTATTTTTTATTAAATATGTATTTAAGTATTATATTAGTGATTCTGATGTCCGTATGTCTCGAGTACTATGAGATATTGTATTAATTAATTCTTTTTAGTGGGGAATCAATTACTTACTCAGTTTTCGTCAATTGTAATGTATTATAAGGATAATTTCATATTTATTTAATATTCATATTTAAAAGCGATGGAATATTAATTAACGATAATGTCATTGCTTTTCATAAACTGGGGAAAATGTAATCAATCGTAAATACCACATTCAATGTCTGAACCGAATTAAAATGTGTTATTGATTACTTTGTTATTATGTTAAATAATTAATACATTAATTAATCACCAGATGAACTTGTTGCGATTTAATACATTTAAGCGTTGTACATGAAATGTTCAACACAAAGGTTTTGTATTTCATTTTTACGAAATACTTGTGTAATTTAAATTTTCACTGTCTATTTGTCTGACCATCTCTTGTCCATAAAAAAGCAGTATTTATAAATTAACCTAAAAAAAGTTACGATAATACCGCAAAAATCCGCATGTTTCGACATTCTCAAATGTATCAAAAACTTTCTTAAATTTATTAACATAGGCTTTTCCCATAGATCTGGAACGAATAAATTTTGTAAGGTATATCGTCTCATTCTGTAGCTATAGACAACAATCTAGATACTGTTTGTACATTTACAAATAAATCGTAATTAAAAAATTGCCTTGTGGTACCAGCAGAGTAGAATCTCTGTACCAGGTGTCTGAGGTACCGGAACCGACAGATGGCGGTATTCACTCGAAACTCTGTAGCTCTCTTTGCCTAAAGCAATTATGGGCAATTTCCCCTTTTAAAGCGAAGGTGTACGTCCAGCTGTAGATATTTTACGATTGCTATGGTAATTATGAATAAAAAAAATCTAAAAAAAGGAATCATGTTCCTACATATATTTGGTGGACTTGTCCGATGGTTTAGTCTAATTCAATTTAGCGTTTTGACTTTGTAACTCCAACGCATCAGTCAGATTTACGCAAGTCGTTGTATACGTCTTCATGACTGTAATACCACATGAAATATTATGCAATCGTCGCATTTAATGAAGACGCGATATATCCGGAAACGTAATCAACTTTATTACTTCCATATTTGTTCCGTATTCATTTGATGTGGACGATCTATTTGAGGGACATTTTGAGGCCTTACTGCAGCGGATATTGCTGCGATGTTTCTTTGAGATAAGCTCATTTCTTATCAAGGCGCGTCGAGGGTTGCTACTCCCGGGTATCTCTGGTGGGCTCCCGGATATTCGGATGCCGTTCCGGATTAGGACGTGTGCTCTAAATTACTGATATAGATTGTTGCGTATTGGGTATAAAATGGTATTATTATAACATATATATGTATACATAATCCCAAATCATGATAGGTCCGTAAGGTAATGCTAAGAATTTGCTGTGTGGTACCGGGAGGGTAGTGTAGTGCCTCCTCTGCACCAGGTGCCGTAGAGGCCACTAAGTTACCAGAAACGACAGATGGCGGTATATCCATCCGAAACAGTGCAGCTTAAATGCACTAGGCGGTGCTAGGCAGCAGCATTCCCACCACCAAAGCTATGCTTTGCGATTGCCAACACGCTTGCCTAGCGAGGTAATTTTGGGCAAAATTCCCCTTTTCTTGGGAAGGCCCGTCCAACAGTAGACTTTTATTAGCTGATATGATGATGAAAGCAAAAAATAATAATAGTATCAACTCGGCGAAAGAATACTTTATTTATAATGTAATAGTGAAAACTTGTGATTGTAATAGTGAAAAGTGAAATAATAATATATACTAAGTATTATGAGACAACGACCAAGTTTAATGCCCGCTAATATATTTAATAGGACCACTATCACTTATCTTACCTCACATTTATCTCTTCACAACTGAGCAAGGCTAAGCAGATTTATCGTTATTCCCAAAAGGCTTTCATATTTTTCATACATGTATGATTTCTTCTATGCATAAATATCAAATTGAAGTGTCTATTTGTAATTCCACATTATGTTGCTTTTCATTAAATTCATACATACGGTATTTGCATAGTAAAATCATTTATATTTGTCTGTTTTGACTAATCTCTAGAAAGGTTGCATCGATTTTCTCGGAAGTTTAACTGACAGATAACTGATTTTGTGATAAACAATTAAATTTTTTTATTTAATTGAATATATCATAAAGTAACTAATAACAATCTGACCATATTTTCTTTGCAAGTGAAAATGCCGGTTCTAATCCCGGCTGAAGCCTGAGAATATATTCTAGTAAATAATTATCTTTAATTTAATTTCAGCATTTTTAGTACTTAAAACCTCTAAGGTAATCCTTAAATATATCTAAATGTACCTTATCAATAATCAATATTATCAACATCAATTATCATACTAGCTATTGAATCTACGATTACAGATTATATATATATTTGCCGTGAGATACCGGCAAAGTGGATTAATACTTCCCACTGCACCTGTCATTAAAAATCTACTATTGGACATAGGCGGAAGTCCAAGAAAGGAGGTTTTTTGCCCATAAATGTCGCGCGGGGCAAGCGTGTTGGCAATCGCAGAGTGCCTACACCTCCCAGTGCATTTGAGCTGCACTGTTTCGTACGGATATGCCGACAACAGTCTGGTAACTTCCCTCTTCTCTCTCTCTTCCCTGCCGGTACCACACAGCGAATTGTTAGCATTACCTTTTAGAAATACTATTAATTTTAAACGTGACCTAAGACTAAACAATCAAACTGAACAATTTAACCTAGTTATAACCTTTGTTGTTAGTGTTTAATTTTGAAGTACTTACAAATCAGGTTTTATTAGATTTCAAAGTTCGGTGAATTTATTTACCAAATTTATTAAGAAAGACTTGTTTTCTGTTTTTAAATGAAGGAAGGTTCTTTTTATGAACTACCTAATCCAGCAGTGTTGCCCTGTCGTTTGTATAAATAAAAATATATAATAAATATATGCTGTTTACTTTAGGTCTATAGGGTGACTTAGTCTACTGACAAAAAAGAATTAGAACGTCTAAACTTGACAAATTCAATTCGACTGGCCTGATAGCGCAGTCAGTAGTAATCCTATCTTGTGCATTAAGGGTTCTGGATTCGATCCCCACCTAGACCCATGTGTATGACAAATATTCGTTTGATCTGTATCTGGGTGATAAATATTTATTTAAGTATTATATTTGTGGTTCCTCTATTTTCTGAAGCCTTTAAGCGAATTTGGATTTACTTGTGAGATATAGGAGTCACGACAATGAATAAGATGTCGAATTAAAAGAAAACTTGTACTAAAAAATAATATATACTTCCAGATTGGATTGTATCAAAACGAAAAAAATATTGCACAATTGTATTTATTCAAATTATTTTTACAGCTCAAAGTAACGTGTCAGTTTTAAAAATTTATGGTACTGCGTTGACTGAGCATAAAAATAGTGTTTTCGAAAGAAAAAAAAAGTTTCCCCATTAGAAAATTAATAAGAATATATTTAGCAACGAAAACCAAGTTTAAGTAGCAATTAGGTTTGTCTCAGCATATATTATTAAGGCACATTAAGATGTACTGTAATAGCGCTATTATTTTGACAAAAGTGACTGACGCAATTTTTTTATTTCCATGTTTGACGCAGGGTGTAGGCGACATGCAGAGATATTACTTTTTATTGCAGAGATATTATTTTATTATAAAACAATAATGTAGAAATGAAAAAATATAATTTCTAGGAATTATGGCTAAATTTAGATCACTTAAAAATTCGTCATGATTAACTTTTTATATATAGGTACAGGCAATAAGAAAATATTGCAATACGAATTAAACTAAATTATATACATATTTTACATTTACAAAAATGTTAAACTCATTATGTATTTGAACACAAGGTTAATTTTGTAATATGTAGAGGGAAAAGTAATGGAGTAAGGCTGCGGTAGGCCACGCGCCATCCGATTCCTAACTCCTTGCGGCTCGCGACTGTTTTCGAAATGAAATTCTAATTTTTATGGCATTGTCAAAGTGAAAAAATAGTCTGAATACTAGGACTAGTAGTAACATCATTGCAACAAGGTACTTAAGTGTACAAACCTACCTACTACACTGCCTCTACCTACAAATTTGGGTACAAAATATTTATTACTAGTGGCCCGATTATTTTTAGTTTTTTTTACCATATGGCCTTTGCCTGCTAAAAGGTAATAAAAAGGAAGGAAGGTGGAATAAAAAAACATGACATTTTTAATTTTGAATCGCGACCGCATTGTCACCTTAATTTACTATTTTTTATATGTAGCAAAAAATGAAAGCAAAATACCTGATGTTATCTTTAGCTATATTGATTGCCCCAAAAAGATTAGGTTACCGGCTCAATTTCTCGCCTGGAATATGATGTAAATATATAAGTGACAACCCTATGTAAATAGATGTCATCATTACTGTCACAGAGAGATATTTTTCATTCAGAAATGATTCTGCATGCATGGGTTTTTATTATAATTTAGTGACTCTGGCTTGATTTTGATGAGATTTTTGTTAAGTCGGTGGAAAATCCTTTAATAAGTGATAGTCTAATGTAAATAATTTGCCAAGTTTAATCTAAGAAGGAGAAGGAATGACGATATTTTATTTCTAGTAATGTAGTGTACTCTTTTTTGTTGAAACAACTATTTTACTATTCTTCTTTAATATTTTTTATTCTTATCATTATCGTTCCTAAAGCAATAGTAGAACGAACATAGATGGACATAAGCCTTCTTAAAAAAAAATGGCCCATAATTGGCACTCTGGGCAGATGTGGTGACAATCGTAAGGCGTAGTTTCGTGACAAAAATGCTGTGTGCCTATCCCTGATGTGTTGCATTTGAGTACCGCAGCATCGGTCGGTTTCATAGCACTATCTGTGAGCAAATAGTAGCACATTATATACGCATAAACTAAATTTTTATGTAAATGAGGATAATAAAACAAATAAGCAAATGAAATGTGTCTGTTTCCACCAATTGGCAGCCTTATTTAGTTAAATCAGAAACTTAGGCAATGCTATATAATTTTGGTATGACTATAAAATTTTCCGCACGTGTAAAGCAAGTAAGTATAATAAAGTGTGTACGGCTTCCCTGTTGTATAAGCCTAGGGCGACAGGTTTTAGGGGGTAGCAAATTTAGCTCACATTTCTTTCATCTTACAGAAATATATATATATCCAAAAAAAAAACGAATTAATAAAAGATATTGGGAAAGGCAAATCGCTGAGAAGAGTCTGCCATGCTGATCAGTTAAAGAAGGCACGTGTAAAACTCGAAAAAAGATTAAATTCGAATAGCCTGCTGGCGACAAATGTGTTTACTGTGAGTATGACATAGACAAGGCCGATTTTCATTTGAATTTTTATGTCTGTACAAAGGACATTATGCTGCGATACTTTGTTGCATTGTATAATTTGTATACCTATACCTACATTTCTGGCAAAAGTGATACGTGCACTTTATAAAAATTAAAATTACCTTAGCTATTCCGTAGATTATGCCGTCCGTCATAAGTAATCATGCTTAGGCAACTGATAATATTATCACTGAGAAATTCAAAGAGTATTGAAAGAATAATAAATAAATATATATATATATGTATATATATTTATTCTGGCAAAGATATTGCCAGGTTACCTATTAATTTACAGCCCCTCTTGCCATTTAAACCGATGTACGGCAATGCGAACACTGGTGTTTGGCGGCAGCAAAAGTAAGGTACCAATGCAAACGACTTATATATGAGGGTTATCTCCCAATTTTGCTATCATTAGTTTTTGACATATTTCCGTTACAATTAAACGTGAAACTAGAAACAAAGAAAATATGGGAGTAACGGGTCCGATGGAGTATTCGGTAGTGTGCATTTATTGTGGCTCCAAAGATCGTGGGTTCGATTCTCACCCAGGACAAATATATTAATGTAGTGTATGTTTACGTTTGTTCGGTGTCTCGGTATTAAAAGTGTACCAAATTTTTGCAAGTTAGAATATACATAATAGAATTAAATATCACTGTATGTTATGTATATTTTTTTAAATTTAATTTTTTCATGAGGTCGACGAGCAAGCACACTGTCCGCTGGATAGTAAACGTCACAGGAGTCATTCGAAATTTCACTAGGATATCACTGGCACGTTTCCAATGTTGTCACTTGAAGATATATTGTCACATTACCCTGTAATTTCACTGCCTCTTTCGTCCTTTAACCTGGAACACAGAAATGCGAGTAATGCTATTTGACTGTAGTGTAAGTGGGTAGGTAAGTGAGAGTGGGTTACCAATCCAAACTAGTTTTTATATGAGAACGTATTTGTATTGAACGAATATGCCAACGGGCCTGTCGAAATATTCTACTCATTTTTGGGTTTCAAACATAATTCAGTGTTTAATAAATTCCTTTTTTGTTGTGTGTTACTATTAGTGAAATTTCTATGATATTAATTAAACATCTCTCTAATTATCTGTTGCATTCCACAACAGATAATTAGCATTCCAGCTTTTGTAAATATGTGTCATAATTAAATATTTTGACATTGATATTTTTTTAGCACACAGTTATACTTTAAAATATAAAACCACATTAAAACAAAACAAGCTTCATTAAAAGAGCTAAGAATATATTATTAAAATGTTCGTGGTTTGCGTTCTATAACGCACAATATTTCAAAGTAATGATCAGTAATTCTTTTGATGTCATTATTTTAATTAAAACTTGACTTAACAATTGTATAATGAGCAAAGAGTTATATGATTACAGGTATATAGTATAGAGGGGGTGGTGAAAGTACTGAAAATGCAAGTAAACCTGCGAGTTGTTTTGATTGTCTCATTAAAATCAATTAATTCTATCTGAAAATTGGAATGGGAAATGAAAGATATTTGGTTGATTGTAGACTTAACATACAAACACACACTGTCATTGAAAACACTGGAAACACTGTCACTGTCACCTGTTAATAAATTAACTTTGGAACATTGTTGAAAATTGTTAAACAGATATGCCAATACTTGATAATTATGAAATAATTATCTTCTTAATGATTTTAACTGAAGTAAATTCAATTGGAGTTTGGTTAATGGTTCATCGAGTAATTATGTTCCGCCATGTATAGGTCAACTTCTAACAGACATGATGTATTTAAATAATTTGTCCAATTATATGCAATTTATAATAAATAAATCGTGTACTTAGCAATATTTCGACAATCCAGTGTTCGTTGTAAGGATCTTTCGAAACTCTTAGTATTGTATATCCCCTTCATACCCCTCTTCAAATAGTTATATCCTTATTCTCAGGCGCTGTAATTCACTATTACATTAATATCTAGATTTATCACTTCAGACGAGCCAGTTATACACAAATTCTTGACAGATCTTAATTAGGATAAACTGTTTCAAAGATGTGAACGAAACTTGTCCTTGTCTTTGTAACGTCCTGTTTTAGTGCTTCACTAAAAACGTAAAGAAAGAACGTAGAAAATGTTAGACAAAGTTATAAGAGATATACGAAATATCGATTTTGTCATCATTGAGTAAAATCTTTGAAGCACTGCTTTCTCCTGTATTTCAGAGTCCTTTTAACCACTAGCTTACCGAACATCAGCATGGTTTTGTTAAGTACCGATCTACTACCACTAATTTAACATTATGTAATGAAATTCTAGTAGAAGCACTGGCTGAAGGCGGAAAAGACGTAATATACATTGACTTCAGCAAAGCGTTTGACGGAGTACCCAATTATATATTTGTCGAAGTTGAAGGTATAAATAGTGCATTTTTGGCATGGTTTGTTATTATTACGTATTTTATAACATGTCTTCTTGTTTTCAACATACCTTACTTTTATGTATGCCACCAATTTGAATTTTGTCGGATCTTCTAAAACTCTGGAATATATTTAAAAAATCAAGACAATATTGACCGCATGGTAGAATGATGTCACGATACTATTATGTAGTGGAAAGGCTAACTTACTCAATAGCACATATCAAATTAAAGGAATGCCTATTAATTTAACGGAAAAAATTAAAGGAGGCAACTTAGGAGTAGTATTTGATAGGAAATTGACTTTTATTCTTTATATGGAAAATGTCGCATAAAAAAGTATACAATATGTTGTGATTTATTATGCGAAACACCAGGTTTTCTGAAATAATCTAAGCAAGATTCTTTTAAACAATAGCCTCGTGAGAAGCATAACCGAGTAGAGTAGCGTTTTATGAAGACCTCATAACGCAACACACTCATTGCGATTGGAACGGTTACAAAAAAGAGTTGTGTCTAACTTGGCCTACAGAAATAGAACCCATTAAGAAGTCCGGCCATATGAAAAGAGATTATTTTATTTCAAAAAGATCTTTTCAGAAAATTGTAGAGATTAGTTAGATATTGGTTTTTTGTTTAAACTTTTTAATAAACTCACTGCCCTCCTCTACGTCTAAAGTTTATACTACGTGTTTCCTGAAGAATCCTTCGCGCCCCACTTTTTGCGCCACTGTGCCCTCCTTTTCGTAAGTCTGTTTAAGGTGCAAATTAATCTTATTCTTAGGTTATGTATATTGATTTACAGATATAGAGATCGATTCATTCGCCAAACCCAAAACAACCGTATGCCGCGCCTAGCTTCAGGTTGCTTCTTAATTTAATATATTTTTTTATAAGTAGCTGTCCTATCAGGACTTCATACTATCAAGATAATTATTTTTGTATTATTGTTCTTCATATTTGTTTACATTCATATTAATTAGCATATAGTATCATTAAGTATTTAGTAGTAAGTTTTTCATTACTTTTGTGCTTGTTTTGTTGCATTAAGTTTAATACTTAATTAGTTATGAGTTATTTAATTGATTTAATGTAAATAAACGCTGGTGAATCTAAATAAATAAAAGAAATCAATTAAACCCTTTGTTAAAATTTGTTAATATTGCAAATAAAATTTGTTTCAGTACTATCATTACAACATTAAAAGGCAAAAATATATTACAACAGCAAAAACTGCGTTTTATTTGAAAACGCCAAAAACCTATTGATGTAAATAAGATCATAAGTCTACGTAAAGTTTGCAGTGTGTTAGACTTAAATGGCGATTTTCGGCAACATTTCAGAACAACACCAATTGCTGAACAACTGGCCCGTGTTAAAGATAAATTACCACTATTTACAACAAATTCTCACAATGCTATGTGTTACAAAACAATTAATTATCTATGCCCATTTCTATTCCGTATATCCCATAGATAGTGGCCGGAATGCAATAATGTGCTTAAAAATAGACTGAGTAATTTACGAGGAATGTTTGGATGTATAATTAGTTAACGATTTTAGTACTCGTACAGTGGATATAGTTATAAATATCGTAGATATGAGAAACAGTAACGAATATAAGTCGTAATCCAAGCAGAACGGAGGCTCTTAGTGAATATTTATTTATTAATAAAGTCTTATGTACTCGTAGTTCAACGGTACTGCAAAAGCAGATGTTAAACAGAAGAATTTAAATCTCATTTTAAGAATATAAAGTTGATTACATTAACAAAAACTCGGGTACAGGTACACGTATTGTCATCTAAGAATTATATAAAGCTAGCAAAGTTGTAGTTTCTTTATTTTTGATATGTCCTCTTATTTCTATACCCAAATGTTTAGTTACAAGAAAGCCTTATCAAATCACCCTATAACTTCATAACTTAAAGACCTTCAATTGAATTTGCCCATCCTGTAAAACGTTTTACCGTCAAACGTAAACAGGTCTGAAACTTCAACTGTTACAAAGCAGGTACTTTACGATCGAGCCCGATGGTAGCCGTCTTTAATATTCCAGAAGAGCCCAAGGAATTCTCTAGGAAAATCTTCCTTTAGAGATTTATCTTGCATTTTGCTGGATGGTTTCAGCAAAACATCTAATAGTTGTTTGAGTGATATAAATTGATACTAGACTTGTAATTGCTTGCATACTTTTGCCATTATCATCATATTGGCCGTAGAATGTCCACTGTTGGATAAAGGCTTGCCCAAGTGTGTCGTTAGTGTTTTTCACGATAATAAAAAATATTAAAAAAAAGAGTAATCGTGTTTAAAGATCTTTATTCTCGTATGAATCTACATTCATTTACAATGAGATATTACGGTTATAACAAATAATATACAAATTAGCGGGTACTGGTCTCCAAATACACAGCCTATTACGAAACATATTTATACCCTCACACTCCTTTATGTGGTTAGGCAGCTCATTGAACAGCTGTGCTCCTCAAAACAGTACAGTTTTCTTTCCATAGAGAGTTCTAGGTGCTGATAGTTGCACTTTATTATTAGTTCGAAGATTGTGGGTCTTTTATTAACAGTCTTATATTACTTTCGACAGAATTTGTAACAATTTTTTTTTACTAACATGCATGTATTGAACTTGTATAATTGAGATAGATTAAATATTTTATTTTTTCATTTATATGAATAGTTGGTGTGTGGAAGGAATATTGAAATAAGGCTTTAATGACTTTGTTTTGAGATCTCTGCAATGGCAAAATAATCATTTATTATTTATCTGTATTACACAATATAGCGGAGATGTCAACAAAATGGTCACACTTTAGTGCCTAATGCGTGCTAGGACGTGGGAAATATGTAAAAGTGCTTTATGTGCGTGAGGGATGAAGAGAAAGAAATGTCCGTTGCGTCAAAGAGGTAAGTATAGATATTATAAAAAATATTATTTAAATATGTGAATATATTCGGAAACTACCATTTATCGCAATGTTTTGTATTAACGAAAATCATTTACGTCTATTACATCGCTAGCACTAGCTGTGCCCACGACTTCGTCCACGTGGAATAGTTTTTTTTAGATACCATACCTCTTTACCTTAACTTATATAAACTTTGAATTTCATGTTTTTTTATATTGGATGAATGGCCTGAAAAATAAGTTTTAAGTTTCTAGCTCTAAGAATAGCGATAATTCCATACAACTTTTCATCCCCCGTTTCAACCCATTACAACCCTTATTTCGAATAAAAAAATAGACTATGTCCTTTCTCAGGGTCTAAGGATTGTCTGCGTCAAATTTCATCAAAGCGGTTGAGAGTTTTAAGCGGGAAAGCGTAACCGACAGAGTTACTTTCACATTTATAATGTTAGTAACGATTATGCGTTGAATACTTTGAAATATCCTCTGCAGTATGTATAACGCTTGATACTCACAAGTTATAATTTTGAAATTACATTACGCGTTTAATTTAATATAACGGAAAAAGACATTTATTACTGCCTAAAAGCCTAAACTTATAATTGGCTCATCAACTTTCAAAAATATGAAAAACCACGGGGACTTCCGAGAAAAGGTCCATTTCTCGTGAAATATTACTGGGATCTTCTTTGTTTCTTATGTTTTACCCTATTATTCTGGGTCGGTACACTTTTGCGGGACAAAACATTGGCTGAAGTGTACACATGCAAATAAAAATTCAGTTTATCATTCCGAATCCTACCTAACACGTCATAAATGCGTAAAAGACCTCAATTTAATTTTGTTTGCCCGTTATGTTTGTTGCGGTTGAGTTGTTTGTGGATGCAAAACATAAAATTAGTATACATATTTTATTCCCGTTTGAAACACAGAACGGTCTCCGGTCTCACAACTTTGTACAATTCGTATTGTGTTTTTTGTGATGGAAACTAGTAAAAACATATACAAGTATGAGTTTCGGTCTATCTTCAAGTATATAAATTTCGTGTCACAGTATTTGCTGGGGAAGAACTTTTCAACTACTGATGGACTGTGGTCGCAATTATAACCTCGTTTTTTTCCCAGAGAAAACAAACTAACTTACCTACCTAACCACCATTTTGTTTCAGTCAACCCTACATGTAGTAATATTCGATTTGAGCATTAGTTAATTCTAGTATTCACCAAAGCCTATGTTAAAAACTAGTTCTAACTATTAAAAATGCGTTCTATCTAAAAAATTAGTTTTAACACAGTTGGTGTAAGAATACTTTTGTCAAACCTATTAGCGCATTGGTGAGTTTCCCTTATGAAAACTATTTATATCATGAATAAATATTTATTCCGTGACTGAATGTTATATATGCTTGCGTGCTTTATTATAAATATTATTATTTATATTGACTATTTTCATCATTTAGTGAAAAGTTGTATTAACAACGTCTTGGGTGAGTAACTGACTTGTTACTTACACTATAGGAGCTAAAATATCGAATATCTAGTTACAAATATTTATATTATTTATGTATATAATAAAATAAAAAAACTACTTCTTTAAAATATATTATTTCTGCTCGCTTCAAATTACTGCTTTGCGCTCAAAGCTCCAATTAAAACTCCTGGCTTTGCCCAAGACAGCCAGTTAAATAGATTTGAACTCACTGTGAAAAGCAATGTCGTCTACTACTCGCTCATAGTTACATTTATTTCATGTCACAATCATTTACTTTTACTATCACAACTGTTCAGCTATATTTCATCTAAAACTCTTCGTCTAAATCGGACATAATAAAACGGGTTGAAATGCAAAAGGCATACGCTTAAAGTACATGGCGTTTCTTTATTGCTTATTGAATCCGAAGCGAGCCCCGAGTATCCCCATTCGTTTGACGTGGCCCATTTACATGGGGATTTCTGGCTGCGCGCCAGTCGTTTGCTTCGTGACTAGCCTCACCTCACACTTCATATTTGCTCAAAATTAATCTGCGTGATATACGGGTTAAAAACCCTAGTATGAAATAGTGGTGACGTTAACGCCGTAAATTATGCAGCAGTTGCACTATTTTCTTCTCGGTTGGATGTCAAAACGGGTATGGGCTCAGAATAAAGTTGCAGGGTGCACGAAGCGAGTTTTAATTAATTGGATTTACCGCTCTGAAGCAAAATTCTTGGGTTCAGTTGTGGATTTTTTTGGTTACTTTACGTCTTCTATTTTATATGAGGTAGACAAACACCTATTTTTTTTGTTCACATTGCTGTGTTACGTTTTGAAGGAGGAGATAGACAGTGAAGTAGCATTTAATTAACTAACAATAAGTCATAACTATGTTATTTGTATATTGTACCGTACGGAAATAATTAGATTGCATATTAAAAGTCATGTTCGAATATCAATGTGCATTAGATTAGCTCCAAAAAGTGGTTAAGAAAATTAAAATCAAAATTTTGCATTGCAATCTAGTCCAAAAGACTACAGAATTATAAAGGATTTCATGTATCCGTTCTTAGAAAAATTGGCTAAAAGAATTGAAATAAAAATTGTGTAATGCAATCTATGTACTCTTAATGACTTTTACATAATGATAAACTTTTTCATATATCGGTTCTTAGATTTGTATATACATAGACTGTTTCTGAAACACTCGTATTTAACTCTATGTTTGAAAATTTGTATTCTAAATTAAATATTTTCGTTTATTTTATGTCTACATTTTTATGAAAAATAACTGATAGTATTTACTCGATAGATCGAATGATCGAATTAAAAGTAGAAATTTTATAAATTTTTATATCTTTTGTCGGTTCCAATGGCGTAGATGGTAGTGTTCCGATCTATGTGCCAAGGGTTGTATGTTCGATCCTACCTAGGACAAATATTTAGATGATGATATTGGTGTTTGTTCTGCGTCTGGGTGTTAAAAATATGTACTTCAGTATTGTATTTATGATTCTATTGTTGGATGTTCGGAACACAAGTGTTTGAAACAACTTACTACGGAGTCAGGTAAATGTATAAGATGTGCGAATTTACCTTTTAACAGAAATAATTGTAATTTAAATTATTAAAATGTTTATTAATATTTTAAAAAAGTAAGTTGGGTATGTATGTTAATTTTAATTTTATTTTTTCTCGTTCCCGAAAAAATTGTCTTAACAGATAGAGGCTAGAAATTGGCAATTATTGGATGAGCTTATTCAGCCTATCTACAATTTTATCAGATATACAGACGTATATCTAATAATATTTTTTGAACAATATGTAATTAGGCACTGACATACTTATGTTTAAGGTCACTTAAAAACTTATATGTATTACTTACGTATTACGAAATAAATAGATAATTGAGAAAATTTGAGTTTAAACAAAATGCCACGAGCGGTTGAATGTGAATTTTTACACAGTTAAAGTTAATGTAGAGAACAGCGTGTAAAAATATTTTTCAACACAATGTCCTAGAAATACATTAAATTGAGTAACTTTTTATAGACTTAACGTAAACGTACCTGTTTAAGAGAGTCTGTTTACCGCAATCGGAAAATTAAACTTTGAAATTGATTTTTTTTATAAAGAAAATAGAGACATCAGACAATAGAAGAATCACTAATACAATACTTAAATACATTGTCAAACAAGTATCATACAGAACAAACCGGAATATTTATCGTATAAATATTTGAACTAGGAATGAGGGATACCCTTGGCACAATTAGAAACCCTAATTCTTCTTATTAAAATAACTTATAAGCAATGTAATATAAATATAAATGATAATAAATAAATCAATTCATACATTGACCTGAGTCCGAGATAAGTAGCCTAAGGCACTTGTGTTACAGATCTCAGACAACAGAGGAATTACAAATATTATATTTACATATAAATAATAAACATTTAGTCACATCAAATATAAATATCTTTTAAATAAGTAAATATCTCTCATATAAATGTTCGAACTCACTTCTTTTGGCGCACAATATCACATCAACCATTTGCGCTGCAGTCAAATATAACGTTTCAATGTTTAACGTATATATTCTTGATACCTATATCCTCATATCAAATAATCGCTCCGCCGATCGATTACCTATCTAAAAAATAAAGGACTATTGAACTGGGACCATTAATCTAACCCATCGATTTATCACCAAAAACATTAGGGATTCCGGAAAGGTTAAATTGACAAGAACATGGATGAGACGTTGTTTTAAAATATCATTCATTCAAAAATAATACATTCGGCTTAAGGTAGTAAATTGACATTATTTTGTGGTTTTATT